>LVYW01000008.1:317586-565608 GCA_001630435.1 Sporothrix globosa | reverse complement strand
AAAAAAAATAAAAGGAAAGGAAAAAAAAATTACAAAAAAAAAAAAAAAAAAAAAAAGAAAGATAGCGTTGGATAAGCCCAGATGAGTACGAGGCAGATTCAGAAATCGAATCAAGGAAAATAGTTGGCATCATTTATTTGCTCCCTGAAATCGAGACAACGACGATGCCCCCACGGGGTTGAGTGGTGACCATGAAAATCAACTGTGGCGAATGTGGTCAACTGGCAGGTGACTTGGTCTTTCTCCGATGGCGGAGAGATATGCTTCAAGGTGGGAATAGAACCAAAAACAGGAAAATGGTAAACGGAAAATGGGAAATGGGAAATGGGAAATGGGAAATGGGAAATGGGAAATGGGAAAATGACGTCGACAAATACAAAAGTCGGAGGTTGAATGATGCAAACATGGCAAGACCTGAGACAGCCATTGCATTTTAAAGAATATGAAACGGACTCAATTATTCCACAGTTCTACTTTCCACCCCGACTACAAAGTCGGACATAAAAGGAGAAGTAAACAACCCTTTGGGAAATGGGATATGATGAAGAGATCAGAAACTTGCTCTGGAACAATGACCACAAAATTTCGAGACCGTTGATTCGAATCAAGCAAGAGAGTCTACAACTGCGGCCGGCACACGATTGGCTTCGTCGTGCGGGCATCTGGCGGATGCATGGCCTGTGCATTCTGGAGACCCTGAAAGAGACCCTGGAAGCACATTAGGCAGGCGCCGACATGGCGGGTGCCGCTAGGAAAATGGCCCGCGTAAGGCTGCCCGGGCCGTCTCTGTGACGTCATATGTTGATCAACACCCCCTACAATCTACGACCGACGACCAACGACGACCAACGACGACCCAACAATGAGCGATATAAGAAGAACGCAGCAAAACTAACTCAAAATTGCCAATAGTAAGCCTGTTTTAATATATCAAATAATAAGATCAATTTTTGTGTCTTTATTCACGCAAAGTGTGGAAAAGGCAGGGCAACGGAGACCCCTGTACCGGCCCAGGAAGCATTCTCCCAGTCCATATCCTGCCAGGCCTTGTGTTTTTCGCCCGTCGGTCAAACTAGGCTGTTTCTTTTTTCCTTCCTGAGTCTACCTCTAGGCTACACATCATATGAGCCTATTTTATACCTCATTTTTGGGTCCGGGACACATAAATTTGATACTGGCCCTGTGAGAAAGGATCATGTTCTCGTAACGGATATCTCCCCGCACATGCCGTACCTAATCTGATAGTTAAAACGAGCCGCATCACGACATTGCCCCGGCAGATGGGAAATATAGCTAGAGTATTATTGCTTGGTATTGATTTCTCTCTCCTTCCGGTCAGCCGACGCTATGTAGACTTCAAAACCGGTTTCTGTATTGTTCACCTCCCTCTGCTCTATATTCACGACATCCAATTCGTCCATGTTTACTTCAGGCGTGTATGCTCCGATAATGATACGGAATCAGGCCGTGGTCTCCTTACCAAGTTTCACTTCTACTCATCCTAGGAGATTCTGCGCTTTCTCGTCAAAAGATGCTAGTTCCTTGATTTTGGGTGATTTTGTGTTCACCCTGGTATTTTTCCTCACAAAAATCGCCGATTACGGAAGTCCTCGTATCTTAATGGATCATGCTTCATGTCATGTTGGCCATGAAAGAATAGGAGCTATCCAATACTCATCGTCAGTGTGTACTCCATGTCTTTCAAATCTTTCAGCTCTACCGATAGGCAACCAAGTGGACAAGAATAAAGCAAAAGAAATACCAGCATGAGCTGAGCCATTATGCCTCCTCTTTTCTATGTCATGATCTTATCTCCCATTCAACATAAAAGGGAGTACATCCTACAATATGAAGTGCATAGCTTCTCCAGAACTTTCTTCTTTTTGCTACCAATAATCCTCTCCTGTTTTCTTTTTATCTCTCCTTTGTTCTTAATTGTCCTTTTCACATTCTCGATATCGCACCGTGACATTGTTGCAAGGATCTTACTATTTGCATCTATTCCACCTAACGACCAGTCACAAAGCACTACGAGCCTGCCGAGCTGCATCAGTCACTAGGCACTCACAAGTCAAGACCAACGAGTTGCCATACGTCACTTCACGTCATATCAAGTCACTGATGATACCACGCTATCAACTCATTTCGTGGCTTTTCTTCTGGATACAACCGTTTGATTTGAACCTCCCCAGCCTACAATGGAGATGGCCGTAACACAACAGTCTCAGGGCATCTCACTAATTAAGTATGGCAGTCTCCTCTATGTTGTTACACAAGATGAATATTGATATTGTCTCGGCCGTCAAACATATGTTGTGTCCTGTTGTTCACTCTCTCATCACCGTCGTCGGTATCTTTCAACTTGCCAGACGAAGAAATGGCTTGCAATCTCCTACTTACACTTCCTGTCTTCTAAAAGTGCACTTCGTCCGGTTCCCACTGCTCTCCCTACAATCGCGACAATTCCAGAGGCCAATGCACTCCAACTACCCCTTGACTTACAAGAGATCATCCCTACAATTCCTGCAACCCCCAAACTCACGCGACTCCATTCCTTCTCGGCACCCGTGAATCTCCCAGCGCTGTTTTCAAATGTCCAGCACTGCACTCCAGAGAAACGCGACAACTTCTTCCCGTCGGTGCCCCTGGACCACGGTTATTGTCTTCATCGGTTCTTGGAAATCGAGCATGGACCTATCGGCTTTGGTCCAGTTCGAACTCCTGACGAGGCAGCGGAGCAAATGTATGCCAAGCTTAGAGCCTGCCTCGCCGGCCTTGACCGACGCCATACAACACCATCACAAACAAGAGACATCGACGCCAATGCCCAGTGTTGATGATTTTATGAGTCCTTGCCCGTCCGTCTTACCATGTCCAGTCCTTGCTAATCTATTACATGTTTGGTTCATTGTTTCTTTTTGTGCTGTCTAGTAATATTGCTCCTTTCGAGGTGGACTTTGCATTGTACGATGGGTTGTCGCGTCTGTTTATCAGTACAATATACGTATGAAGTCTCAATTAAATCATTTTTGTTTTAGAAACCAGTACAGCCGGCCCACTTACACAGCATTTTCATCCTTTGAATTTCAAATCCTTTCCTGCTGTAGTCATCCCGTGTTTAATTTACTTTCATGATACGCTCTACTGTGACCCACACTCATTTTGTACCACATCTGCATGGCACCATGATGACCCATGGATGACCGCTTATTCTCACAGTACTTGCACTTTGCTGGCCTTCGTTGCCCATTACACTACCACTGGTGTAAGTCATTTAGTGCGAAAACGAAAATCTCGGCATAGCATTTCCCAGGGATTTTGGTATGTTTTCAACTGCCACAAACACACCGCTTTGGGTAACTATGTGGTGGTGGATCCGGGAGACCAGAAGCAATTGATGGTTTAGCCGCCCGACGGCAAGTCTGTAACCGCGCCGCTGTCAGAACTCTGCATCGCTCGTCGCTGAAGGTGGAAATTCCTCTGCAGGAAACCCCGTGCCATTGTGGCAAAGCAATGAGAGAGATGTGTTAACGGTCAAACTTGTACAGAATACGAAAAATGCAGAAATTACCAAAATGCCGTTCTAGAAAACAGGGGGCATGGTACTAAGATGCTCGCCAATGTAGGCAAACCCTCTCAGGCAAGCAGTCTGCATTTACGGTGCCAATAGAGGAGGGGGGGGGGGGGATGGAATGGAAGTGTCATGCTGGAGGCCACTGAACTTATCCACCATCCCATATTCCAGACATATTACTATTGTGTCTCCGTTAGATCTGTCCCCTCGTATTGTGTGCATTGAAAATGGACCCTTGTCGCTCATATGATCCTGCCTTACATTGGAGCGAAAAGAAGGCGAAAGAAACAGGGTAAGTCAGGCAAGAGAATTAAGAAGTACATTTGGACTGGGCACGATTTCACTGTTTTGTGCCTTTATGCCCTGAAAGGGTATAACGTAGTCTCCTGTTGAGCCCGCTAAAACCGCACCTTCTCCGTACTTCTACCTTCTTTTTTTTTTCTTTTTTTTTTCTTTTTTTTCAAACAAACCCCTCATTTTTTGGCTCTCATAATAAAAAGCTTCACCGGTTCGCGTCTATTAGCCTCCAGGAAGAGCTGTGGTTTTAACAGCTAATGAGAAGTGATAAGGATAAGGAGGCAGGGGGTCGGCCCTTTTCTTGGCAGAGCGCGTGACAAGACGAAATTCGCAAAGGAACCAAAGCCCCTGAGTTGACCGCCGAGGTAGACTGAACCGACCCCTGTCGTTTCCCCCCTTTTTAGAATCTGACAACAAAGGTGGCCCCGTTTCTCGACAATGCCTCGTTCTTTCGTAATTACTGCGTATGGGGAACAAAACTGGGAGCAGAGGAAAGAGTGGAATCAACGGCAACGTACAAAGTGTGACGTAAGAAGATAACGACGGGACTGTTTGATTTCGCCTGCTAGTGAGATGCTCGCCTGCCAGAGTAGGGTAACTGCAGAGTGCTGCTTTTTTGTTGCCCACATTGTTTTGTTAAAGGAACAGCCAATGACAGCTGCAGCACGGAAACTACGGAACGACATTTCAATCTGTGGCCAAGGCCTCGGAACCAAGCGTTGGTACCCTCTACATCGTATTGGGTGCATGGGAGAAGGTCCTCGATTTGGGCTAGTCCCAGACCTGTAGAAATCTCGCTTGCATACAGCGCCAGATAAAGAAGAGGAAAAAAGACGAAATGACTTAGAGAGAGGAGTCGGACGTCGGAATGGTGTGAGACATTCGCCGAAGGTTTTCGGTTTTTTGGAAAAAGTTGCCGAGAGATACAGGTTTGATGGACTGGTCTCGCCCTCCTTATGACGGACGAATTCGCAGGTTGACAAGGGCCTGACCACGTTTTTGTGCCTAGTAAAACAGCGCCTGCCCTACACCAAATGACCACCAGAATTACAGGTGAAAAAAAAAGACGCATAGGGTGGCACGGCCTTCTGACAAAGTAGAAAAATTCACTCGGTACAGGATTTTTACTGCATCGTTGGTGCTTTCGCGTTTTGCTGCATTTCAAAATCATTCTGCGTGTGCTATTTTGTGTTGTAGACTGGTAGGAGGTAGTTGCCCACGAAACTTGGTACTTATCACTAGCAATGCCTATACGAGAAAATACGAGCGCTTTTCATCTTCTCACGCAAAAGTCCTCGACATGGTCCTCGACAAGGCAAATATAGTCGTTTTGCGCACGACTGACGACGTCGCGCATGGTGTTTGTATACACAACAAATGCGGAATTCCAATGGCATTATCGGTTTGCAACCAACAGGCCCTGTAGGGCTGGACGCCAACGACTACGGGCGACTTTTTGTGTTTTTCCATTTCTCATTTTACTGTGCCCACCGCGCCAAGACGGGCCAACCCAGTGCTGTTGTTTTCTGTTAGCAATGGCGGTAACCAGAATGGCGCACTAAATGTGAAGTAAAGCATTAAGAAAACGAAAAACAATAATATCGACCGAGCTGGTCGTCGGGTCGCACTGAGCCGACATTCAGAACACGCAGTAAACGACGCCGGGCTAGGCAGTGTTGTCGAATGCCATTGACAGGAGCCTCGTGGCCCGCTTCACCACATCGACTTACATATTTCTACACCGCATTCGATTGACCACCGCAGACTTTGGTTGACTTTGATACTTGTTTTGTATGACTGATAGCGTCTTTTATTATTTGTATATCAAAACCATTTGCGGAACTGGCAGTGAGCTATATCTTTGATATTGAAGTTGGACATTTGTAGATATCTCCCGCATCTGACTTGACTCCGTTCAGAACGTTTCGTTGTTTTGAAGTAGTTTGGATCGTAAAGGCCGGTTGGGACGAGGCCATGTCCTCCTTGGCCAGCAGCGTTGGTTGTGGCAGCTGCCGGGCCCATAGCGTCACATATCTGCCTTGCAGTGTGTCCGTCTTTTGATATTTCGTCTATGGCATTTGCCTTTTGTTTTTCTTTCGGCCATTTGCTACATGGCCATGGAAATATCCCGCGGCCCCGGTCCACGCCGGTGAACAATGGTCCACTCGTCCATCAGAGTAGGACGTTGCTTCACGCCGAGGGGCAGCTGTTTGATGCTCGTCAGCAGGACGCGGCACGCCTCGAGGCGACCGTAGAGGGCGACATTGTTGCGTCCCTGTCGGCGGCACTGCATATCAAGAATGTCAAGTACACCGCGGCCAGCGGCATCGCGGGTATGCACATTGGCGCCGTGGTCGAGAAGCGTAGTCAACGCGATTTTGCGACCCAGGCGCGCGGCGACAAGAAGCGCGGTTTCGCCGCGGCGGTTACGGCCTTCGATACGGGCACCGGCCGACAGCAGCGTCTCGAGGATGGCGACAAGGCTCTTGGCCTTGTCCTCTTGGTCGTCCGCAATGTGCACAACAAAGGCAGTCAGCACGGTCTGGCCGCGGCGGTCGTAGTGGTTCACGTCGACGACGATGGGCGGCGACAGTAGGCCTTGCACGAGGCGAAGGCGCGTTGCCATCTGTGCACCGTCCACCGACGTATGCAGCAGGCTCTGTGTGGACGTCGATCCGCCTAGAGCCGGGTTGCTGATGTAGGGGCTAGTGTTGCTATATGTCGGGCCACCACCAAGACCGTCGCCGACACTTCCGCCTTCACCGCTGAGGAGCAGGCCATTCATAAAGCTGCTGCTGTTGCTCGTCGGAGTGCTGGGATCCTTCTTATCGAGTGTCTTCTTTTTAGGCACCTTCCGACCCGCGCTCAGTGCGCTGCGGTGTTCGTCCATAATGCGCTTGTCCACAATCGCCTCGGCCATGCAGTGCAGGCCATTGCGGCCTTCAGGGTCCTCCACACTCGGCTGGTTGTCCGATGCCGTGACAGTACGCAGCAACGACTCGTGATGGCGGATAAAAGCATCTTCGCTAGAGAACACGGTCGGAACGTTGCCGCCTACCAGTGCATGTGTGGCCGTCGGCGAGGGCCATGCGCCGTAGTCGTCGGCGCTGCTACTGCCGCTGGCGCCCAATATAGCCAGCGGCACATGGGCAAAGCCGTCGCGCCGTGAGAGCGCCGCGCGGTCGTAATGCTGGATGATCGTGTTCGTTATAATGTGCGGGTCGCTGACAAAGGTGCCGAAGCGGTGGAAGAAGCTGCGGCCGTAGACATCAGTCGCGTAGATCAGGTGCGCCATGGCGTTGCTTGACCCCGGGCCGTTCACATCATCTGCCGCGTCGGACCCAACATTACCGCCGGCTGGCGGCTGGCGCGCACGGCTCCGCAAATGGGCGAGAAGCTGGATTAGGGGTGCGTATGGCTCATGAAGCCCCACAAACCAGCTGGGAGCCAAGACGTGCAAAAACGTCTGTCCGGCTGTGTTGGCCGCCAGGAGCGTTGCATCGTCACAGTTCAGGACCATGGCCAAAAGCTGCATCTGCAGACCGTCCCGCGACGCAAACAAGTGCAGCATGGAGTGGCCGAAACGATCGCGGCGTGCCAGTTGGTGGCGCTGCTGCGTAGGCTCGCGAACCATCGCTTCGGCGTCAGGTGTGAGCCGGCCGTCGCCGAGGACCCAGAACGATCCGTCTTCGAGTGCCACAGAGCCGACTGCATCTGCAATTGCACACCAGCAGCGCTTTTCGCGAGGGACCTTGGCGTTGGCTCCTTTGGCACCGCTCCGGTCCCGTCTCCGATCGTTCTGGTCCTCCTCGGCCTGCCGTTGCCGCTTTTCTTGCTCGTCACGCAGGAGCTGCTCCTTGTTGTGGAAGGGACAGTTAGCATCGTCGCGGTACTGGTACGCGTTGAAAAAGTCTCCCGGGAGGACAAGACGCGGGCTTCCGGCGTTGTCACCGCTGGCGCCCAGAATCGTCGTCGTGTATGCTGTCGTAGCTGTCGCAGTTTTCAAACTGGCTCCAGAGCCACCTGTCCGCCGGATAGCACTTCCGCGCGTATGCTCGTCGACGTGCCCATCCGGGCTTGCACCGGCTACACTGGAAGGGTTGCTACCACCGTGGCTGCTGTGGCCGCGCTGTGTAGTGTCGTCGTCATCGCCTGGCTCGCCATACACATCCACATCGCTGTCGAAGACGTCAAAACTGCCGTTGCTGCTGGCGCTGCTGACGCTATTGCTGCGGACTTTCTGTGTCCGCTGGCGCCAGGGTTTCCGAATCCGGTGCGAGTCCGTGCTGTTGTCGTTGCTGCCGCTACGAGGGCCCGAGAGAACAACGGATGGCGAAGGAGAAGACGGGTCGTCGGATCCGTTGCTAATCGTAAACCTGCGCAACAAGTTGGCGATTTGGTTCGCGTAATGCGTCGAACAACCCGATAGTCGGTTTTTGAGATCTTGGATCGTCTCCGTGCTGACGTCCGAAGACGCGTCTGAGTCTGTTGAGTATGCCGCAGAGCTCATGCGCCGCTGCCGCTGGTGGTCACTGAGCAGGGGCAAATGGCTGCTCGTAATACCGCCACCCATTGTGCCGAGGTTACCGTGTCCATCGACGCCGCTGTGCTCGTTCGGGTGGTAGGGTTGATGGGGGTGGCCGTGTGCTGCGTGGGGGTGCTGATATTGCTGGTGCTGCTGCGCGTGTTGTGGGTGTTGGTGAAGGTGCTGTTGTGCATGACCCGCATGTTGCTGCTGTGCATGGAGCGGCGCTATGCTTGATTGGTGCTGTGCAAGGTCGAACGAGTTGCTCATGGTGAGACGGGAGGCGGGATCTGCGGCCTGAGTCTGGTTATCGTACACATTGCCCCAGCTACCGCTCGTAAACGGAGGGACGTGATGTGTTGTCATTTGTTGCATGGAGAGGGGGTAGTGCTGATGCGGCGGTGGTGGCGGCGGCGGCGGCGGCTGCGGCAGTGGTGGTGCTGGCTGCTGCGAGTACTGCTGGTGGTAAAAATCATGATACGGCTGTTGCTGCGGTTGCTGCGGATGGTGCTGGTGGAGGTTTTGGGGCGGCGGGAGATATGTTGCCGACGGCTGGATCGGATACTGCTGCGACAAGTGATGCGGCTGCGAAGGCATCTGGTGCTGGGGCTGGTGGTGGTGCTGCGGCTGCTGATGCTGGGCATGGTACGGGTGCTGCGAGTGCTGGTGCTGCTGGTGGTGTTGCGAGTGCTGTGGGAGGTGGCTGAGGCCCGGTCCGTGGCCTATCTCGGGTTTGATACCGTGGAGCATGCCGTCATCGTAGCCTAATGAGTGGCCCATCGGAGGTGGAAGTGGCGGCTGCTGATATTGCGAGTTCGGGTGCTGATGTTGCTGCTGCTGCTGAACCTCGCCGTGCTTCTTCCACGGCCGGCGCTTGCGCTGGGTCGACCCAGCCAGCAACTTGACGCGCTGGTTCATGTCCTCACGCGACTCGGGGCGCAAATACCGCGGATCATGGTCCAGCATGTTGTGAATGGTCTTTTGGGCCGAATTTTTCCTGTACATCGCAATAGAGTGTGAATAACGCCGTTTTAGATTGTCTTTGAGGCTCTGCCAGCCTCGCGTTGCTCGAATTTCTTGACAGGGACCTATTTTCGTAGAAGTATCTGATGTGGCTTTCCTTCGTGTCGCATCTTATCGTTACTGCTGGCCGTCCCTGTCGTGATGTTTCTTATTCTCGGCTCCGTAGGATCAACCCTTCGCGCGTTGCATATGATTTTGCTTACCTTGGCTTAAACACATCATCTTCCAGGACCTTGAGGATCTTGTCGACGGAGAGTGTTGAGTACATGTACAGCCGCACCAGCTTCCGCGAGCGCGTGCTAGTCCATTGCGGCGGCCGGCCAATGCGGCCCGGAACTGTGCTGCTGGCCTTGCCGCCGGCGCCTTTGCCGCTGTTACTCCCTCCGTTACCGCTGCCACCGGAGCCAGCGCCCGCGCCGGAACCGCCGTCCAGCTCACGAGCCGGAGCGTTCGCTGGCGCCATGACACTCCTCTCACACGCGGAACGCGCGCAGCTCGAGACCGGCCCGAAGCTCTTGTATCACTCCAAGGAAAACGTGAAGCCTGGGAAGCTCGAGAAAATGGCTCGAGACACTGCAAGCACAATAACAACAACAAATGAGTAAGAAGAACGAAACGCAAGAAAGAGAACAACCTCACGTAATTCGAATAGCCCGCATTGCAAGACAGAAATAGAGAAAGCCAAGACTGACCGGTTGACACGAATGAGAAGCGTATTGGGGGAAAATACACACCCACGTCGGATAATAAAGTGAGAAAATGCAACGAGTGGCTTCAAAAGTTGACAAAAACGGTGACGAAGGAGCTGTGCTGGTTGGAAAAGCCAAGAGCGGGATATGTTGTGTCCGCTGCGTTTCCGTGTCCTGTGTGGCCCGGTTTTGGTCGGCTGGTTTGGCGTGGGGACGGCGGACAAGAAGGGAGGGACGTTCAAGAAAGTCGAGGAGGCCAAGGGGAATAAAAGTATAAGAGGGTGCAAGTAAGATAATAAGTAATGCGACAAAACAAGCAGAAAAAGTCGGGTACAGTAGGCTTAGTTCTGCGGGACTGGGGGCTGGATATGGCAAAACGACGAGTAGAAAAAGATGCGGGGAGGGCAGTCCTTGGCCGACATTGATGCTGAGAAGATCGCAAGGTCGAAAGTTGAAAGGGATGGTGGAAGAAGAAGTCTAGAGAAGAGGTGGGCGACCGAGAAATAGAAATAGAAATAGAGATGGGAAAGGGGGCGAGGGGGAAGATGAACGCAAATACAAGAGAATTAGCAAGAGCGAGAGGTCAAGAGGAAGTGCAGAGGATGCGTGGAGGAAGGAAAGAGGAAAAAAGGCACAAACACGAAGGAAAGTGCCGCCCAGTCTCGCAACAGCTCGAAACCCCCAAAGGGTACAACAAAAGAAGGCAAAATAGGGTTATTTGGGGAAGCAGCAGCCAACGAGATTGGCGGCGTTGTTGTTCGCTCTTGCCTTTTTCTGTCTTTCCTTTTTCTGCCAAAGACAATGAGAGCATACTACGGAAGTTGCAGTTGCATGCATCGAAAAGAACCGCCGGTGGCCATGACCAACCAGGAAAGAGCGAACGATGTTTGAGACGAGGTTAACAAGGCCCAGAGGGAAGGAGCGGAGGAACAATGGACTAGGCCGGGATGACCCAAGACAATGTAGGGTAAACCAAGATCGGATAGGTGTGAATGGAGCTACATATGGAAAGGAAAGCTCAAGACAACACAGACAGACAGACAGACAGTTGTTCTAGAGGCCAGGGCCTGTGGAGGCTTGACGAGTTTTGTGTGTGTTGGGCAGGGTGTGTGGAGTCTGCATTGCAGATAATATACGACACATTCGTCGTTTTTCGTGGTCTTCTCGTCTTAGTCTCTTGGTCTTTTTTTGCCCTATGGACTTTGTGAGTTCTTTTGGCGACGCTTTTGTGCTTTCTTTTACTGATTTTCCCTCTTTTTTTGCATTATTTTTTTATTTTTTATTTTTTGGGGGAGGTTTTTGGCTCTTACCTCGTCGAGATACCTTACCAATTATCCAGTTTTTGTCCTGGATGGCTGGGTCGTGCCTGCCTTTGTGTTTCCTGCGTGTTTATTGTTGCCGTTGTTCTTCGTTCCTGCTTAATTGGGCGTATGCTCGTTTAGTGCCCCTACGAGGTCGGTACCACTCGCGCTTGCCTTTCTTAGCTGTGAAACTGGAGACACAGCGTGGGCAAGTCGCAATTAGCTTTTTGTCCTGGAACTCGTGAACTTTAGCCCTCTTTTCAAACTTTCACCAGTTCGCTTTCGCCACTCTCTCCTGTCCTTCGCCGGTCGGGCAACGAGGCTACTTGTCTCCACACGTTCTGTTAGTCTGCCGTTGTCGAGTTATCAACTATCAACCTGATTGTGGCATGTGCACGTTCACCAGAAATGTGCGCTTCTTTAGTACGTTGAGCATGCATCCGCCTCAGTGGTCGGCGATGACGAAGACAGCTGTGGCGAAGGCAACAGAATGCGCCAGAGAGGCCCCGTGGGATATGTGGTGGGCGTTGGACGACAGGCGACGGACAGAGACAACAGATGTTCAACGCCAGGTGACAGGTTCTAACAGATGCGTTCTCGCACAAAGCCACTTCGGTACAGAACCGAGTACGACATACACACAGGCATCTTTAGTTTCGAAGTTTGGACAGGCGCGTGCCCCTCTCAACGGTTCGGGCGCTTATTTTCTGGCAAAGTGAAGTGGAGGCTGCAAGCCAAGCCGGCTGCGATAATACGAAAAAACAATAATAATGATAATAAGAAAATACGACGTGAAGAAGAAAGAAAAAAAAGAAGCAAACAGGGAAACGTAGAAACAAGTGGACGAGCGGGCGAAGTGGACAGTAGACAAAGGTGGCTGAAGAGGAGGAGGAGCAAGAGAGACATCCGCGAGAGAAAAAGGTGCGCGGAGACGAAGGGCAAAACCACACGGGGAGTGTGGGCGCACGAAGAGTGAACAAAAGAGGAAGAGGGGATAGAAAAAAGGACGGAGAGAGGGGGTGTGTGAGAAGGAAACAAGCCAATGCGCCCGGCAATCAAATGATGATCATAAAAGAACGGTAGAAAAATAGGGAATGAGATCATACGACGTAGGTCGTAAACCGTTGGGACTGGAAGAAAAGAACGAGACGGTGTCTCGATCGATCTAAAGAATCCATCCACACGGGAGGTCGACGCCCAGATACAGACAACACAGGGCGGGAGACAGGACCCAGAGAGGACGTCAGACATGCGAGGCCAGCTCAGTACCAGAAGTAAGTCATTGACACGTTCATGGAAAGTACGATACGTGCAAGACACGAAACCACAAAGATATTCAGCCATAAAAACACCGCAAGTCGTGGTCTCAACTGTGAGGGTCCAAAAGAGAACACGAACTGAGAGCTCGACTCGAATACGACATGGGGGCTACTTGTTTGTACGTTAAATTGCACCGAATACACACGCATGACTGGAGTGGCAGGCAACTGGTAGCATATGCAGCATCCAGGAGTCAAAGGACAGGGCGAAGATGGAGAGGGGTTTGGTTGCGACGAAGGCGAGTAATAATAATAAGGATGAGAAAGCAGCAATGTGGAGTGGAAAAGACCAGTTTGAAAAATATCGGGAGCAAATAGATGTGGCAGCAAGACCCGGTCGGGAGCCAGATGGACAGCCTATCACAGCTTGTCGTCGGCAAAGAATAAAAAACGACAGCAAAGTGTGTAGGTAGGATTGCGTTTTTTGTTTCTGTGTCTGCGCCCGCCTTTTAGTGTATCTTACCTCTTTTTTTGTTAATCCTGCTCCTGCGGGCCCTATGCAGCTCATGCATGTGAGCCTGTGCGGTCAAACCTGGCTGGGCTAAACCCATGCAAGTCGAGACCCAAAAGAGTGATCGAGTGACGGTCGTCGATGGGTGGCCAAGAAAAACGAAACAAAGCCGAGAAATGACCAACAGGCGGCCAAGCCGATGACAGACGCTTGCAAGCAACAAACGTCCAACAATTAGAACTACAACTACCACTAATCGTAGAAGGAAAAGGGTGGCCGCCTGTGTGGACAAGGCTCCAGGAGAAGAGGGAGCGGCGCGGCTAGGCGACGAGAACGAACAATGTATGAGTGCGCGTGTGCGTTTGCGGTGTTTTGCTAACTGGGGCTCAGAGGTGTTGAGCTACAATGTACAACATATTTCGTACGACATACATGTGGGCCAGAAATGGGGAAATTATCCTCAGAAGCCAAATGCAAAAGAACCGGCCCCCACAAGAGGACAACGTCGTAGAAATGCCAAATGCCACATCAGGAAGCAGCTAGTAAGGAAACCGAACAGGGCAAGCTCGGCATGGAAGACGAGTGATGAGACTAGGAAAAGAACCCAGAACAAAGAAAGTGGACGCCGTCCGCTAGACAAAACGCCAGGGACTGGATACCGGGGAAGACGGGCAGGAAAGGGAAAGGCGTTGCTCCCCAGAGAGCCCATCATCTAACAAATGGCGGTTCATCAATAACACAATAGAATGCAATAAAAGCAATCACGATAAGAGAAAATGACGAATGGCATGGATTCCTCCGGGAGGCTAAGTCGCTGCTTAGTTCAGTCGTAACACGGTCGGTCGACCTGCCAAGATCAAAAGTTGGAGGAGAGGGGGGCTGGGTGGGCAACGAGTCAGAACCCCAGGCAAAGAAATTATTGCGATATTAACATAACAAACAAAAAAGAGGAGAAACCGAACTTGGGACAGTAATGAGAACAGACGAGCAGCAGACACAACCACCAACCTTGCAAATGCTCTACACGTATATTCGAATGGGGAGCATTTCCCTTTTGCCGAAATAATGGCGAACCAATTTCCTACTACGACTCAGCCGCGTGCCAAAGTTTAAACACCGAGTTAAGTAAAAGGTAACTTGTTGGCAAGAAGGCGTCCGCCAAAGACACTAAAGAAAATCCACAAAACTTCTAGCTCCAGAGTGAAACCCGGCACTAGTGGAAAATCAAACTCTGACAAAAGGAAAAAACGGTCGAAATCTCCCACAACTAACACAGCGGGAAAGCCAGGGCCATCCTGGGTCTTGGCATTCGGGAGAAGCAGAAGATCTGGAAGGCAACGCGTTGCACAAATCATCATTGCCATGCATACTCCGTACATATGTCAGATTTCAAGTTGTATTCTGACCCGGTGTGGTCCTCATGCCACGAGGGCCAGGTGGCGAAGGACGATGCAGCCCCCCCCTTCCAGCACATCAGCACATGTCAACCATCCACCAGCTGGCAACAACGCAACACACATCGGTACCGCCGTTGAGGCACATCCACCATGACCACCGTAAAAAGGGGGTGAAAGGGGGCGAGAGGGTGCAGAAACAGGGAATAAAAAACAATGTAAATGGGTAGCAAAGCTGAGGATGGTCGGCCAAGCCTACATACCTTGCCAAAAAAAAGGAAAGGAAACTGGTACTCGTCAGGGGTCTCGTTTTCTTTGTTCTTGAATCATTTTGTTTCTGTTTTTTTTTTGGGGGGGGGGAGTTCCTTTTTTCGTTTGGATTTCCTAACGCCAGTCTCTTTTGGAGCTGCCCAAATGGGCGAGGTCGTAGCCAGATCGAGATAGGGCGGAACTAGAACAGCAGGAGGACGAACGTGTTTTCTTGTTTCCTGTCGTTGTCCTTTTCCGTTTTAACGTTCTTTCTGTTGTTTCGTCCCCGTTCTTGTCATTCCCCTGCGTTGATTCGCTACTACCCCTGCAGTGCTTTGTATTTCGTACTTCGGTATATCTCGCATGTGTACCCAGAACGCCTGTCTTTCTGATGAGTCGAAAGCCTTTGACGATTTGTCGACCTGCCTTCTTGCCCCTGAACTCAGCTGTTGCAGTAACAATTGACAGGGTCGCCTTTTTGCCTTACGTTTTTGTTCTGTCCTAATGTCAACATCCCACGTTTTCCATGGCTTTTTTCTACTACCTACTACGGAGATCGGGGCTCACAGGTCGATCATGTGTGTACAAAATGAGCTGCAAGCAAAAAAGCAACAGCCCCCATGTGCATCATTTGCGCCACCAACGACCATGTATGTGGTAAAAGAAAACAAAAAAATGGCAGCCTCGAGGGTGACATTGCGCAACACGGGATAAATAAAGTCTGTAGCCATATGTCGCACTGAATGAGAAGTATTACGTCGTATTACTAGACTGCCATCTTAAAAGAAATGTGGCTTGGGGCCAGACCTGGCCACGCACGACCAACATGCTTTGCGAAAGCCAACAAATACAAAATGGGCACAAAAAACGCTAGGTCGTAAGAGCGGGGATAAGAGTAACAGGGCAGGCCATGGCAAGGCAGACCAGACGAGGCCCAGCAAGCCAAGACAATAGAGCTTCGGGTGGCTACAGTCCCAGTGCGATGGGTCCCGGGAGTTGGGTTAACATGGTGTTGTTTGAAACAAAATTACGGAGGTAATTACTCCAGACAAAGTGATCGTCCAAAGCTACTACGACGATTTCGTATGGTGTTCCGGGAGGGCGTGTTAATTGGGGACGGCAATTCCAAACGTGTCCAGGAAAGTTCCGTCTTGGTGTATCTGACATTACGTCGCCAGTGACGCAGTTTGCGGCTGTGGTCGGGCCAACGATGACAAAGTTGGATGGGAGATGAAACAACAGGGTTGACAGAGCGGCGGTGAAGATCAGAGCAGAACAGTACTGGTGAATGGGATTGCATCCCATTGCACCCCATAACAAAATCACATAACGAACGCGTGGAGGACGAAGATTGAGCAACCAAAAGACATCATGGTGGCGAAAATCGTGACGATACGAGCTGAAAGAAAAGGAGAGACAAGACGAAGAGCAAGCAATCATTTATCTCGGGTTGTATTATTGTATTTATTTTTCGAGAAATAACGAATAAACAGAATAAAATAACAATGTTCTAGAAATGATGGTAAATGAATTACATAAGTAAAACGTAAAATGGAGCAGAACATCGGTAAATAAGCATCCACGATGTAAAAGTCAGGTCAGATGGATGGGACTCTGCAGGGCATTGGATACTCGCCCACATGCATATGCCTTGAACAATCCTGGCTGGGGGCCGGACCCCAATAAACACATACGAGTCGGAAGTCATGAGACCCAACACCCAAGACCAAGGGGACAGACACTTAACACTTCTGTCGAATACCGGTGACACCCTTATTAGTGGTGACCGGAGGAATCTGGACGGAGTAATTTTTGTACCATTATTTCGTACGGTGTATGTTGTTTGGTATGTTCAAATCGCTTGAGAGACAACTCAGCCGCCTCATATTTAGCCCTTGTTCAAGCCTTCAGAGCCGGTCGAGGCTGCAGCAGTTTTCGGTAGTGTGATGTAATTGCGAGCGAACAGACAAAGCACTTGCACAATTAAAAGGGTTACAGATGTAAAGGGGGGGGACAATAGCGTCTCAAATGGGAAAATAATCGCTGGTTGGGGGAGGCAATCGGGAAATAATCACACGCTAGCACAAACTTGTTGCTTTTTTCCTTTCTTTTTTTATTATCTTTCAAAATCTAAATGAACCCATATGGCCTGATGCCTAGCTGCCCCCTACTTTTGAGACTGGACTGGCCAACCTGAGCCAAAGTGTCACTAGACATGAACAGAGAAGTTACTGTCGTGCGTGGACTTTCTTTTCTTTTCTTTTCTTTTCTCTCTCTTTTTTTTTTTTTTTTAAAAAAAAAAGAGGATACGACGAAAAAGAAAAGAACGGGAAAGATCCGTCGCAAAAAGAAACTTTTCGGTGAAGACGGTACAGGGGAGGACGATAAGCCCAGGAATACTTGTCGACGATGCAGATCCACCTGTCAACCACAACAGAAACCAAGTCCACGCTACCTCGTACAATAGCTTTGTGTGTCAATCAGGAACAAAAGCTTGGCCATCAAAAGTCTGAAAAGGTCACTTGTCTAGCGTCTATCTGGCATAGCCACGGTTGGTCTTGTTTCAGGGCTGTCTGCCTCGGTGATAAGATGACCAAAAATAACAAAATTAAAAACAGGATTGAAAAACAAGGTTGGAGAATCCCCGAGACAAGAGCTAGAATATCCCACTCGAAATCGGCGACCAAAAGTTTGAAGTGCAACCCAGTCCATGGTGCCAATGTAAATTAGCCGCCCTTATTGCGCCACTTCGCCAGGGGGTGTGCGTCCCGTCTCCTCCTTGCCATCCCAGTCTTTGTATCCTTTCTCCGAGGCAGTATTTTGACGATCCCTCTTTCATCCTCATCAACTCGTACGATGCAATACACCATCACTGTCACCTATGTCAGTACAGAACGGAAGAATACAATGCCGTGATACAGACTTGCAGGGACTCTTGCGTGCCCCAAGAGAAAAGATTACCTTCGGTCCGGTTTCCGTTAGTTGTTCGTTGTCTGCCAGTCGTTGTTTTTACCGTAGTCGTCTGGTGCCGTTCACGTGTTTTCGCCCATCAGATCGCGTTTTTGTCTTGGCACGATCGCTCCTTCCATAGCTTTCGTTCACTTCTCTTTCTTGCCGACGCTCATTCCCGGGCGGTTTCCCAACACCTGTAACCGCGCTAAAACCAAGTAAATCACGTGGGAAACCCTCTTTGCTACCAGGGGAGGAAGGTGCTTTCGTATTAAGCTTTTTGGGGCTAGTAGGTGGCGGCTTCCTATTTTGTTGGCCGCTCCCCTCGACTCCCTTCCCTTTGGGGCACAAATGTGTCCTAAACCGCCGGAACGAACCTTCGAGTCTTTCCTTCGCGGCAAAACAAAGGTTGACATCTCGAGCCTCGTGAAGAGGCTGTCTTAATTGACGTTTACACTGTACACATCAAGACCACATTCTGCCACTCGTGCATCTCATAGTGTGCATGGATTCTTTCCACTATTTGTCACACATTACAGTACCTGTTCAACCGCTGGGGCACACGTGCTCTTGTGTATCGACGTTTCGTTGTATTTCGATGGTTGCTCCAGCGGTGTATATTTGTTACATTCTTGTTTTTCTTTTCTTTGTCCGTGGCACCAGACGAACCAGTCAGATACCCGGAACGGAGGTACGCCACATCATGTCTGGAGATTTATTAAATACAGTTCCAATCCGGTAGTGACCGCTTCTAGAATGCAGACAGAAGCCTTTTGGCGCGCGCCCCAACTCCTTTTTTTCGTCCTTTTTCCACATCTCTTGCTTCTCTTACAATAGTGATTCAATCGACTTGTTGGCTCGAGGCCCTGAAAATCACCGTACTTTTTCGACTCTGTATGTTGTACTTACTTCTGTAGGTTCGTTTTAGATCTTCATTTTTCAGGGTTGTCCCCCACCTCCGACCAACCCTCCATTGTCATCCTCTGGTTTCATTCCTTTCAACAATCTATTTCCATCTTTGGCTTCCTTGAGAGCTTAGTCGCCAGCCTTTGGATGCCACCTCAGCAACAAAAAGAAAAGAAATTAAGAAGGCAAAAAAAAAAAAAGGCGCGCGCCCCCTTCAGATCGGGTAACAAGCCTGTTTACCGACGGCTATCAAGCAGGGCAAAATTCAGGGTGCAAACACGGAGTTTCCATATCTTGTACCTTGTATTTCTGCTGCGGTGGTCCTCGCCCACCTCCTTGTTCCTCGGATGGTCTCCATACTGCCCGCGTCTTTCACTTCAACTTTGAACGTTCCCTGCACGGCCGTGGTCGAGGGCCACATAAAAGTGGAGATACTGGGATATGAACTCTAACAACGGAGTACTCCGTACTTTTTAACTGTGCAGTTTGATTGTTTTGTCTTGCACGTTGTTCTCTGTATGCTCTGACGTTACTTTGTTCAAAAAGGCGCTAATGGGCCCAAAATTTTATTATTTTTTTCTTCTCGAAATAAAATAAAGTAGAAACAGAGAAAAAAAGCCTGCTTCGAACCATTTGTCTCCTGTCCGTGCCCCAAAAGTAGAGCCACTTTTCCGGCAGGGGAGGCGGGGGGAAGAGGGAGGGGGATGGAACTCAGAAGCCAAAGTCAAGGAGCATTAATACGTCGTCGTGAATGTCGTACTTCACAGAAACACCACTCTGCGACGCAGGCAACATTGGCAAACATACAAAGTACACGACATGGCAGCAATCAAGTATACTTACCCCTTGTTCAAGGTACTTCGTAAACCTAGTCCTGCCAGGCTCGTACGTTTAAAAGGCGCAAACTGTCTATAGAACATTGTGAATAAGTATGCTTTCCACTTTCCTCTACTTTTTTATGGAGTCGCGCCTCTCTTCGTGAAAGCAGTTCCCGTTTTGGGCACGGCGGCATTTTCCGTATGTTTTTACCTAAGCAGGAAACAGCCGGCGGGGGTCCCTTGATTTGCTCTTCCATGGCCCATGCTATTTTACCCTGCAACGTGGTTCTTGAACGTTTTTGCCACATATCGTCGTGCAAGCATCCCAGCGAGCCAGCCAAGGAATCGTTTGGTACGGCGACCACGACGGCAAGTACCGTCTCGTGCTAAGATTTTGGCCGTCTCTTGGAAATGAAATTCTGGAAATACGACGAATGCAATGTCAAAATCTCAAGAGCAAATAAACCCGATGATGCGTGAAAGCAGGAGCATCAGTCGCCGTCTCGTATGATCGTTTTCCAGTCGATGCTCAAAGAGGCAACTGGTAACAACAAAACAAAATAAAAACCTGTTTGGGAGAGCTCAACTTCTCATTCGGCATGATTTGTTTGCAATTTGAAAGGAGGTTGAATATGGAGGTCGAATGGAAACACGGGATGATGTCGTGATTTTTGACTATCACGGTTTCTCATGCTCGTGATTTTTTCTTTTTCTTTCTTTCTTCCCCATGTAAAAGGATCATCATCATTTGGCTTCGTTTTTAGCCCAACGTGTGAGGCACTATTAGGCAGATTCTTCGTGTTCGTCTTTTCATATGATTTCGTTGCCCCTTTTATCATCCTAGTTTCCTGAGAATGTTAGTTTGCTGCGTCATAAACGTGCCTCTCTGTGAGACGTATCGTAGGAGCAAAATACCTCGCAAAAGCCGTAAAAGCAGCCTTAACCACCCTTTTTGACATTAGGCCATTATGGGGCTCCTAAGGCTCCCTGTTGGTAGCTTGTCTTGGAAATGTCTTCGCCTCTGTCTCTTCTTGCGGTTCCGCAACCTGAAGACATTAGCGTGACCACCTTTCTATGTAGATCAGCCAGTATAGGAGAGTTGATGAAGATGGCTGTATCAGTACTCGTGCTGTTCACTTTCATATTGGCCCGTATGAACTCTCATACACGGTTGTTTTTCTTGCTTTTGTCTTGCATTTATAATAAGTAGGCACTCTCACTTGTACGTCTAAAATCACCATGGAAAGCCACAGCTCAGCCATCTCGTAGCCTTGAGAACATGACTATGAAATCTGAGTTCGTAAGGAAACAAACCCACAGGAAGTCTGACAAGACACGAACCCAGTAACTGGCAAGATAAGAACTACTACTGCGTTTTTCATTTTCTCGTGGATTATCATGGGCAAATCTACACCATCACAGTCGCTATTTCATATTCGGCATCCCGACACAAGACTTTCTGAACACTGTACGATGTAAGGGATGGCCTTCGATCCAACTTTCTTCGGAGTGTAGAACACAATGCGAAACACAGAGGTCCTAGGCCACTTGGTCTGCTGGTTTCGGTGAGACAAAAAGCCATAGTCTAAAACTTGGGCACCGTCAATATTCTGCAAGTCCATTCAAGTATTCCTGATGCTTGGTTGGTAAAAACTTATCATGCTATACCTGCGACATCCGTTTGAATAATGCTAGACGAGTGTGCCTCTATTTGTGAAAACAGGGCAAATCTGTCGTGCACTGAACATATATGATAGAAGCCTGAGATGCTTTATAAACAAAAACGGGAGGCATCAAAGGCATCATCACGATGAACAACTGTAAGCGCCAATTTCAACGCAAGTATCCATGATCTTGTCCCAAAATAGGTATCAGTACGGGAACTGGCCTGACAATAGGTCCATTTACTCCACAGTTTCCATTTGGTACCAGTCCTGTCCACAGACGACCATCGAACCGGTGACAACCAAGCGGGGATGCAGATGGAGCTCGAGCTAGCAGTTGAGCAAAGTCACAACCCCACCTAAGTTGCAGAGAGGTATCTTACAGAACAAAGACAAAGCAGCGCCCTGGCGCGTCCCTGGACTTGGCAATGGCTCTAATGAAAATATGTGGCTGGCTAAACCGCCGTCGAAACGACGGTCGAGGCATCAACGCAGGGCTGCTGCGGGAGTGACGCGTGATGTGCGATGGGCACTGTGTGATGGAGAACCCCTCGCAGGCCCGCCGCCCAGGCTATGCCTCTCAAAGGATAGGTGCTCATTTCGCTTCACTTGCTGGGGACGCCCTGCGTCCTGGCTGCAGGTCAGAGGGTCAGTCTCGCGTTCCATCTGGTTTGAACCGCTGTTGGGTAGAGCAATTTGCTCACTCCGTATTCGTACATGTACCCGTCAGATGCCAAAACGACCTTTTTTCGTTGACTATTTTATGACCATCTTGTTCCCTCCCCCCCCCAGTCCTGGCCACCATCGTTCGCAACAGCCCTCCCACACCTCCCCGCTGCCTAGTCCAATAAGTCAGTCCCCCCTCCCAGTGCATCACTGCATCTCCCGATGCCAAGACTTTCCAATCTGCAACGCCGGCGGTTGTTCTGCATTTCGGTTTTAGCCTTGGCGCGGCCCATGTCGTCGTCCTGTTTCGTCGACCTGTTTCGTCGTAGCTTCTTTTGCGTTTTGCTTCCTCTTTGTTTACGGACAATGTGTTTTGTTCGTCTGCTTCCTTCCTCTGGTGTTGGCGGCGACGTCGATGTTGGTACTATTTTCTGGGGACCTAAACGTCCAGATGACGCGCCGTAAGCACAGTCACGCCCTCATGTCCTCGCGCTTGCCTTCGGACGCCCATGCATGCCTTTTTTTATTTCTCACACTTCCGTTCACCTCGCCCACCTCAACGACAATTGACCTCCCCCCCCGTCCCGGCAGCGTGGAAAGCGGAGCCTTTAGTGTGTGGCAGTGCCGGCCCCTATTTCAGTGCAAATCAACTTGTTTGAAGTTTGATGGGCTGGAGATGGTGATCGGTTGGGCTGTTGGTCTTGCTATCTCTTGGCTTACCATCATTTCCCAGTCCGTCTAAGCTCGACTGGCCTTCTCGTTGACTCCAATCCCTCGTCCCTCGGACGAGTCGACAGGGAGACAAGAGCGCAATCTTAGGGACAGTGGAAGACTTATGTGTTATTGGACCCTTCCTTGAGAAGAAGCACCGGGACTCCATCCCATTTTGAAATCGTCCGGAATGGAAACAAACAGGTTTGGCCATACCTCCCTCAGTAAAGCTACCCCCCCTGCGCCCCCTCCACCTCCCTTTGTGCTCTAATACATGTATGTCGTGCACCCTCTCGAGCCTCTCCTTCTAACGGGCGGAATTATGCCACTAGCATCCAGAATGTGGACAAAAGCCCATAATCAAAAGCTATCACGTCTGTGCTTATGGGGCTGGGCCGATCCAGAAACGAAAACGACCCTAGTTTATCGCTATGTTTTGCGTAGATTTTGCTAACCTGGGCGCCAGCCAGGTTCCTGATCCTTTGTTACCATTGTGCCATTGTGCAGCGTGTGGTCTAGGCTCGATCGCTGGTTGACAGTTTGAAGGAATAGGGGCAGCATGGTATTCCGTGGGTACCAACAGCCCTGCACCATTCTCTTGCCAGGGCAAGGCCGAATCCTTCGCGCCCGCCTTGTGTCAAACCAACGCTGCAGCATGTGAGAATATGGGGGCATCCAACGTCGCAAGGTAATTAAGCCTGTATCCGGTAGGGGCATGGTATGGGGGCATGGAACTCGTCTACCTCCTGCAGTAGGCCTGAATGGGAGACATACGTAAAAGGGGTGGAGGCAATAACAGCACTTCGTATGGAATACAGAATGCCCGTGAGGCATCAGTAGAAGGGATTGACACAGAATCGTCAGGTAGGGGGTAGAGAAAAGAGATGAGGGTTCAAACATACCGAAGCAGGCTATTATCAAAATTGGCAGGCGCCGAGTTAAAAATAAACAAGGAGGGATTTCTGGGAAGGTTTGGGTAATCATGGCTACCATAATTCCGTGCACAAAAATGCCCTCCCGTCATACCACATACTGTTCCTTAATTTGTACAAAAATGGTTCACATTGCCATATTTCTAGACATAAGAAATAAAAAGAAACAGTCCCCTGAACAGAGACGTGAAGACATGAACACAACGAGAGGAGAACAAGAGCGGAGCAGCATTAGGACAACGAGGTGAGGAGAAGCGGTCGCATGCCTAATACGAGCAATCCCTGACTACACAAAACACCAAATCTGGAAGGCGGAAAGCCGACAGAGAGTACGACATAAGACAACATAGGCCACCCTTCCGGGTGTCCACGCTCACCCCGTGCACACGGCACTGATACGTAAGACAAATCCGGGCAAATCAAGTGAAGGCTAGAAGCAGGAAAGCGCATGCTCCGAGAAATCACACTTCGTCACCTGGCCCCTGTCCCAGGTGTGTATTTTACATATATCTTACGTCTTATGTCGTATATTGGAAGCAGGTCCGCATATCATACCGAAGACACCGAAGCGGATTGCCTAGCTTTGATGGTCGCAGTAATGTCCGTGACGGCTGCCTGGTCAAAATGTAAATGGTGTGTGTGGATGTGCTTTGGACTTTGCTCAAAACACCCTGCTACAGATCAAGACATCAATCCATTCTACTCAATAGCTCTCCTTTCATGCAGCCCTCGCTCCGGTCCACGCCAGTTGGGCTTGCCGCACCTCGGTGCCAACGCTCTAATACCTCCGAAGTCTCAGCTTGGGCCCCCGTTTAAACTACGCCTTGCGGCTCTTTTCGGGTTGTTGGCCGTGTGTAGCGCATTTGGAAGGTGTAGACGCCTTGAGACAACTTGTTGTTATGGTATTCCACAATTCGTGACCGCCAACGGCTCTGTTTCGTCCTGTCTTGCTTCGCCTGTCTCTTCCTGTGCTCCCAATATTCCCTTGACTTGGTTTTTGTCAAATGTGCACCAATTCCCTTGCTTTCCCCTAATCGGTATCCCGATGCCCCCTAGTCTAGGCGGAAGGACGGTTAGTTGCGATCGTTTTTCGGGAGTGGCTACCGGCAGCCGAAACGCTAGAGAGACAAGCATCAATGGAGCACGAGCTTGTGGCTGGCCAAACGTTTATACTGACCAATATGGACTTCGGGAGGACAACATAAGGAAAACAAACAATCTAACAAACAAGCAAAATGGCAAAGAAGAAACTCGCTATGGGTTTGTTGGCAAAGAACAATATCACTCAGAATACCAGATGGCATCAGTGCATGAACGGTTTGAAGCCGGGCGGTCCAGGGTGCTTGACTTGTACAACAGTATGCCGGTACTGTACGACATTCTTACATTTCATTTTGGCGGGCCAATGCTGTTCATTCTGCCATCCATGTGTGGGCGTATACGACAACCCCATATAGGTAAGCCTGCTGCTCCCCTCGAGTTTACAAGCTGTTCTTTCGAGTGCCTGCCTCTGGCTTCCCTTCATTTCGCTTTGCTGTGCGATGGACCAAGTCTTCTCACTTCGTTCACTGTTGCTGTGAGATGACGGCAGGCGTGTCCATTAGGAAGAACGAGAAGAAACAACGCTGGGTAAGCTTGGCCAGCGGCTTAGTGAATGCTGTGGGGTGGCAGAACAAACAAGAGACAGACCGAAGCGTCCAAGGCCAGGTGTAAGACGCAGACGATGCAAGTCCAACGACTAACAAGCCGCGTTTAGCAAATGCAACGGCCAAGTGGTATCGCGACACATCATATTGCAAATGCTGGTATAGGCCACTTGCCGGCCAGGCGCCGGCCAAGCTACAATAGCTTTGCAGCGAGTTCAGCCCGGTCGGACGACAGCGGCTGCTGCGAACATGACTGAACACCAAGACCTTCTGCCACTACTTCCGCAGATTCAAGAACAGCTCGGAAATATTCAGCTCGCCATTGAATGGGTCTTCGATGTGACGCTGGTGTTCCGAGTGCATTCTTTGATGGAACCATGTCGTCGTTCAATTTGGAAGTAAATCTTGCTGGATGGATGTGAAGACTCGTGCACTTGGTGAGTGGGCCTGGACCACTCGGCAGGTGGCAAAGAACCCATGCGAGGAAGAAGGCAAAACAATGACACGAACGCATTGATCGACTTGCTGAGCCGCTTTGCAATATACCATCATAAACAACATGACAGAAGAACGTAATATGCGGCGAAATGGGAGACGTGAAGAACTTATTGAATGCAGAATGCACACAATATCACGACACAGTGTCAACCCAGGGTTGCATTGGGACAATTATAGTGCACAGAATGGCGGGCAAGCAGACCACAAATAAATCCAATCAATCTCACAAAAGACTGTGCCCTGCCAGGCTGGAAGCTTATTACGTCTGACTGGACCCTGTTTTCCACTCACAACAGGAAAAGCGCAACAGGGAAGGTGCGCGTTTCGTGCGAGGCGGGCGGCACGTGCCGATAGGGCACTGTCGTTATCGCGATTAGATAAGATACAAAAAAGTTCTTGGCAGGAACGCTAGTCCAAGCAAAATGTTCAGAAAAATGGTCGCAGAAAACGAGGCAAGCACGACCAGCAAATCGCAGATCTCTTTCCCTCGACAGACATCACCGTCGCACCTTCCCCCGAAAACCCATTCCAACCCGCCAAGATGGGAAAGCGCAAGGTAGCTGCGCTCGAGAAGCTTGATGCAGATTTGTACGTTGCCTCCTTTCGTTCTCTGTTCCCTCCTTTCGCTTTCATCGCCAGCCATCGAAAGCCACCACGTCAAGCCATTGCTAACCATCATCAGCGCGAGTCTGCAGTATAAGATCCGGCGAGACCCAAAGCATGTACTGCCTAATCGACGACAATGACAGCGGACATTGTCACCACAGTCCTCTTGGACTCTCTGTGGACTAAATCTAACTTCTCACAGGTCTTACGAAGACGAGTTCCAGAGACAATACGAGCAATATGGTATGTGTGGCCTTGCATCCCTTACCCTGCACGTTGTTCGCTTCCGAGCATGTTTACTAACCACCCCTACCCCTCCTAAAGTCTCCCAGCGGGACCTTTTCTTGACCGCACCGGCAAATGCCTCGCCAGACCAGATCCGGGCTTTTCACGACCTGATCGACCTGCTCGCCCACATCGCCGACTGCTACCCCGAGGCCCTGCGTAGTTTCCCGGACGACCTGGCCGCCATCCTGACCCAGCACCATGCCGTGCTGCATCCGGAGCTGCGTGACAAGATTGTCGGCAGCTTCGGCCTGTTGCGCCGCAAAGACATCCTGGACTCGCCCGCTTTCGCCCGCACCCTCTTCCCCATCCTCGTCCACACGCCCAGCAAGACACTGCGCACGCTGCTGTTCCGCCGCATCGTCTCGGACCTGCGCAACGCCAACAGCCGCACCAAGAACCACAAGCTCAACCGCACCGTGCAGACCGTCCTTTTCAACCTCGTCACCTCCGACCGCACGTCGGCCCGACCCATCTGGGCCGTCAAGATTACGCGTGAGCTGTGGACCCGCCAAATCTGGGTCGACGAGCGGCCCGTGGAGGTCATGCGCGAGGCCTGCCTGGGCGACAATGAAAAGGTTGTCGTGTCGGCCGTGCGCTTCTTTTTGGGCGGCGACAAGGCGCGCGAGGAGCTCGAGGACGACAGCAGTGACGATGAAAAGGGCAAGAATAAGTACGGCGGCGTGCTGGGCGGCGGTGCAGGCGGACCTGTGGATCTCCAGAAGATGAAGCAGGGCAGTCTGCACAGCAAGAAGACCAAGAAGACGGCCAAGCGCCTGGAGCGGGCCGTTGACAAGGTCAAGAAGATGGAGCGCAAGAAGCAACAGCCACAAATGCTCAACTTTTCTGCTCTGGTGAGTCTCTTCCTTCTTTTCCTTGCATTGCCGTCTACTTTTCATCATCCATTTTTATTTCTCTTTTTTTGGTTCACTTTCCTTTCCCTTTTCGTCATTCGTGGGCTTGTTCCCATTTCGTAGTGATCTCCCCTTTTCTCCCCATTTTTGCGCATGTTTTTTTAGGTGGCAGTCCTGCTATTTTGTCTTGCCTTAACTTCTCGTCTGCCTTATTCTATGAGTGGTTTCTTGCCAAACGAGTTAAGCCTGACTGGGGCTTACTTCGGTGATACAAGTGACATTGGTTGCAACGGTTTTATTTTCGGAGCAAGAGGGGCGCTTGGGTCGCATGGAGCACAGACAGGGCGAGGGCAGGGCAAAGAGAACGGACCACCTGGTGCCCCCTCCCCTTCCAGCTCACTTTCACTCTCACACACACACTCTGACCTTGAGTTACAAGTAACTAATGTTTAATTTTCGCACAGCACCTTCTCCATGCACCACATGATTTTGCCGAGGCCCTGTTCACGCGCCATCTGCAGTCATCCAAGTGCAAGTTCTCGCTGGACAGCAAGCTGCAAATTCTCCAGCTAGTAACGCGCTTGCATGGCCTTCACAAGCTCATTATCCTTCCGCTTTTTAGCTGGTTTACCAAGTACCTGACGCCCCGTCAAACATCCGTCACAACGTTCTTGGCCTCGCTAGCACAGGCGGTACACGACCAGGTGCCACCGGATGCCCTGGAACCCTTGCTAGCCAAAATTGCCAATGAGTTCGTGTCGGAGGCTTCTGCGGCCGAAGTGGCCTCGGCCGGGTTGACAGCGATCCGCGAAGTCTGTCTGCGGCAGCCGCTCGCCATGAACGAGACTCTGCTGCAGGACCTGGTGCTTCTGCGCAAGAGCAAGGACAAGAGCGTCATGATGGCCGCGCGCGGTCTGCTGTCTCTGTTCCGGGTTGTGGGCGCCGAGATGCTGGCGAAGAAGGACCGCGGAAAGGAGGCGACCATTGGCCTGCGGAGCGGCGAGATGCACCTACGCAAGTTCGGCGAGGAGGCCACGGGTGGCGGCATTGAGGGCATTGAGCTGCTGGAGGAGTGGAAGAAGGCCGAAAAGAAGCGGAAGCGCGCGGCTGAGCGGGCAGAGAACGGCGAAGAGGGCGATGAAGACGACGACGACGATGACGATGATGATGACGACGACGACGAAGACGACTCGGACAACTCCAGCGAGTGGGACATGTCAGACCACAGCGACGACTCGGGCGGCTGGATCGATGTCAGCGAGGACGAGGCCCCTGCTAAACTTCCGCCTATGAAGAAGCAGCGCAAGGGCAAGAAGAGCGCCGATGCCGACGGCGAAGAGGAGGAAGATGGAGAGGCTGGGAGCGGCGAGGACGACGATGAAGACAATGATGCCGACAGCGAGGAAGACGACGCACCCAAGAAGGCGGCCATTTCCAAGCTGGCTACGACGACGGTGCTGACGCCCGCGGATCTGGCCAAGCTGCGCGAGCTGCGCATGGAGGCCAGCGTGGAGAAGGCGCTGGGCAGCAAGGCGGCAGCGACGGCGAGCCGCTACGCCAAGGCGGTGGCAGCCCGGCACGCAGACGACGGCCTGACGGCCGAGCAGATTGAGCTGGCGTCGACGCTACGCAAGGCCACCAAGGAGGAGCGCATTGCCAAGGCCCAGGAGGGCAAGCCGTCGCGCGAGTCGCACCAGTCGGTGCAGGCGCAGCGCAAGGCTAAAAAGGTGGCCGAGGGCAAGTCGCTGACCAACCAGGAAAAGGCGCGCAAGAAGAACATTTTCATGACAATGGGCAAGGCGCGTGCCAAGAACCGCCGCAGTCTTGTCGAGACACGCAAGGCGCTGCAAGCCCACGTCTCACGCTCGAAGCGCGGCGGCCGGCGAGGCAACTTGGGCTAGCCGGAACGAAAAGCATGATGATGCAAATACATGTGCACGTAATCAAGGATGCCACAAAAATGGGGAGCCGTTGGAGGGGGTCTGCCGTGCCCGGACGGATGTGGATATAGAACAGAGCTTATCCCATCACCTCTGTGCAGACAAATTATGTGCGCTGGCGGCGGCCGTGGATACAAAGCGGCAGGTTTCATTCTGGCGTTTACATCATGCGTTCTTTCCTAGCTGCGTCCGTTTCTTCTTTCATTGTTATTCATGTCTATTTTTTGAGATTTGTGACTTATGCTTCTTATATTTATCTGTGATGCTCCCTCCAATGTCTCTTAATTTGTTTTGTTTTGTGGACCTATTTTTCTTCTTGCAGTCAGAAGGTTGTCAGTGTAGTGTGGGCTATGATCAAAGGACAACAAATGGTACCTAGAACAATGCTGGACTGGAGCAACTCACAGATTGAATCCGAGGACTGGCAAACGGCAATTGGGAAGGAAAAATGACAAGAAAGTACAGGGCACTCGTTCGGATCGAAGACCGCCAAGAGAGAGATCAGACCATATTTTAGACCGCAAGAAGCACATCGTCAATAAGATACTGGACAAAACTACTAAAACAACAAAACGAAAAAGAGACGAGTCGACGGAACACCCTTAGGGACGTGCTCGCTCTGCGTCTGCCTATCCATTAGTCTACGATTGAGCCTGAGAGACAACGGGAGATGTAAGGAGAACGGTGGCCGGGGCTGGATCACCCTCGCCCTTATCTTACAACGCCAGCTATCCCGCGGTTCTTTCCAAAGGACAGAGAACAGGGCACAAGGAGACGCCAAAGTGAACCAAGACCTCGAGCGCGTCCAAGTTGGTGTGATGCGGACACATGCCGGAGAAGCTGTCGCGAGCGAGGGAGACAAACGGACAATATGGAGCGCATAACAACAGCAGACGAAATCGATCCCGAATAGAGACCCCAAGAAATGGATCTGTGATGCGCAATGGGAATGTCGAAAGCAGAACGGGCCGAAAGGCGCAAATCAAGGCTCACCAATAGCCCCGAAAACAAGCAGACCAGCAGAGATTGCCAGCCACGGGTGCAGTGGGTGGTGGACACCCTTAGGACTTCGAACTTGTGCATGGCCAAGCTAAGGATGTTCTGTCCTTTCTCAGGCCCTGCTATGCACTATGTACAAGTTGGGTTTTCGTTTTATCACCCATTTGTATCAATGAACGCACGTCCACCTCTTTTACACTTGTCGGACAAGCAAGGAGAACAACAAAGACACCCACGATGCCAAACGCGATGGGTTCTTCGGTGTCCGATTGTTGCAATATACTCCGTGCTCATCCTCAGCAAGGAGGCGCCAAGGCCAAAAAAAAGGACCGACGACCAGGTCTGGCCAAGAGAGAGCTCGTGTTATACGAAACGATGTCGTTTCGAATGGAGAACAGAGCGTGAACGCAATACGATGCACATCGTACTGCTGGATTTCAAACAATAACTGCCGAGTGACTAGATGGCGGCCAGCCCAGGGGAACCCTGACTAGGTTCAACGGTATTGTCCGTGCGGGAGACAGTGTTGTCAGAAGCAAAAGGACAAGTTGAGCGCAAAATCATAAGATACAAAGCTAGACAGGAGACTAGACACCAGACTTGGAGGTCCATAAGCGTCATAGCGTCGGTTCTTCAACTGCATCGCCGTCCAGGTGATACCTGGGCTTGGTGTGCTTGATGTACCTAAAATCTTCCATGACGGACGTATTTCTTGTATAGGATGTACATTCTTTCCGTCGCGAGCCCCCGTCGTATACTCTACTTTATTCGAACATACTCCGCACCTTCACTGGCCTACCTGCGCCCTTGTTTTCCTTCATTTCTTTTTCCACCACATGCCGCAAAATAACATGCCTTGTGGACGGTTTTTATAGCTTTGTGTTTGTCTTAGTATTGTCAGCAGTTCAAACGGCGAACAACAGACAGTAGGCGGGCCACCGTCGTTGAGCCATAAAATGACGGCTGCCCTTTGGTAGGAGCAGGTAAAGAGTATGGAGCAGTGTTGTACTTTCCTCTGACCCGAAGCGTGGCACTCCAGCACGTAATATTGACAAAAGCCAAATACCTCGTAGAGAATACATTTTTGTCCCTCCAACCCCCCATCTCCTCAGGACCTTCTAGTACTAGCCGTACGGACTCTAGTCCTGATTCTCGTCCTGCCTTGGCCTGTCAAGCCTTTTTCCACTTTTCATGACATCGGCCAAACTAAAAGACAGAGGCCCAATAATTTTGTAGACCACTGGGCCCCCTTATTGAAGAGACGAAATTACGGCTAATGGATGGGACTGGAGAGAGCGAAGTGGGAAGGGAGGACGACGAAGATGGTCGCTTCGCTGGTTGTTGATTCGTCGATAGGAGGCCAACATCTGCTTGGCGGTTTTGGACTCAGAAGGGGCGTACAAGTAGAAGGGCAGGCCCATTCGTTGGATCTGGCTTTCATTGTCTATGAGTGCCTCTGTGTCTCCGTTGCTCCGTGAAGCTGTTTGCTTTGGATTTAACCCTCTTTCTGGCTATGTAATATTACGCCGATTTTTGCCCAGTTCAGCTGTCCTCCTCTCGCATGCCATCTGAACGCCGCCGAGGCCGTCGTAGGTCCTGTACGATGTACGTGGGAAGGAGTGGTCCGCTATTCATCTCGTTTCTTTTTGGTAGTATTGTTGGATCGCTTATATGTACGTCGTAGTACAATTCAAGTTACTGCGGTCGTGTGCTAATGACCCTTGGGAGGGGCCACACACGTACAAGCATTCTTAGCCATAATACCGCATCCGATGTTCTGCCAGACCTCATCACAAACCCAGGGGACTTCAGCGAGCAATGGCCCGGGAGAGTTGCTCAGTGTCAGATGACATACATCAGGCGCGATTGCGGTGCTCAGAAATGGTAAGAAACGGGTCGAGCATAGTCGATCCAGAGATGTATTGCTTGCGTGAAACGTCGTGAGGAGGGAGCTGAAGGTGGCCGAGGCGCCATTGCGAGTGACGATGATGGGCTCTGCGTGTGAGCTCTGAGAGGCACAAAAAGGTCGAGACATTCAGAGAAACAGATATAAACTGATCGGTCAAACCAACCGACACATAATGGTATCAATCGCAAGGCGGCGGTCAGCGCGGTGTCTCGCATCGCCAGACATTCGAGAAAAGGGTCGATTTCGCAACACCGAATCGAAATTGGTTGAAGTAATGGGCTTTGCCGTCGCTCTACGATCGCTCTATCGTATATTCGAAGGCAAAGCGTCATTATGTTAAGCAAAGATCGTCCTATAATCCATGGTGGCAAATTAAATAGACGCGATAGCGGAAACGAGTATTGCGAAACGTGCAGGTCGCAAGACGAACAGGCATACAGATTGCGATCCTAAGCTCCGTCCCGAGTGTCATCGCACGCGTCTCGCGTGTCTTGTGGCTCATCAGGCAGCCGCGTCGCTTCAGCAGTGTTGTATACTGCGAGTGGTGAACATAGGGGGCGAACGGCAATAAAATTGGTGATGTTGTGATGAATGGCCCTCTTGAACCTGTCGCCATGTAAGATACGCTATGCTATTTCTATTCCAATACTTCATATAGTGTCAAAATGGCGACAGTCGGCCATTCATAGCTCGTAGCGATCGAGGATGACGCTGGCGGACGAGGTTGGTTGCTGGTGATTGGAACTGCCGAAAGCAAGAATCGCTCAGTATTGCGAAGCGTCGGGAATATTGCAAGAGCAACACTGCCAGCAAGCCGCCGATTCAGGGCGCATTGCGATTCGTCTGGCCGTTTCGAAACGTGGTCACCACCAGGTCTCCCATAGAAAACAATGTCTTGTTGCATCGATGGCGGGAAATGTGTTAGCTGCGACATATAGACCAAGTCCGAGAGGGTTCTGCCTGTGTCGGTCTGCACGTCCATCATTCGAGCTTATATGGTCGTTCCCTGACACTGATAGCTTCAGGGGAAGGTCGCGGTTGCATCGCGGCGTTTGTTGACATCGCCAAACCGCATTCAAATAGCTTCAGGTGTTGCAGGTCCATGATACGTTAGGCAACTGCTTCTATTCCAGACTTATACACTCTAGTGCCATTCTCGTGCCACGTAGACGTTCCTATCAACTAGTCGATTAATCGTAAAATCATTACCTTTTCGTGGCATTCTAATGTAATGTGGTAAACTTTGATATGACGCAAGCGGAAAGCCATGCTTCCCGAAACCCAAAATGAACATTCCATGCTGCTTTTTACGAGAGCATCGTCCCAATGACCTTGTCCCAGTGACGTGGTCCCAGTGACGTGGTCCCAGTGACCCCATCCCGCCATATGCCTGCGAGAAACCTTCTCTGGGAATCCCATCCCAAACAAATAAGAATATGACATAGACGGAAAGACGAAAGCAAACAGGACAAGAAAGACACGAGTAGTGTCCGCAGAAACAAATCAGAATAACCATGCAATATACTCCGTCCGAGAAGTGACATGAAGAGAGGGCAAAAGACAAGAAGAACAGAATGCAACGCCGAGGATATCCCGAAATGATAGCAAATGTAAAATGCGACATGCGACGTGTAGCATGCGATGGGTGTCGTGAGATTTGTCGGGGGGGGAAATGAGAAATGACAAAACGCACAGCAGCACAGTCCGATGCAGACTCAGTTCCACCGGTTCCGCGTCCAGTCGTAGACCGTCTCCAAGTAGTCGGACCATGATTCGCCGGACAGCGTGGGCACGTCGGAAATGCGCTTGCCCGTGATCTCGTCCGCGCCTAGGAACGCCAGGTCCATCTCGCCCGCAAACTTGGTGTAGTGCTTGTTTGTGAACTTGAGCGTGCCACGGTGCTCGCCCGTCTGCATGTTGTTGTCCACAAGACCACGGCCGCGCCAGCGCACGTAAAATTTGAGTGGCGGCCGCCCGCTGATCACCGCCATCGGCGTCGTCGGTGTGCTCGGCGTCTCGGGCGCCGTGGTGTTGCGCACCGGTGTACCCTGGTGACCTGGGTGCTGTCCTCCGGGGTTGCCGTGCATGCCGCCCAGGCCGCCGCCACCGACAAGAGCACCGAGGCCGCCGAGGTTGCCCGGCATATTGGGAGGTGGCATCCCAGGCATGCCGGGCATCCCGCCCATGGGCTGCATCCCGGCAATGGGTGCCAGGCCCTGGCCGGGGCCACCTTGTGGGTGTTGTTGCTGATGTTGTGGGTGCTGCGGATGTTGTGGCGGCGCACCGGGACCCATCCGTGCTTTCTTGCCGGACGCCATCTGCTGCTGGACATCGCTGTGCCGGCCCGCGCCGTTAGGGGGTTGCTTGCGCTTGCCCGCCGCCGACAGGTCGTCCCCACCCCGCCGGTCCGGGTCGTCACCGGCGTCGAGACGCCGCACATGGCTCGTCAACTGCTTCTCGTCGGCCGACAGGATCATGACGCCGAGGACAACGCCAAAGTGGAACGTCGCCTTGTAGACTCCCGGGGACGACGTAGCTGCCACGTCGAGCGTGAGCGTGCCGTTGACCGACCACTGGTCCTGGATCTCCTTGCTCGTGATGACGTAGGCACCGGCAATCGTGGCCGGCAGCAGATCTTCGGCCTTGCGCGTGCTGCCCTTGGGTCGGCCACGCGGCCGCTGGGCATTGGGATCCCGGCGCGCGTCCCACTCGGCCACCATTTCGTCGCGCAGGGTCTCGACATCAGGGGTCATCTTTCGGAACTGCAGGAGAAAACACAGTCCGTTAGTACAGCTGTACACGTACGTCATAGATACTAGTCTATGGAGGCTAACAGGCATCTAACGTATAACTTACATTCCCTGCTGTCACCTGCTCGCGGAAAATGGCCAGCACCTCGTCCGACGACGATTGATACGGCGGAGGAAGGCCGTAGAAGCGAAACTGCGCCAGCATAAACTTACGTGACAGCGTCCGTGCCGCTTCCATGTCCGTGATCTTCTCCATCTTGGGGGGCCGACCTCGGCCGAGCTTGATCTTCCACTTCTCCGGCTCGCTGGGGTAGCAAAGCCGCAGCAAATGCTGTGGCCGCTCAAAGGCGACGCCGTCAATTGTCGAGAACGTGCCGTCGTACTGGAACCCGTTGCGCCGGATGGGTTCCGGCTTGACCGCGGCCGGTGCCTGCACCACCGGCGGTGGTATGGGCGTTTCCATGGTGGCCGTGGAGCTCGAGCTCGAGCTCTCTTCTTGTGTTCCTTTTTCTGTTTTCGGCTGAACCTCAAGCTTCAACCCCTGTCAAGCGTCGGCAGCGACAAACGGGGAGGGGCGACAATTGCAGGATGGGACGTCGACGGGGAAGGCTGCAACAGGAGGCTCCGCGCAGTCAATTGCCGAGCGGAATCGGCGAGTGGTTGCTGGAATGTGATCAGCAATATCACAATACAACAAAAATCAACTTTCAAGAAACTGAAGCTGTAGTTGCTTTTTTCGATTTATTCTTTTTTGTCTTTTTTTTGCAGCAAAAAATAATGACGAAAAAGTCGGGGGTTTCTAAAATACGATGGGGGAGGGAAAGAGCGTTGGGTGATGGGACTAAAAAAAAAAAGCGATAAAAAATTGCAAAAAAGGGCGGGAGAGGAGAAGCTGGGAAAAAAAAAATTGAAAAATTGGGACCAGCCACCAGAAGAAAAGGGGAGGGGGCTGCCGGAGGGAAGGAGCCAACAGCAACCTTACAAAAAGTGGGACCGCTGGAGCTTTGGGTTCACCAAAGGGCTTGCCGAGAGCACCCAATTGTTAAAATTAGCGCACGGCAGATGAGTTTGTGTCCCCTTGAGTGAGTGAATGAATGGTCCAGCTCGCCGCGGTTTGGCGAGACACGGCAACGAATAGATTGCGCGGAGAGTAATCCGGACAGCATACGGAACACGATGAGGGTGGATGTCAGCTGAATGGACATCGGCAAGGTCACACGACTTGCGCCTGCCGTTTGCTGTGTTCTCGTTTATTCAGTCAGGGCGTGTTTGTCAAGCAGAGAAGGAGCGGATGCGATAATGTATGCTACAAAGCAGTCTACGGGGCGGCTCCTTGTCTTGCAACTCGCATATCTACATCTCCCCTTCTTCTTCAGATCGCACCTTCCGAAACACGCCGGTGCGTCGTCCCTCGTCCATCGGAGTGCAACAACAGAAAGAGCTCCCCGCGTTCCTGGTCTATGGTGTTCCTGACAAGCGACGAGTTCGATGTCACGTGGCTGCCGTTGCTTCTTTCATCACATCTCATCCACGACAGTGTCGGTCGACATCATTCGTATGAGTAGACGTGATTTTTCTTTTGATGAAATCCTGTGTCCTTTTGAACACGTCTCGTGGTGAAATTGGAGAGTGTGAGTTTGAGTATGTGCTTTTAATTTAATTTTGTTTATTTTGTTTATTTTGGTTATTTTGGTTATTTTGGTTATTTTTTATTTTATTTGACTTTATTTTTTTTTTTTTTTTTTTTTTTATTTGTTTTTTTTTTTTTTTTTTTTTTTTTAAATAAAACTGTGTCATTATTCTCGCACTTTGGACAACGTTTAGCATAAAAATAATCCACAAGAAAACGAAACGTGATAGACGTATTTATATATTCGAGAAAAAAAATAGGAACAAACGTGAAAAGAAACCCTCGTCAAAACACAATGGACAGTACCTAATCCGGCGTCATAAGGTACAGCAGGTATCATAAACTAACAGGTCATCTGCTGAAAGAACACGGTCAACCACTGCATTAATTCATTACATCTCTGGCCATATCATCTCACCCATTAACCTCGTCGTGTGTGCTCATCTGCCCATACCACAGCAGTCTGGTGGCTTCATTCATGGGCTCGAGTCTTTTCACATATCGGGCCATTTTGTGTCATATGCCTTTACCCAATACAGCGCAAGGAAATGAAGGGCATAGCACACGAACACGCACTCTTGGTGCACCAGTCATTCAATTGCTTGGTGTGAGTATGTGAGCTCATGAGAGGGAGTATCACACATATGCGGATGTGTCCTCGCCCTTGTCCACGTGAAGTTTCGAGAGGCTACGCACACAATGTTACAGAGCCTCGAGATCGCGAGTTTCAACACAACCAGCTATTGGTGTCTTGCGCTTCTGCTTTGGGCCGTCTTTTAAATTTGCTCAATATCTCGGCCACTGTAGAAATACCCAAACCAAGAATATCCAACTTGAGTAAACATCCCTAAACCTTGAACGCTAGAGTACGTGTTTCTCGATGATATTGACCTTTGTTTCACGGCATGGCAGATGTTCTAGAGGAGCAGCACCTTCTGGGACCTTCTGGGAGGCCGCCGGTTTACATCAGGAAGCATATCTTACATTCAGCATCAGATAACAGTGACGAGGAACCCCGTAAAGAAACGCCATTGTCTGCCTTGTTGCTGCCCATATTAAGCCTGGGGTGTAGCAAGCGGGGCTCGACTTACGTACTCCTGCCAACAACGACGTTGCAAGGAGCATCCACACCATTCTCGGGCATAAGCATTTCATTCTCAATGTTTGGTAGCGTCCCGACAGGGGGACTGGTATTTTGACGGGCATGCTTCCGTTTACGGAAACAAGCCGGGGAAGAGGTGTTTGTCGTCCTATCCGTGTGCTCCCAGTGTGTGTACGGAGGACTGTGCCTTGGGTCAACGGCCGAGCACACAAAGACAACTGTCTACCACTGCAAAGAAAGGGCGGAGACAGGAAGGCTTGGGGGTGGAAGGCTTGGATAAAAGGGCTTGGACCGCACAAGATCCAAAATACGATGTGATATGGAGGAGTTTTTGTTGTGCGTTCCCACCTCCCTTGTTTGGCAGGGCTAGGCAGCAGAATTCTAGATTCCATTTCCGGTTTCTGCGGACTGGCTGCTGATGCCAACGCTTCGGGCGTTCCCTCTATTTTTAGAGAGGGGCTTCGGGCATAAGAATGTGCTAGGTCGGGCTTTGCGACTTTGTCAACAGGGATCATCAAGCAAGGGCCAGGCGCCCAAGGCGCTGCCTCACGACCTCAGGTAGTTTGCCTTTATGGTGGGCCCTTTTCTTCGTGTTTCAAAGCTCAAGATGGATGGCAGTTGCGAACAACTGGGAACAAAAGAACCAGAGGCAACAAAAACACAATGGAACCGGCGAGACGCAAAAAGGAGTTACTTTTAGCAGGAGATCCACTGATTCAGGCGGGACATAAAATAAATCCGACTCTTTTGCTCTGGCGCTAGACGTCAATTTGGGTACAAGTATGCTTTGACCCACAGGCGGCGGAAATGGGGTTCGTCATACTCTGGGCGCTCTGGGGATTTACTAGAAGAGAAAGCGAAAATTCGTTCAGTGCCTTGCGCACGGAAATACGTTGAATGTTGCGTATACCCGGACCCTAGGATGGAATTCAGGGGTGAAAACACCTGGTCTAGGGGGAGCAAACCTTCTCGGATTTCCTTGTTGTTTGGTATGGGATTCAGAGACTGTTTGTCGGCAGGGGAAAAGGTACCCCTTGACGCCGATTCACTGTGACTTTAGGCGTTTTGCAGGCCAGAGATAGGAACACATTTTAGCAGGGCATCCTTGGCGTGTCCGATCTGTCTCATCTGTTTGTTACTCGCTGCATCATCGAGAACAGCATCGAACCTGTTCGTTTTCTCTTGACGAAGATCGATAATGGCCTGCTAAGACGTGCGTGAGGGCGTTGGCATGATATGTCTCCCACTGTGTCTGCCATCAACGGTGACGTAGGCATGGCATTGCTAAGCTTCGTTCTGCGGCGATAAAAATCTTCGCCGGGACACTTACGCCCTATGAGACAAGAAGCCTCGACCTTTCCGCCCATTCCACCCCGGGGTTTCAAAGACATTGACAAAAGGCATATGCCAAAAGTGCCAAAATCAACACAAAATAGACAACATATGCTGTTAGGGGATATGGAAAGAATCGCCGCTACGCTTTCGATTAAGCTTGCAAGACTCATCTGCCGAGCGAACACACCCGCGAAAATGCCAAAGACCGAGAATGCGAACTTGAGGTCTGTTCAGAGCAGTTGTCACGGTGCTCGGGCTGAGAGCCACCCGAAACGTCGACGCGAAAGGTTGGCTGCAGATTTTGAGCGTTTTCTGGTGTGACACTTTGTTGACATTGGTCGTCGGTACGAGACAGGTCTACCGTCTCTCGGCTTATGCTTGTTTGGCAAAGTTCTGTAGTGGCCGGCTTGAAGAGCTTACTACATAAGAAAACTCTGCAAACTGGGACGCGAGGGCCATGCCAGCTCCATAGCTACGACGGATGGCGAGAGATTTTAAAGGCAGTGCTTTTATGTGGGCTCGGCGATAAATTTCGTACTAGTGAGGGTCGCCCTGCTGCTCTTTCCCTTTCTGCTCAAAATGCCCTGTCACTCTCGGAAATACGGAGTGCCAGTTGGACTAGTGGTCTGGGAGACTCCGCCCTGGCGCGGATCACCCCTGCTTTGGCACGGACTTTACACCGGCATTTACCGCGTGGTCCTAACAGAGGCTTTGTTGTTGCGGCAGGAACGATGGAAGTCAGCAGCAAAATGAAGAAACAAAGACACACGCTCAGTTGATAAAGCAGGCCCACGAACTGGCTGTTTCAGACGTTGGAAACGCGGCCAGACCGGCCTGGCATCTCACCTGTCTTACGATGTCGTTGCCCAATCTCTTGTCTGCTGCCAGCAGGGTGGCTATGCACGCTGCTCATCTTATGTTACGACCACCGCAAAACCCTCCACTGGATGCAGCGGTACTTGACTCTGCTGGATCGCCACCTAGCTGCAAGTATTTCACATTCCTACTTGCACAGCTTGACAAGCTTTTGCATTTACGGGCGTCGGGTCCTTGTCATTAGCAACTACCTAGCACGAGTTTCCTTTGCTTGTGTATGTTCGTGGTAATTTACTAAGTCTCTATTTTGCGTACTGCTCAGAGTTCCTGGGGGGATTTTGACAATGGTACTCCGTACTGTATCCCGTAAGTGACCCACCGCTGTTTCCGCCCACCCCCCATTTCCGCCCGGTACATACTAGTACTTTTTGTATGCAATCTGCATACAAAAGATACTTATTTTTGTAACGTAGATAAATCAACGAATATAAATCGTAAAAATAAACGAAAAGTATATTAGTTATAAATATATGTATATTCTTTTTGTTGTCAAACTTTTTTTAAATATATAACTTAAATTTGGCTTAATAAATAAAGTTAAAGTTACTTTTTCTTTAAAAATTATAATTTTGAAAAAAATGTCTAATAAAAATAAGTACTAGTGCGAATACTACTAAAGACACTGTTACACTGTATAATACACTGTACAAATTTCTTACTTTCTTTAATATAAATATAACGAAAAGTAAAATAAAATATTTATTTATAAAATACTATTAAATATAACCTTACATATAATATAATTTTTTTTTTTATATTTTACGATGTTTTTCCGTTGAGATATGTAAGATTAAATGTTATGTACCTTTTATATACGATCGCACCTAAATGGTACTAATAGTCATGGGCTGAAAGGGGGGGTGGGCGGAAACAGCGGTGGGTCACTTACATGTTAAATTGGCAGCAAGAACCCTTCGGCTGTAATAAAACACGGAGCAACAGTCCGCTGGGCAAATTGGTAGAAAAGGTACAAATTACGCAACGAATTCAGGCGCGCCACAGATGTACAAAAGTTACTCATTTGTGCCCGGCAAGGGACAGCGGAAAATTAGACAAACAGCGCGAACGCGTGTGGGCCGCGACTGGATGGCGATGTGGATTAAAAGAGAGGACAATAGCAGAAGTCAAGAGGAACGTGACTTCACTGCGGCTGGGCATATCGAAAAACATAACACGATCGTGGCAGTTTCCTGCCTTTCAGTACTTTTGGACGTCCATATGGCTTGACTTTGCCGTTTGTTTTATATTTCTGTTGCACTGCGTGATGCCCGTGCCGTCTTCTTTTGCAGGGAGAAAAGTAACATCACGGAATACAAACCACGATTGGCAGCCAGGGCTCACTTGACCTCAGTCGCTCTCTAAAATGAACAGCCCTGGCCGGAATCTTTGACATCGATAACGGGCACGCAATTTTGCCAGGTGAACTAGTCCACGTGAGCGATTCTATGATTCACCCCCCTGCCCATCTCGTACATCGTAGGAACCTGGTGCAGTATCAATAAACAATTCTCGTCCTCGGCATCCATCTTCAAGAAACAGATGAAGCAACCTAGAAATGCGACGACGAAACAAAACAAGCCGGAAGCGTAGAGAAACAATCCTGGCTATCGAGACGCGCATCCCGCACGTATGTAAAAAAGGGGCAGTCTAGCGGACGAGGCCTCGTCATCCCCATTGTCCCTTTGCTGGGCCGCTGTCGTCATTCGTCGATAATAGTCGACCGTTCCGCACGATGCACCGAGTGAGGTTGAGAATGAGGAGGTGGAAAAAGGGACTCGCGAGCGGAATAAGGTACATGATTCTGGCGGTATTTCCCTACCCTGCCCAGGTACCCGTATTCTGTCACTAAGTCTCTGTGTCCGTAAACGGGCACGGTCGGTGCTGGCGCCGATTCTCTCCCGATGCATTCGATTTGTGGTTGTGGGCACTCTCCGCATCTTCTGTGTGCTTCTCTCTTGCCCTACGGGGAAGCGAGAGCGACGCGACAGTGTCGTTGATTGGCTGGATCGACACTGGCTGTACATTTGACGCCATTTCGTGCAATGTACTCTTTTGGTGTATTTTACGCAAAAAGAGACTTGGCCTTTTAACCGTTGCCTAACGTCTTTGCTACTATTTGGGGCTGTGAGCAGGTAAGACATACGATTAGGTGGGGCTCTGGGAACAGTGAACCAAAGAGGAAAGGGCGCTCGCTGGGTAATGAGGAAAAGAAGGACGCGTCATCAGGTTGTTTCCTCGCACCCCTGGTCAGCCTGCATGCTGCACAGAAGGGCTCCTTCCGGTCGTAACTTCCCTGTCCTTCCTTCCAAGCCTCTCGCTCCTCCCCTCTTCCCTGCACTTTTTACAGCATTCGCCGCCGCCTGCCGCCGCTGTCGTCCGCTAAAGACTGCCTGGAACAGCCATATTCACTGGTCGCGCCTCCTCTGTTCGCCGTCGGTCTTTGGGTATTGTCCGTCGGCGTCAATCTGTTCTCTACTTCCGTTCCTGCCCCAGGCCCAGTCCAGCCCACTCGTTCTCGTTCCCTCGCCTTCCCCCGGCTGCTCCACAGCCTCCGGACACACCCCTCTGGCCAAGCCAGGCACCCAGTTCCCCCAAACGAACCTCCTGTTTCTCTTTTCCCTCCCTCAGTTAACGCTGAATCGCTGACACGGGCCCTGTTCGCACCCACTTCCATCCATTTCTGCCGGCCCAACTACTCTTTCGCAAGTCCCTCATCCTCTTTTCATCCTCCATCAACCCATTCTCGTTGCTCTGTTTCTGTTTCCTTACCTTTTACGTTTCTTTCATCACTCTCCCATCTCCTCACTGTCTCCATTTCCATCTTCGCATTACGGCGATTCCTGCTCTTGTTTTTCGTAACTGCCGACGACAATCAGGCTCCGAATCATCGTGGCTTTAACTTCTCACGCCTTCTACCTTGGACGGCAACGCCAGTGATTCTGTTTTCGACTTGAAGACCGTTCTTAAACGACCTCGCAGCCGCCCCTCCTACGTCCTGTCATCTGCAATCTACGGCACAAACGCATTCTTGATTCACGACGAGGACGCAAGACACATTCGTCTCCGATTGACGACGCGCTTTCGCTACTTCCTGTCACCTTGTTCCCTTTTCGACTTCGCCTGGAGCAACCATGAGCATTAAACAGGAAGCCGACGCACACAGCAACTCGATGGCCGACAACATGTCATCGGCCGCTTCCGCCTCTGGCCAGCAAGGCATGATGGACCCCATCGACTCGCTCCTTGATCTGTCCGAGTACGACAATGGCAACCAGTTCAACTCGCCTGCCCTGTCGACGGCAACGTCCAAGAACTCTTTTGTTCGCACAACCGCGGCCTCGACGCCGTCTTCGATGCTGTCTACTAGCCAACAGATGACCGGCCCCAGCCATCAATATGACCAGTACAAGCAGCAGACCGGCTTCGTCCCGGGTGCTCTAGCCAGCACTTTTGCCGTGACACAGAACAACAACCCTCAGATGGTTGGTTACAACAACGGCTTCGATATGAACTTTATCAACATGAACGGCACCGACGAGATGTTCGACTTCAACACTGCGCCCAACGGTGCCTCCGTCAGCCCCTCGGACATCGACCTCGAGTTCGAGTCGCCTACCGCCGATCCGTCTTTCTTCTTCGCTGAGCAGCAGATCCCCTCCGCTCCTGCCTCGGTCATCGTCCAGAGCCAGGAGATGCAGTCGCCCCCTGTCGTCGCTGCCAACGGTGGTGGCTCGCAGGCTGGTAGCGTCGGCCGTCTGTGGCCCGGCATGCACCAGCAGGCCGCCATGGCTAAGGCCCAGGCCCAGCAGCGCCAGCAGCAGCAGATCATCCAGCAGCAGCAGCAGCGCCAGCGCCATAGCGTGTCTAGCCAGAGCCAGATGAAGCCCGAGCAGCAGCAGATGCCGCAACCGCAGTCGCAGCGGGCCAAGTCTGGCCAGCCTTCGGACCCCATTGTTGAGCAGAAGATCACCCAGTTGCTGAGCTCTATGCGCGCTAAGCCGTCTTCGCCCAACGCGTCTATGGGCGGCATGGGCAACATCTCCCGTCTCAAGAAGGATGAGGAGGACATGGATGAGGACGAGCGTCTGCTCGCCAGTGAGGAGGGCAAGAAGCTGAGTAGCAAGGAGCGCCGCCAGCTTCGCAACAAGGTGTCCGCACGCGCATTCCGTTCCCGCAGAAAGGGTAAGCTGCCCTCCAACGAATGTAGTGATTCGAACTTTGGTTACGATATGCTAACAGAGCAACAGAATACATCTCACAGCTTGAGGCGGAGATTGCTGGCAAAGTCACCGAGAACGGCGACCTCCGTGCCCAAAACCGTCTCCTCGCCGAGGAGAACAAGCGTCTGTCGGACCTGACCCGCATGCTGCTTGGCTCGCCCTCATTCTCAGACTTCCTGGACCGCCTCAGCGCCAATCCCGCCCTTGTCCCGCAGAACCAGGCCCAGGCCCAGTCCCAGGCTGTCCAGGCCCAGGTTTCCTCTCAGGTTCCCACGCAGGTTGCGCCTCAGGTCCAGGAGCGCCAGCCCCCCAAGGATGCCAACCCGTATGCTGCTCAGCAGCAGATCGGCATGGCCATGATCCCGGAACAGAACATTGACTTCTCGATGCTGCACATGGAGGCCGAGCCCACATTTGCCTTCCAACCCCAGGTGTACGCCGTCCTCGAGACGCCTGACGTCACGATGCCCTCGATCGACACGTCGGTCCTGACGGGCAAGCTGTCCAACTTTGTCGGCTGCGAGGACGTCGAAGAGAAGCTTGAGATGCCCATCATTGCGCACCCCGTCACTGACAAAGTCGCCGAGCCCGTCCAAGCCGCTGCTCCTGCGGTCACTGACGCCGAATTCGACAACGACCCGGCTTTTGCTCTGTACCACGACGCTGCCGTTTCGACTGCCTCGACCGCTTCTGGCCCCGTCGACGCGCCCGCTGCGGCCAGCAAGCCCCTTTCGTTCAACACAGAGGTGATGTCGGATGTTGACAGCCTCTTTGGCGGTGTCGAGACGGAGAAAGCCCTGTCCCGTTACGAGCTCGCCGGTGCCCCGTCCGAGGAAGAAGAGGAGGAGGTCTTCACCGAAGCCGAGGAGTCCCTGGCACTGGCCCGGATAGTACGGATCGCCTGCAGCATCCAAACGACCGCGTCAAGGCTAGACATGCTGAACGCCGAGTAAACCGAGACTCTCGTTTTGTGTTTTGTGTTTACAAAGGTTCTTGTGGTTTTGGCATTGTCATGATTTGTTGTTGCTGTTCAGTCAAGCAGCGTCGGCGTTTCGATATCTTTCGGGTTTTCATCTCCTTGCAACACTCCCTCCTCCGTCGTGGCCTCGGTCACCGAAGTTGAGGTCGACATAGACCGGCTCCGCAGCTCATATTTTTCCTTTGTCTGAGCCCTCCTGCTTTCTTGCATACGTATCGATGGGACGACACGTCCCTCTTCCCACCCCATTTCGTTGTACAAAGTTATCTGGTTTTTATTTGTTGGCTGGCGTCGTCGATTAAAGGAAATTAGGTCGGATATGATTCTCGGGATAGGCTTTTGTTTTGTTTGTTCTTTCTTGTATCTTTCGCCGCCGATGCATTTTGTTATGTGTTATCGTTTCTCGCTATTTTATCCTTGCTCATGTTTGTGGTGGCTGCCAACGGGGAGCTGTTCTCCTCAGCGCAGAATCTTATCCATTTACGGTTTGAATTGATGATGACATTTTTCAAAGACACAAAATGCTCCAAGTTTGCGTGACAGCCATATATACTCCGTACAGTGAAATACAAAATCATTTTAGTTAAACTGCATGCACGTTTATGATTCTGCGTTGTGATGGACTATGCATTTACGGACTTGTGATCTTGAAGACCAAATCCATGCTTATGGCTGTGACGTCAATTGGGGATGTGTAGTGCAAGTTTGTTGGGATCGTACAATAAGAAGAGCGCTCAAAAAACATTAATGAAAACCTTGGCAGCGGTTAGGAGCAGATGGAGCCATGTACTCTCTTAGTGCAAATTACACTAAAAAGGTACACCGGCGGTGACAATCCGCGCCATGCCAGTCTCACCGTTGGGACAGCGGGAAGACTAACAAAAAGAACGTGCCGATTGAATTCCAGTCGAACTGACATCGCGCTTCAACGCATTGCAGAAACGCGACGTCTAAATTCGTGTTGATGATTCTACATAAAGTTACATCGTTTTCATCTTTGCATAAACGCTTCTTGACGTCTTTGGGTGGCGCATTGAAGTGACGCATTTGGCGAAGGCCCTTCCTTCCTTTTCCAATTGGGTGGCGCCATTGACCTGGCAACGGTTGGTGAGGTAAACAACCGCCTGCAACCACCAGCACCAGCACCACAAAGGGCCTTGTAACTACGAGCCGATGGCCCAGTTTGGAACATTATGCACGAGCCAAAAGAAAACAGAACAAGGAAAGAGCATTCGACGTCCTTGGGCCGCGCCTGGCCCTAAGTGCACCCGAGCTACGTTGGTCCAATCTATTTCATTGTTGCGGCCTCTCATCTCCAGTCTGTTTGTTCTTGTCCTTGAACCTCACCAGAGACCCTTACTGCTTTTCTTTTGCAACAACAATTCGCATCCCGTTCTTTGCTTGTTTTGCATTTTCCGTTGCCAGAGGGCAAAGACACCATAAGACACCATAAGAACAACAAAACGACCGTCATCTTACCTCGATCAGACCAGCGACATAATACCCCTTTTCTTTTCTACCCTCTATCTCGCAAGCCTTCTTTTTCTTCTCACCTCGATCTGGGCTTCAACTTTCATATCACGCACAGCGCACCATGGCCGACGACATCGTCCTCGACGACAACGTTACCGGCCACGAGGAGGGCGTGACGGAGGAAATCATTCTCGACACGCCGGCCGCCGAAGAGACTGCACACGAAGAGGCACAAGAAGACAACGCCACCTCAGGCAACAGCCACGAAGTGGCCAATGTTGTTGCAGCCATCAACGCCTTCCTTGCCGACCCGAACGACGTGGGCGAAGAGAGCCACGAGCCGAGCGTGTGTGAGAGCCACAGCGACGAGAACGACACCCACAAAGAACAGAGTGTGCAGGCAAATGATGACCGCAAGGTTGACGAAGCAACGGCACCAGCAGTCGAGGAAGACGCAAACAGCATTGCAGAAGCACACAACGGAGAAGCCACAGAAGATGATGTAGAATGGGAAGCAGAGAAACAGGCGGCACTTGACTGCGATCAACTGCAAGAAGAGGAGCAGAACGACATGGAGAAAGAGGAGGAGCATGACAAGTCTCCTACTATTGAGGCTTCGGGAGACGCTGCCAGGCCCCACGATGAGACGTTGTCTCAGCCTACCATAGAGGACCATAACGCCACAGAACTCGAACGGGAGGAGAACGATCGCAAGGAGGATGCCGAGGCCCCTAGCATCGTCGAGCATGATGAGGCAGATGTGTCCATTGCGGAATCCGCACTCTCATATGGTGAGGAGTTGAATGCCGAGTTCCACGACGAAGCTGAGGGCCACCAGCATGAGCACGCGGAGCACAGCACACTCCCAGACGATGTGGACGAAAACGAACATACGTCTCGCCGCAGCTCGGCATTGTCTTCACGTTCGGCTGTCTCGGACCGGCGTACATCAATGCGCACTGAAGCTCTGATCCAGGCTGCAGCGCGGGCTGTTGTGGCCAAAATCAATGAGAAGGACGCCACAGGCAGCCATTTCGACATCGTGAGGGCCATGTCGGAGTCTCACAACAGCATTGTTGACGAAGCTGATGACCACACGACGACGGACGAAGACGGCGAGAATGACCACGAAGGTGATGCTGAACTCGACGACGACGATGTGTTTAGCGACCGCAGTCCGCGCAGCTCACTGGGGTCGTTTGAGCACCACAGTGGCGCCAGCAGCAATGGCATCGATGAAGGGCCAGAAGGACATCAGAAGATGGACCTTCACAGCACCGTCGAAGACGCCACCGACATCCATGAGAGCGAGAATGAGTACGGCTACGCAGAGGACACTGGAAGTGTCGCATATCATCGTGGGACTAGTCATTACTCACCGCGCATGTCTGGCGTGTCTGGGATTTCTCGCATGTCCCAGTATGAGCAGCACCACGAAGACGATGAAGAGGAGTACAAACATGACGACGAATACGTTCACCACACCATCCGTGGAACGCCTCGGGCCGCTTTCCGTACGCCATCGTCTGTGCGGGCTCTCCAGATGTCATCTCCGTCACCGTCAGTTATCTATGGTGTATCGCCCCGATCGGCCGCCCGCCGCCGGCGCCTGGGCACAGGTAGTGGCTTGGATGCCGGCCAGAGCATGGGCTCAGTTGGCACATATTCTTCGCTGCCCGGATCACCGTCCAAAAACCAGACCCCTACACGTTTTAAGGTGTTCCGCAAGCCGGAACCAGCCCCACTTGTTCTCCTTCACGCGACGCTCATGCCTACACGCTGGGTTTGGTCGGACGTCTTACGAACGCTCGACGAGAACATCGGCCACAACATGAACGATGTGTCTGTCCATGACAGCGGTGTCGTTACAACATCGTCGTTTGAGCCAAGTGCCGCGCTCAAGCGGCTGCATGGTGCATGGTGTCAACTGCAGGAGTACTCTCTTGGTGCCGACACTGTGGCCGAGCGAGGTGTCTTGCTGCCTCACCCACAAAACGACTACGAGGTCCTCGAAGAGAGACTGTTGGAGGCGCTGGAGCTGCCCGTCCGGCGGCGGGCCCGCATTCTCGAGTGCGGCCATTATCTGGGCCCGGCGGACGACGACGATGAAGATGACTACGAGGATGAGGATGAGGGCGATGGCTATTACAACGACCGCAAGGACGAAGGCGAGGCCAACAAGCGCCATTGGTGCACGACGTGCCGGTCTGATATCCGCTACGAGTCGCTGGGTGCCGAGCGCGTTTTCCGTGTCAAGGTGTACGCTAGCAATGGCCTGATGACGGTTGGTGCGTGGGCGGCTTGCTGGAGCGAGATGGAGCGTGTTGATGTGGAGATTGAGCCCATCGTGGTCGATGCAGCACTTCTCCGCGAGCTTAACCAGCTTCGGAACCTGCAGCAGCAAGAGGCCCTTCACAAGCAAGAAGAGGCGGATGCCGCGGCCCAAGCAGCTATGGTGGAGAAAGAGATCGACGAGGCAGACATGCACGGCGATGATTTGCTTCACGAGCCCGAGGTGCACGATCTACAAGAGGATCGTGAAGAGCACCGAGCATTCGAAGCGCAGAAGGACATCTCGCAGTCCCCAGCCACGGCTGACCATTTCCACCTGTCACCCCCAAGTGCCATGGCCGTGTCGCCACCGCTTCGCGATTCGCCCGTCGAGCCACCCGCGCTTACCACCACGGACGGCACGTCCGATGCCGACCGCAGACGACGTGAAGCAGAGGATCGCTTGCGTGAGATTTATGGCCGGACGCCGCCGCATACGGCGCTTGCGGGAGCTCCTACGTCGCAGTCACGCAACGTGGAGAGCACGCGGTTATCCGATGTACCCGAAACAGTCGAAACAGCGGCCAGTCGAGAAATGGATGCCGGAAATTCTCCGTACGGCCCATCGCCACCATCGCCGAGTGCCGAGGCCTACAATCGGCGTGAAGAACGCCGGAGCCGCCAATCGTCAACAGCCGACCGCGGCTTCAGCAACGGCACAGAGGGTGCTGCGCCACGTGCCAGCCAGCCCCATGCGCCTTACGAGTCAGCATCGCTTCCAGAGCTTCTGCTTGCAGCTATCCAGGTGTTTTTGCGCGACCGTAAGCACGTCGCCATAACGGTGCTGAGCGTCATTGTCATTGTGCTGGCTACACTGCGGTCACCGGGCGCAGGCGACCACGGCATGCAAGCCGTTCAATCAGAGGTTCCTCCGGCTACGAACCATGGTTACGCATCGGTGGGAGAAGCCGGTGATGCTCGCATTGAAGTTGAACAAAAGGACGTCGAGGCGTCGTTGGCGGCCCAGTCCAACTCCGAATCGGCGTTTGCCGACATTGCTAGCAGTGTTGGGTCGCCGGACACTTCGGTCGAGACAGTTGTGGAGAGGATGACGGTCAAGGTGTACGAGACGGTGACTGAAACCGCAACAGAGACGGCCACGACGATGACGGTGGCTGCTGCTACGACCGAGGCAGCTGTTGATGGCTCGGCGACCGTGATGGCTGAAACAGCGACGGTTGAGGCCATGGAATCATCGGTCGAGTCGGCCCAGCTACCATCGGCCACGTTCATGTCAGCCGCTTCGATGTCTGCTAATGCGAACGCATCGTCGCTCTTTGCTTCGGCAGATGTATCGACCTCGGCGGCTAACCCTTCTGTCGTCGCTGCGGAGGCGTACGACGAGCTGTGAAGCAGGTGCAGAATGAACGGGGTGGTGGTAAAGACGGTTGATGGACAAGATGTTCCGAATAATACGAATTTAAGATTGGCGGCCGCATTGATCTAGTTGGTTTATGACTTGTGTTTGGCCGTTTAGCTCCTTTTGGTTTTTGTTTACTTCTTCCAGTTTGCGTTTTCCTGTTTTGTTTTTCATTGCCTAGCCAGCTCGCGAGTTTGGGATGTCCTTTTATATAGCAAATATCACATTCATGATTACAACTGACGCAAAATAAATGTCTTCGCCAAATTTGTAGCATATTTAATTAGTTTGTAAGAATGTGAAGTACCCAACGCCCAGACGTCAGGCGTCGTTCTGCTCCTCGCCATTCGGATCCAATACGATGAAATAAAAAGTACATGACCGCTTCCAAAATAATATACAGTGCATTGAGAGAAGAACGGCGAACCCGGTGATCCATATAGTCCAATGCCCGCCGCGGCTCTTACCACTCTCTGGCCAGCGTCTTGACGGAGCCAATCATGAGGCTGACGACGATGCCCATGCTCACAAACATACGCCAGCGTGGCGTCCACAGCCCCTCCTCGCGCATCAGCCAGCTCATGCTGCCGAGCGGAAACATGAAGCCAATGACCATGGCGCGCACCATGGTATCCAGCATGTTGGGCAGGCCCGTGTCCTCGATAGGCGGCATGCCGTCGTCGCCGCCAGCACCCCCGCCACCCCGGCCAAACGCGGGCGCAGCGGCCGTGCCGTTGGCGTTTTGGTCGTTGTCCAGCCAGTTGTCCTCCATGGTGCGCAGCGAGTCCGGCGACGGCATGGTGTCGGGCGTGAAGCGGTTGGACTGGATGGTGTTGAACTGCAGGCGCAGCTGGTTGACCTCGGCGGCGGTGAAGCCGGCCTGCAGCAGGCGCTCGAAGCCGCGCGGGGCCGGGGTGGTCGTCGTGCTGCTGCCGCCGCGGCCCGCGTGTGGCGGATGCTGTGTGTCCGAAGACGGTCCAGCAAGACTGTTTCTGTTGCTGCTTTCTCCACCGCCGCCACCACTCGCGCCCCGGCGGTGGGTGGGGTCGAGGCGCATCGCACCGCCCCGTGGCCCGGGTGTCGAGGCGCCGGATATGCCGGATACGGCGGATGACCCGCCGCGGCTGTGGTGCAAAGTCGCTGCGGCAACGGCTGCGGCATCGTCTTCTGCGGCGAGTTCGCTCTCGGGCAAAACGTCGCCAATGCTGCAGTTCACGTAGACCCGACCCACCAAACCCTCAACCGGTGACGCCGACGGTGGCGTATCCGTCCCTGCCCATGGTGCGGCGCTGCTTGTATTTGTGGATTGGTTGCCAACGGGCGTCGAGGCAGCGGAGGTCGACACCGAGGGCGAGCGGCCGGCTCGTGGCGGCGGCGGCACAGGACGCAGGACGTGGCCCAGGATCAAGTCGTCGGCCAGGATCTTGCCCGCGTAGATGATGCGCAGGCGTCGGCGGTGGGCATCGTGGAGGGTGGGCGAGGAGGACGGGTGTTCGTTTTCTTTTCCTTTTTCTTTGCCCTTTTCGTCGTCTTTCTCCCTGATGTCCGCATCGGCCGCGGCGCGCACGAGCTGTTTGCGAATCAGCGTCTTGAGGCCAACGACGGTGACGCGACCGGGGTCGGGTATGTCTATGTGAACATCGGGGAGGGAGAGGAAGCGGGCGGTCAGGTGCAGTGGTGGTGTGCCGCCGCGACGTTGTGGCTGTGGTTGCAATGGAGCAGAGAGAAAAGGAGACAATAATGATGACGATGATGCGACGGAGGGAAATGGCGGCGAGCGGCCCGGCCGGCCAGCGGCTGAGCGGTCGCTGTCGTTCATTGCTGCGGCGGTACGTATGACGGCAGCAGGGCCCGGGATGCGACGGCAGTCATCGCGTGGGTTGGTCGGCGTGTCGATGAAGGCAACGGCCGTTGTGGAGAGTTTGATGTCGCGCTTGGAATGAGGCTCTCTACAGTACGGAGAAGCTGCGCTGTAGCGACGGCAACAGCACTGATAGGGGAGCTGACAATAACAGCTTGGGACATTTTGATTAGTCATTTTCGTGCCCGGTGGCCCGACTTGCGGAGGCAAGAGCAGCCCACTAAACAGCCCCTGGGGTCCAGAAGGCAGTGGCGTGCCAAACTGCAGGTACATGAGCGGCGCTAGGGCCGATGGCGGGGGAAGGAGCGAGAAAAAAGTGAAAAACAATGTCGGGCGATCAAACCAGAAAGAGACTCTGACTCAATCGACGCACCTATTTGACGGACCACATCGTACGACGCACGACGAGACGCCGACTCGGTGTACGACTTCAATACAAAAGCCATCGAGCCCACCATCCTTGTGTCCACGCTGCACCCTCCTGACTACCGTCGATCGCCTCCATCCTTTCAATCTCCTCAACTCCCCAATTGCCACAATGTCGACGTTTGGCGAGTACTTTCGGGTGACGACGTGAGTTGAGCCAGTCTACAAGCTGTTGCGTTGCCAAGTCTCCAGCCTACTAACCGCCGTCTCCTGTCCAGTTATGGCGAGTCGCACTGCCGCTCGGTCGGCTGCATTGTCGACGGCTGCCCGCCGGGTATGCAGCTGACGGAGGACGACATCCAGCCGCAGATGGACCGGCGCCGGCCGGGGCAGTCGAACATCACGACGCCGCGCAACGAGGCGGACCGCGTGGAGGTGCAGTCGGGCACGGAGTTTGGGGTGACGCTGGGGACGCCGATTGGGCTGCGCGTGATGAACAAGGACCAGCGGCCCAAGGACTACGGCAACGCGACCATGGACCTCTACCCGCGGCCCAGCCACGCAGACTGGACGTACCTGGAAAAGTACGGCGTCAAGGCGAGCAGCGGCGGCGGCCGCAGCAGCGCGCGTGAGACGATTGGCCGCGTGGCGGCGGGCGCGATTGCCGAAAAGTACCTGCGGCTGGCCTACGGCATCGAGATTGTGGCCTTTGTGTCGTCGGTCGGCAAAGTGCATCTGTTTCCGCCGGGCAGCGAGGACGACGCGACGTCGGCCGAGGCCGGCGCGCGCAACCAGCTGCTGTCGACGATTGACCGCGCGACGGTCGACGCGTTCGCGCCGGTGCGGTGTCCCGACGCCGACGTGGCGGCCGCGATGACCACGTACATTGAGGGCTTCAAGGAGCGCGAGGACAGCATCGGCGGCACGGTGACGTGTGTGATCCGCAACACGCCGCCCGGCCTGGGCGAGCCGTGCTTCGACAAGCTCGAGGCCGTGCTGGCGCACGCGATGCTCAGCATCCCGGCGACCAAGGCCTTCGAGCTCGGCTCCGGGTTCGCCGGCTGCGAGATCCCGGGCTCCATCCACAACGACGCCTTTGTGCTCAACCAGCCGCTGCCCGCCGGCACGGCCACGCCACCGGGTGCGGCGGCCACGCGCTCGCGGCTGACGACCAAGACCAACTACTCGGGCGGCGTGCAGGGTGGCATCACCAACGGCGCGCCCATCTACTTCCGCGTGGGCTTCAAGCCGCCCGCCACCATCGGCAAGGCGCAGACGACGTCAACGTACGACGGCTCCGCGCAGGGCGTGCTGGCGGCCAAGGGCCGGCACGATCCGTGCGTGGTGCCGCGCGCGGTGCCGATTGTGGAGGCGATGGCGGCGCTGGTGATTATGGACGCGGTGCTGGGGCAGCAGGCACGGCACACGTCGCGGCAATTCCTGCCGCCGCTGCCGCAGACGCTGCCGGTAGCGCCGCCGGCAGACAACGGCGTGACAGAGGAGGTGAAGAAGTAAGGGCAGGGGTGGGCAGCAAGGATGACATCAAAATGAAGAGTGGGGAAAGAAAACAAAACCAGATAAAATGGGACATAACAATAGACAGTGGCGTTTATTCTTGTAGATTTGTGTGACGCACTGGCCATCCCTCACTGCTTACCGATCGCACTCGCTCATCGCAATCCTGGGGCCATGCCGGCCGGGACCTGACGGGACACATGCACGCTGCAAGTCGTAATGTAGCCGCAGTTAGTGGTGTGCCAATGTTGTCTTATGTGCCTTATCTGTAGCACTAGTTCCGCATTCCCCATTCTCTCATGGAACGTCCTTTTAAGGCATTCTTAGAACTTAAAACCACATCCTCGCGACTTATTTCAAATTCAAATTCAAAAATAATAATAATAATAATAATAATAAAGCACCCACAGGCACATTACTGGCATGCCATCCATGAAGGGCGTCCGGCGGCCACACAACAAGTCCCGATGGGGCTGCCATGAGTGCAAGCAGCGGCACATTAAGGTGAGTACGCAGTCACCGGCGGCACACACGACATAAAACATACGACTAACTCTGACTCGCCAGTGTGACGAGAATCGGCCAATTTGTGTGAATTGCAGCGTTGCGGGCCGGCCGTGTTCATTTACGAGCAGTGTGCCGTCGGTGCCGTCAAGAACAGCATCAGCAACCTCGTCGCGTCGTCCGTCTCCGCTTCCGCCGGCAGCAACAACAGCGGAATCTACGCCACCGTCAGGTCCCTCCGATCCAGCATCCAGTACACGGACAGCGAGTCCTACGGCTGTCCCCCCGCCCAGCGACAACGACGGTCCGTCAATCCCGCCCGCCAACATGGTCGAGCTGGAGCTGATGCACAACATTTACACAAGCGACCTGAGCCTAATGCCGCGCCTGTCGAGCGCAACGTTCCACCGTCTGGTGCTGAACCTGGCCCCCAAGACGCCCTTCTTAATGAACGAGCTGCTCGCGTTTTCGTCTCGCCACCTCGCCGAGACGCGGCCGGCCCAGGCAGCGTACTATCAACACCAGGCGCTGCAGTACCAGACACATGCGCTGCGCATCTACAACGAGCAGCGGCACGAGGAGCTCACATCGCCCGACAGCTGCCTGGCTGTCTTCTTCTTCAGCTGGCTCATCGGCCAGCACATGTTGAGCGACGTGCGCGCAGAGGGCGAGACGGCACGAGACAGCCACGGGACCCGCGACACGGCCCACGACGACACGCTCGACCGGTTTATAGCGTACATGCACACCTACCGCGGGCTGCGCGCCGTCACATCGACCACATTTGAAGTGATTATGCAGACGGACATGGCCGACCTGATCCAGGACGTCATCCGGCGGCTGGACTTCCTCAGCGACGGCCCAGAGACGGGGCCACTGCGGGACGCCGTGCGCGCGGCGCTCGCTGCGGACGGCACCAGCTCAGAGCGCGAACGCTGCGGGTTCGACACGGCCATTGCGCGCATGCAGTGGGCCATTGACGCGCGCAACGACACGAGCCGCCCTGCGGCCAGCCGCCAGGAAGACCTGGTCATGGCCATCTCCATGTGGCCGCTGGTCCTTGGCCGGCACTTGTTTGCGCGCATCGTCGACAAGATGCCGGCCGCGCTGGCCGTGCTGGCCCATTTCGCGGTGCTGCTGTTCTGGTGCCGCGACATCTGGATCTTTGGCGACGTAGGCGCGCTGCTGCTCGAGGACATTGCACGGACGATGCCGGCGGCCTGGCAGGGGCTGCTAGCGTGGCCATTGGCGATGATCCAAGGGGCAAAAGACGGGCAGCTAAGTCGAGATCGTCACGATGGTCTCGGCGGGGACGACGATGGGGGCCAACGCGTAAGATGAGAACGACTTCGGACGAACATTTCGAGGCCGGTTGCGAGGCTGAAGGAGCAGAAGCGACAACTTCCCATCGTTATGGTGCGATATTTTTAGACGAAAAGACGAACAAGTTCATACTAAAACGTGGCACGCGTCAGAAGTTAATTATAAAACAAGCCGGAGCTTATAAAACAAAGGGCGCGGAAAGGGATCGGCAGATATTTAGAGTTAAATGTTGCTAAGAAAAGATTAGGCAGCGAGTATAGCAGTACGGGACGAAGAGCCGATGGCACGAGACTATCGGCCAACGCGCAGAGTACAAAAGACCTTGACGCCCAAGTCCAAGACGATCCAAAACGACGCGAGCGATACGAGACGACAAAGGAGAAAAGATCTGGCGAAATTGGCCACTTGCTGCCTGGAAACTCCGGAGCCAAGAAATGATGGGAAAAAGGGAAACAGAAAGACAAGGAGGCATATCCTCCCACAATCGTCTCAACGCCAGCCAATCACACGGTGGCGTGTCCGCGTTTGCCAGGCTTCCAGATAAAACTATTTTGGGTTCTGCTGGGTTCTGAACCCTGTCTCTTTGTGTCAGTTGTAGCGCTGTGGGGCGTCTCCACTATGCCAGGCCCTTGCCGCTGAATGCGTTGTACGAGTATAGGATGTAAATTGATTGGCCGGCTGGCATGTAAAGCGGATCTCTATTTTGGCTCCGCCGTCGCAGTATCAAATGTAATGTCTCCTGGACCGTGCTTGTCGGAGGGTCTCTCCGGCGCGGACGACTTCGTAATACGGAAGAATGTTCAGGGAAGTCGATGCAAGCCCACGATGTCTGCGAGTCGGCGAACTCGACGATATATAACTCGGGGCCCCTGCCATGCTGTGGACACCATAGTTTGAGCACTTCAGCATCTCACGCCGACTCGTTTTGTTGTGTTAACTCCTTTTGTCTTGTTAACTCCTGCGATCCTTCCGCTCCTTCGACTTCGCTTGCTACCTTTCTGATAACGATCGTAACGACTCTCCTTCACGACTCCCTTTGACTCTTTCAGTTCATCCCGCTCTTTCGAATCATCGCACCACCATCATGGCGAAACTCCTCCCTCTTGATGGCGGCAACTACTACGCCTGGAAGTATCTACCGTCGCTGCCCGCCTCCATCCTCTTCTGCGTCCTCTTTGGCATCCTCACCATTGCCCACTCTTACCGTCTGTGCATCAACCGTCTCTGGTTCTGCATCCCCTTTGCCGTCGGCGGTTTTCGTAAGTGATCCCCATTGACTGCTCGCTGCCCCCTTTGTCTCAGCGCCTCCTGACACCCATCAGTGGAGGTCGCTGGCTATGCTGCCCGCTCCGCGGGCTACTACCACACCAACCTGCTGCCGCCCTATATTGTGCAGAGCCTCTGCCTGCTCCTGCCACCCGCCTGCTTCGCCGCCTCCGTCTATATGGTCCTCAAACGCACCATCCTCGCCGTCAACGGCGCCCACTACAGCATCATCCCCGTCAAGTGGCTCACCCGCCTCTTTGTCACCGGCGACGTCGTGACGTTCTGGGTCCAGGGCGGCGGCGGCGGCCTCATGGCCAGCGACTCGCTCGCCAGCACCGGCGAAAAGATTGTCGTCGGTGGCCTGGTGCTGCAGGTCCTGCTCTTTGGCCTGTTCTGCGCCACCGCCGTTATCTTCCACCGCCGCTTCAAAACCCAGGCCGTCGGCGCCGTCCGCAGCAACAGTACCGGCGCCGACGTGCCCTGGGAGCGCATCCTATGGATGCTCTACGGCGTGTCCGCCCTCATCATGATCCGCAGCATCTTCCGCGTCGTGGAGTTCGCCATGGGCCAGGACGGCTACCCGCTGTCGCACGAATGGCCCCTCTATGTCTTTGACACCGTCCCGATGTTCATCGTCATGGTCGTCTTTTACATCTGGTATCCGGGCAGCCTCGACGCACACCCCAGCAAAGGCCGCGGCAAGCACCACCACAACCGCGACATCGAGAGCAACCGCCGCCACGCCAGCAACGGCGCCGAGACGGACTACAGCCAGGGCTCGGTCCAGATGGAGCCCTTCAAGCCCGACGAGCGGCGCCGCTAAGCAGCGTATAGCCATAAATACAGGGGCGCGACTGGAGAACGGAGACGAGACTCGTTGCTCCAACAGCAAGACGGTAATGTGGAGGGATGGTATTGTGAATGGCGCACTATTTAGATATGAATTTGTTTACGTTTCTTTACCTTCATTTGTTTCTTCTCGGTCTGCTTGTTTGATTTCTTCTTCGATCGTTTGTCACTCAGATAGAAATTGTCTTCATAGGAGCATGGTCTGGTTTTGGGAATTGTTTTGCTGGATATATTACTAGCGTCGAGAGAGTTTCAATACGAGTATGCATCACGTGCATCGATAATGATGCTAGTCATTTTGTCAAATATTGTCATGTGACTTTTCTTTGAGTACACCTAGACCAGGTCTCAACAAACTTCGTTTTTCTCTAGGATCTCCAAACATGGCAGGGGTTTGCTCCACTCGCATACGCTCGCATTTTCATAATATTGCTTCTTACCGACTTCGGTATTCCACATTTTCTATCTCGGATAACCAGACGAGTCAGATCGGTCCACGACGCTATCAAAGGCGAGGCTGACCAGCCCAAAACGGACATTTTCTTCAAAACATGGACATACTGGACGATGTGAAGATTGGCAGCAAATTGTGACCGCTGCATCATGTAGGATCGGGAAAGTAAGGACTATATGTAGACTAAATGCAACCGTCGAATTGCCGGTAAGACCGGAGACGTGAAAATCGGATGCTGTCTGCGTTTGGTTGCGCTTTGCGCTCCATGTCTCTCATCACAAACGCTACACAGCAAGCACAGATTTTTTAGTCTTACAATTTGTACTATGCACCCTCCTACATGAAGGCCCATCTAGACGTATATGGTACATTCTGTGCACACTGGCACCTCATCTCTTTCTCGAACTAATATGACAGGGGGCTCATATCCAGTCCGGCAACAGACAGTTTGAAGGAGTCGTTCCTAGAGCACGTTAGTCGTTTCTTGTCGTACAGTACTATTCCGCAATCTACAGCCTCGACATACCGTGAATAGTGACCAGCGACATCCAGGCTGAGGCGCCCGCGGATGCAGTCGTCAAAGTCGATGTCGGCCGCAATGATACCATCCGCGTCGTCCCACTGTGGGCCAGCCAGCACATCTCCAAAAGGAGACACAATCGCGGAGCCACCGCGCGTTCCGGGAACATGGGGCGCAGTCTCGCCCGTTTTAGTTTCCTCGCGCGTATCCTGGCCCCCGGTTTCTCGCGTTGGAACGGTAGTCGGGCTAGGCGCAAAAACAGGCTGAAAAACAGGTCCGAAATCAGGCCCGAAACTAGGCCGGGGACTTGCTTCAGATGCCGTGTCGACAATGGTTTGTTCGGCCTTCGTTGTGTTGGCCGATTCGGGGGGACGACACAGTACAATCTCGTTGTCGTCTTCGTCAAATACCGACGACCGCCGGCGTTCGTGCTTGTGGCGCTCCCAGGCTTTGTCGACCGGCAGGTGAGGGAAGGGTGGCAGAGGTACGGGCGCGTCGGACGACAGGCCGTGTTCGCCATTGGCGTTTTCATCGGATGCGTCCTCCTCGCTGTCGATGCCGTTCGTTACGATGTTCGTTGGCTCCACGTCTTCCTCCGCCACTGTCTCACACGACAAGACAATCTCGTTACCATACTCGTCGTAGACAAACGACTTCTTGCGGCGTCTGGGTTTGCCAGTGGGCGACGACGCCGCATAGTCGACAATCTTGGTGTTGATTCCCGAGTTGGATCCGGGGGCTCCCCCACTTGTATTCGTCGTTGCTGTCGCCGTCGAAGGGGCGGTCACCGTTTTGCCGTTTGCCTGTCTGGTCGGCAGCTGCGTTGTTGCTGATGATGCCGCTGATGCTGCTGCGGCCAGGGCGCCACCCGTTTTTGTCGTCATATTGGACGTCACCACAAAACAGCGGCCCTCGATGCCAATGGTGCGGACCAGCGAGAGCCACGCGTCGCTACCGTCGGCGGTCGGCGCTAGGTACAGGTTGACGTTTTGCGCGTACAGAGACTGCCGCACGAGCGGCATGTAGTTCTCCCAGCAGATGGCGGCGGCGAGGTTGACGCGCACGCCCTTGATATGGGCTGTGACTGCACGCAGCGACCGGGGGCCTGCCGCCGACCAAATCAGACGTTCCAAGCCGGTCTTGGAGGGCTGCCTATTAGTACGAGAGCAATACCGAAGAGGAAGAGACACGAAGAGCATAGGCACGGACAGAGGGGGAGACCTACCGGTTGAACTTTGCGTCGCTTGCCGAGGACGCCTTGGGTCGGACAGACGTAGACAACGGCGCAGTAGAGGCTGCCGCCGGCCTTCTCGATCGCGCCCACGACAAGAAAAACACCCGTCTCGCGGGCAATCCGTTCCAACGTCTCACGCGTTCCGTCGCCGGGCGCCGTCTTGGTCTTGTCGGTTGCACGCTCAGGATCTGCCTCGGTCTTGTGGACCCAGGCATCGCCACCACCCGCGCCAGCATCGCCCACGACGTCGCCAAAGTCCACGGCGCGCTGAAAGTATTGTAAAAAGGCCTCGCGGCCGTCGGCATTGTCTGCACCCAGGGTGCTGCCGAAACTGACGCCGCGCGGGTAGCCGCCGCCCAGAAACGCTTCCGGCAGCAGCAGGAGATCGATACCCTTCGTCGCAGCACGCCGGGCGAGGGTCTCGAGAAGGGCCAGCGAGGCCTGTGGTGAGCCCGCGGGCGCGGGAGAGCAGGTGCCCAGACGGATTTTTGTCATAGTGGAGGAGGTTGAGGGAAGAGACGGGCGAGAGTCGATGATCGATGTGGCGTTTGAGGTACACAGAGTTCAGATGAAATGGGCTTGTCTAGTTTTACAAGGACACAGAAGAAATGAAACCAGAAAGAAGAAGAAATTGAGAGTGGCCAAAGGACCAGCTGCTAAACAGCGCCATCGCCTTCCAAGGGGGGAAACGCATTGTGAGACCTCTTGCCATGCCTTCCGAACCAAAGAAGTGGGCAGGAGCGCACCTGCCAAAAAGCAGGGTTTTGCTGGGTGAGATAACGGGAGCAAGAGGAAGGAGCTAAGCTTGACAAAGCTGACCACCTTCGACATAACGATTTGGCCACTTACACACGCCCTCCAAGTCCATCGGTCGCTCTTACCCCGCCCCTGCTGAGGCCGTCAGATTGGAAGTCATAGTGGACGATGTGGTGTGGCGTGAGACAGGACTGTTGGGGGGCTACCAGTTTAGCCTAGCGGGCCTAGATTTGCAGTAAATGGGGGGCCCTGCAGCCCAGAATCCGGGGGCGACTAGTCCTAAAGAGTGAGAGAGTGGCCCCCGTTCCGTGGGTGGTGTGTTGCTGAGCGATGACGACAGCACCAGCGCCCAACTGCAGTGGCCACCCTTTCCCTGCACGACACCATCCAGGGGCGCCTTAAAGGGCAAGTTGTTAGACGAGTTTGAGAACTACTTGAAGGCATAGAAGTGATTTGGCAACGATGACCTTGTGGCGTGAATGGACGGGTGCACTCTTCCCCGGCATGGGCCACGAGAATGTTGTCGTAACTTCAAACTATGCTGCGTTTTGCTTCTGGTGCTGCGTTTTGTCCATACTATATGCCACCCATATCGTTTGCAGACGTGAACCGCCACGTACAATCCTACGCATTCCGTAACCGGGCCCCAAGCACCGCCTTGCCCACGCTGCTGTCGTTGGCCTTGCCAATCTCGCTCGTGATCCACGCGCCAATGTCGGACACCGCGTCCAGATCGACGCCCGTGTCCATACCCAGGCTCTCCAGAAAATACACCATATTCTCGGTTGCCACATTGCCCGTCGCTCCGGGGCTGTACGGGCACCCGCCCAGGCCGCCCACCGAGCTGTCAAACGTGCGGATGCCGTGCTCCAAGCCGACGGCCGTGTTCACCAGCGCCTGCCCGTAGGTGTCGTGGAAGTGCAGCGCCACGTCTTCGTTGCGGATGCCCGCGGCCGTGATGCTGCGCAGCAGGTCCTTGGTGCGCGGCGCCGTGCCCATGCCCGTCGTGTCGCCGAGGGCAATCTCGTCGGCGCCCATTTCCAGAAAGTCGGTCGCGATCTCAGCGACGCGGCGTGGGTCGGTGTCCGGGCCTTCAAAGGGGCAGCCCAGCACGGTGGAGATGTAGGCACGCACGCGCAGCGGAACGGGTGTGCCGGATGCGGCGGCGGCATCGGCGGTGATCTGCTTGGCGGCGCGGATGACCTCGCGGAAGCGGTCGAGGGACGTGGCAATGTCACAGTTCAAGTTCTTTTGGGAGAAGCTTTCGGTGGCAGCGGCAAAGACGGCGAGCTCGACGGCAGGCAGAAACGACGACGGCTTAGTCTCGGCACCGGCCGTCTCCTCGTGGCTGTCCGAGGATGTGGCCTCGGCATGAGCTTGGGCTTGGGTCACGTCCGCCACGTAACGATCGGTGTGCTGCTGCAGGATGGCTGTTGCATTGGCCAGGCCTTTCGTGTTGGGCACGAGAAATGCGTAGGATATTGGCAGGGGCGACGAGAGCCTATGCTGCAGGATGTGCTCGAGAATCTCTGCCGAGTTGTTCATCTGCGGCACCCATTTCGGCGCCACAAACGAGCCGGCCTCTATGGTCCCCAGACCCGTCTTGGCTAGCCGCTCAATCAGCTCGATCTTGGTCGCCAGTGGGATCGCCCGCTTCTCGTTCTGGAGGCCATCACGCGGGCCAACCTCGACAATGTGCACGTGGTTGTCGGAGGCTGCTGCTGCTGCTGCTGCTGCTGCTTGGGCCTCGCTGGCCGTCGACTGGGCTGTGGCAAATCGCCGCACGCCGGCGCATGCAGCTCTCGAAAACGGTGCAGCCGATGATGCCCGTTGGCAGCCCCGGAGCGCAGCAGCGCGTGCAAGCGACTGCGTAGAAAGTCTCATTCTCAGTGCTGTGCGTATAGAGTACGTGTGAGAAACGACTGAAAAGATAAAAGTAAAGAAAAAAGAACAATAAACAGTCGTACGTCAGAGGTGGTGTAGCTGTGAGAAATGCGAAAAAAGGTTCTCAATATCGTCATGCTATCAGTGTAAAACGCGGGCAGGTGCTCGGCCTTTTTGCCCGAAGGGCAAGTGTCGGCACCTGGCTCCTCTCGGCTCGCTGTGGGCTGGTGCTGGTAGGTCGTGCTGTTGCCTCCTCATTTGCCCCACAGGTAACCCACACGTGATGCCAGCGCATAGAATCGGCATTTTAGGTAAGCAATCGGCTAAGTAATACACTGTATGCAGTAGCCAGACACCATCGACCAACGTCCATCTGTGCGCTTCTATGGCGTCGTTTTGTACACAAAACCTATGTGCGAATGTGATTTGTTTCATTTGAATCTTGTGGTGTATTCTGGCGTGGTTTTGCACCTCTCAAAGTCTGTCTTGGTTGGTCATGCAGAAACTGGGCTGCGCTTCCCAGACTTGAGTCTTCTATTTTGGGATATCTGAAAGAAATTGCGCAGGGCTGTCCGGGGTTGAAATATGCGCCAGTCTATTCTATAATTGTCCAATCCCCAACGGGCTTCGTCGTGGTTCGTCGACGTCGTGTCGGGTCGTGTTGGGAGGGAGCCGCGCATGCTGTCGTTGGACACGCTTACATGACAGTCATTCATTCTGGAGGTCAACGCTGCGCTGTTTCTGAAACTGCACTTAGGGCGGTGTTTGCAAGGATTTGACAAAGGCCCCTTCCATCATGCTTCCCGATGGCTTGCCTTCCCAATCTAGTTGGGGCTCCTATGTCGACTCAAGCTCAAGGCTCCTTTGCAAAAGTGTTGGCCACAATGAGCGGGAAACATGCAGTGGCTTCCATGTACACCTGTCTGTGTTAGTTGTCATTCAGACACAACGTGGAAATCCAGCCGGTGCCATGCAAATGCCTAGACACTCACCTTCACTGCATCGGCACCAATCTTAATCTTGCCCCACGACACGGCCTCGTCCGGTCGCGCACCCGCGTCGCTGCCGTCAAACTCTTGCGCCGTGTTGATGTACACCGCCGATTCGGCACCGTTGCGCATCAGGCACGCGTTCGCAATGTGGTGCTTGACCACGCCGCCGCCCAGGATGATCATGCCGGCCCGCTTCGCCCGCACCGACAACGTGTTGATCTTCCGGATGTCCTCGACAATGTCGATGCGCAGCTGCTGCGGCGACGCCTTGAACGTGTGGAAGTACAGCATGTCGCCCAGGCTGCCGTCCGTCAGCGCCGGGCAGAACACGGGGATGTCGTTCTTGTACGCCCAGTAGTACACCGACCGCTCGTCGTTGATCTCCTTGCCGAGCCGGTGGATCACCTTGGAGGGCGTCCAGTGGAACGCCTCGTCGCCCGCTGCCTTGGCCGCCTCCTGTTCTTCGAGCATCTTGTCCAGGATGGGCACCACCCAGTCCTCAAACGCACAGTAGTTGTCGTTCGGCACCACCAGGTTGCCGATTCGGTTGAGGCCCTTGCTGCGCAGCCCGGCGCCATCCGCGCTAAACGAAGACATGTATGTGTCGCCCAGGCACTTGATAAAGTCCTCCTCGATGCCCCCTGCCGTCGTCACAATCGCCGACACGTGCTTGTGCTCGACCAGATATCGCAGCACGCCGCGCAGGCCCGACGATATCAGGTTCGACGTGTACCCCAAAAAGATGGTCGTGCCCTCGCCGGTCTCGGGATCCTTCCACGCGCGCATGTCGTTGATGATGCGGATGGCGTCCGCCACTGCCGACGCCTGGAAGCCCATGAAGCGCATGCCTTGGTACAGGTCATCGGCCGTGATGGGCCGGCCCTTGAACTTGTTGAAGTCGAGCTCCTCCACCTTTTGCGCACCGTCCGGCATCTGCGTCGACTTGACGAGCACGGCATCCGTGGCCTGCGACGGCGGCTGGTTGTCGGCCGCTGTGGCGTTGGCGCCTGTCGTGGATTGGGCTGTTGATCCTGTCATGGTTGCGACTCGAGAGACTGTGGTGACTCAAACAGGCATAAAACGAATGCAAAGACCAAGATAGGACCCAAAGCGTCGCCCAGATGCAGTCGTCCCAACAGCACTTGCGAGTTGTCGTCGTCGATCTGCTAGTGCTACCAGCGATGTCGCCCCGAAACTTTTTTCTTCGCTATTTTCGCTATTTTGCAGTTAGTTGCCTCTTTGGGTGGTAGGCCCTCCCTCGTTGCAAGTGCAGGTGCGACGAGCCTTTGTACCTCCGTACTTTGTACCTATGTACCTTTTCTCGAAATTAGTGGGCCATCTGGACTTCCGCACCTGCCTGGCCAATAGCGTCGCGCCGCCGCTCTTCAAAGAGAAAGAACGTTTCTTGACATTTGTGAGATTTGAGACTTGCCGGCTGGGTAGCCCTTTCCGGATTAGCGCAGATACCACCGCGCGTGAGGGCCACAACAGCCGAAACTGGGGATGCAGGCCTGTGATTGGCCACCCACGCATTGGATCGCTTCGAAGGTGGAAAGAAGCGTTTTTCAGGCCTTGCCCGTTCAAGTTTGCTGCCTCACAGCGACTCTCACGGGGCGTCTTTTGCTTCCTGCAACCTCAAAACGCCGAAACATCGCTTTTTGCACCACGCGCCCTCTCGCATCCAGGAATATATCGGCCGTGCCGCGAAAACAGAGCACGTCAGCGTCCTCTTGTAAGAGTTTATCTGTCTCCTCATCACATACTATTCAGCTGTCAGTACCCAGCCCTATAGCGAGCTTCACACCGAGAGTACGTCTCCGCCCCCTTTTGACGACAAATCTTTCTTCGACACACCCCTCCGACAACGACAACAATATCGCCTAGATATCCGCCCGCGCACCCTACCCTGCCGCCTCAGACACGCTTACGGCCACGGTGCCTTTTCGACTCGATAACACGATACCCTGCTCCTGGACTGCGCTCCGGCGCCGTGGATGGGAACCTGCCCCTCTACCGCGAATGAGGGCGCAATCCCGACCGTCTCCTGACTGTCTCGATGTAAGTCTCTCGTTGTGCTTGCGTATAATATCCTGTTGTGGCCTCATTTATGCAAAGGTGTGGTGTGGCCGTCGAGATGGGTTGTGTCGGTCCCAGCGAGTATTATCTGGCCTCTCACAGTAGGGCTTCGTTGGTTAGCGACATAGCGCATAGACACCGACGATTTTTTTACGCACAATTTCATCGCCCGGCAGACGTCCAGTCTTCTAAGCTGCTTTCGTGTTCCCAAATCTAACAAACTCGACAGGTCGAGATATACAGGGCGCTATGACAGCGACCGTCGCTCGAGGTCTCCGCCGCCTATGCGGGATCGAGACCGGTCGCCCTCGGACCGCTACAATGACCGAGGAGCACAGTACAGCGACAACGAACGCCGCCGCCTGTCGGGCGAGACCCGAAACAACCAACCCCCCTTCCAGTCCAACCGCGACAGCTTCCGCGATGCCAACGCGCGGGACCCACCACGCGGGCCCAAGTCGCTAGGCGACCTCCCCGGCGCGCCCCGTGGCGGCGGTTTTGGGGGCGACTTTCGAGGACGCGGCCGTGGTGCTGGCCAAGGCCGTGGATGGATGCGCGAAGACAGCCGCGATAACAAAGGTCCGCGTGACCGCGACGACTTCCGGGACCGCCGCGACCCGCCATTTCGAGACGATCGCAGCCGCGAACGCGACCGCGACTGGCGAGATCCCCCGTTTCGAGGACGATGGAACTCGCCGCCTACCATGGGTCGCGGCCTACGATCACCACCAGGACGCGGAGATCCGCCCGGTCGCGGCGACCCACCAGCACGAGGTGACTCTCTTCGCGGCGACTCGCTTCGCGGTGACTCGCTTCGCGGCGACTCCGTCCGTGACTCTGTCCGTGACAACGTGCGTGATAATGTCCGTGGCGATGCGCCTCTCCGCGCCGAGGGAAGCAACCGCGATCCACGCGATTTGCACACCCCGTTGCGCGACGCACGCGACATTCTAAGCACACGCGACATCCGCGAGATCCCACTCGGGGGGTTGTCCGATACCTCTGACCGGCCCATGGGAAGGCGAGGGTCACGCGACGGACCACTGTCGGCTGGCTCGTCGTCGTCTGACCCCATCTTCAACTCAGCACAATCGTACCGTGGCTCCACTCCGGGTCGCGGTCGCCCAACGCCTGGTAGAGGACGGCCTCAGGGTGACTGGGAACAGCGCGGACGCGGTGGCCGCGCTGGCAGTATATACGATGATCGCGATCGTTTCCCGCGCAGCCGGTCCCAGGAAGGCCGGTGGCCGCGCAACGACCGTGACGACCGCGACAGCTACCGCTACGGCCACGATGACAGCCAACGTGCCCGTGACCGCGACGACCGCGACCCGCGCGACTCGCGGGATATGCGTGATCGCGATGGGCCATGGCCAAAGCAGGACCGCAGCTCCCTCCCACGCGACACCATCTCCCGCGAGCCTTTGCCGCGCGATTCTGCTTCCCGTGACCCTCCCTCTCGTGAGCCGTCCTCTCGCGAACCACCCATCACCCGTGATGCTGCGCAACCACCGGCATCACCACCACCCGTCGCCCCCTCGGCGCCTGCGTTTGGCTCAATACCTGCGAGGCCGCCGTCCATTGCTGAGGCGTCCACGGCAAAGCCAACATCCGTGGCCGCACCCAAGACAGGAAGCGACGAGAAACAGGCAACCTCGTCTACGACGCAAACTTCGGCACCCGCTTCGTCTTCGGATACGTCATCAACCGTCCCGGCAAAGCCACCTCCAACGAGCGGTGCCCCAACCGGCCCGCGCCTACAGCAACCGCTGCCGCCCAAGCCTCAGCGCGCATCAAGTGTGCAATGGGTGAACCCGGGCAAGGATGCCGCAGGTGCAGCGAAATCTACTGGTTCTGATTCTCCCAAACCCGGCCGCTCGCCAAGTGCAGTGACGGACCAACCACAAGACACTGCGTCCACGTCATCCGAGGTCGCACCAGAGAAGTCAAACAAGCGTCCGCGCCCCAATGAGAGTGATGCGGTGCCTTCTACCGATACACCGATGCCCGATGCCGACCAGAGCGAGCCTGGTGAAATCGCCGACGGTGCCCCTGCCTCACGCCCAGCTGCGGAGAAGACGGCACGTTCGCCTCCCTCCAATATATCCGATACCAAGAGGCCAACCGGAATATTTGCCCGGAGCGCCGCTCTTGCGCGAGACACTGCCGCCGCCAAGGCATCACAGCCGAAGCAGCCCAACCGAGGGTCTGACAAGCAGGAGACTGAAAAGGAAACAGAAAAAGACAAGGATAATGCCAAGGACAAGAAGCCCCAGTCGAGCACGCAACAGCAGCCGAGGCCGCCAAAAGCACCCGAGACAAAGTCACCCGACACCCCCAAGACAGCCAATTCGCCAGTCCCGGCCGAGAAAACTAAGGAGAGCATCAAGGCAGGTGCGCCAGCCGTCAAACCGGAAGAGCCTGCGGCCAAGCCAGCGCAGCCGGCAGAGGTGAGCAAGGATGTGCGGAAGGAGGCCGTCAAGGTGCAGGAAAGGCAAGATAAGGAGAAGGAGGGAGAGAAAGAAACGGACAAGGTACAGGGCAAGGATGCCCCAGTCAAGTCGTCTCCGCTGCCTACTGTTTTGGCTCCTGCCTCTTCTACTACTTCGACTACGGTCCCGAAGGCGGAGCCCGCCAAGGTCGCGGTTGACCAAAACCCTGCAGTCGACGTCGACGCACTGATGGTGTCTGTTCGCCGTGGGTCGCTCGCCTCAACAGCTCCTGATCGCACCTCTGACTCCGATGAAGAAGATATGAACGACTACTTTGACGTCGAGATTGAGAAGCACGAGGCGCAGCTCAAGAAGTTCCGCGCTCAGGCCGAAGCTATCCCCAAAGAGGGCGTCGCCCGTGCTGCTCTACTGGAGTCGTTTTTGGTCAAAGATATGCTCGAAGCGAACATTGGCCTGTTGGACGTCGTTGGGACAGTTCCGGAGGAAACCCTTGCCGCCTGGCGGAAGGCTGACCAGGTGTCGAAGAAGATTAAGGAGGAACCGGCAGTCTCAGCACTTCCCACCGCCAACCTCGCAGCTACCTCGACGACGCCAACAACCAAACCCGGTTCCGACTCCACTGCCGCAAAACCGCCAAAGGCGCCTGCGATTGGCTCCGAATCTGCTGCGGACAAAATGGATGTCGATAATGCTCCTGTGGCCTCATCGTCGATGACTGCCACCACTTCACCCACGGCGAGGGCCAAGTCGCCAATCAAGACAGAGAAAGTGCCCGCGGTCAATGCTGCGGAAAGTAGTGCCAGTGCCATTCCCATGCCTGTTTTGCTGACACAGAGCCCTATTCCGGCAGCATCGACCGATGGCCTGCCTACCAGTAACGGAGCGCAGCCCCGGCCGACCTCATCGACCGACTCGCCTCCGGGACTTGAGCAAGCCCGCCCGTCGAGCGCATCACAGCCCGAGGAGGACGAAGACGCTACCGATGTGGACGAAGTCGACCTGTCGTACCCCGACGTGGCGCGGTTTTATATGAAGACGCCGCCCTTGGAGGACCTGCCCGACTACAGCTGTTCGCCATGGTACGAAAACCGGGCAGCCCTCGACGAAAACGATACCACACCCGACATGGACGACTTTATTCTCAAGCACATGCGGCAGCTTGATCTCGTCAAGACCGAAGAGCAACAACAACAGAGGAATCAATACCACGACAACTATGTCAAGTACCTGCAGTTTACAGAGTCGGACGACATTGTTGCCGTTAAGAGCCGGGATAAGTACATGGGCATTCACGGCATGGCGGAGATCCCCGCGCCGGCCACACCGCCAGCTGAACCCGCTCGGCCCGAAGGTCGTGGCACCGGACGACGCTTTGCCACGGAAAGAGACCTTGAACGTGTCCTTCAGGCCTCAATGCGCGAAGAAGACGAGCGTAAGGAGCGCGAGCTTCGCGCACAGAACGAGCGCTACGCCAGCACCAAGGAGGCTACGATCCCCGGCATGTACTGGACAGACGAGGAACGGATGCAGGCGCTGTTTATTGACCGGTCTGGTTTCTTGCCACCCGAGAAGATGGTCACGTCCTGGCAGGTCCTGCCACCCGTCATCAACTTTACGCCGGAGGAAGTGGAACTGTTCGAGAAGGCGTACCTCGAGTTTCCCAAGCAGTGGGGCCGCATTGCCGAAGCGATGCCGAATCGAGACTTCCATGCCTGCATTCAGTACTATTACACCGTGAAGAAGGAACTGAATCTCAAGGAAAAACTCAAGCGCCAGCCGAAGCGACGCAAGAAGGGCACGCGCGGCAAGCAGCGGTCGAGTGCGCTGGTCTCGGAGCTTGGCAACCCCGACGAAAACGAGGACTCGACGGCCAACGAGACGGGCGAAAACGGCGAACGGCGTCGGCCGCGGCGCGCAGCTGCGCCGACATGGGGCTTCGAGACCGCGTCAGCATCCGCTGCCGAGTCAGACAGCGCAACGCCTGCGGCCACGCCTGGCCGTCGCCGCGGTGGCGCAGATGGCACCGAGAAGCCCGACGGCCGCAGGAACCGGCGCCGTGCTCCCAAGGACAAAGACAAGGACAAGGAGGCCAAGGACGGCGTCAAGGATGGCAAGGATGGCAAAGACTCCAAGGACGCCAAGGAGAGTCTGAAGGACAGCAAAGAGGGCAAGGAGGTCAAGGAGGCCAAGCAGCCCAAGACGCCGCAAATCCTTGCACCCACACCGCCCGGCACGGCCGCCGGCTCGGGCAAGTCTGGACGCTCAAGGTCCAACTCACGCGTCCAGGGCAGCCCACGGCCATCAAGCGAGCAGAGCCAGCAGCCGCCGTCGCAACTTCAGCAGTCGCTCATGCCACCGAAAGTACAGCATCGCAAGGACGGCGCGCCGGCGACCATCACCCCGATCCCGGCACCCAATGCGCCACCCGCCCCGAGGATGTCGCACTACTACGACGGCCCGCCGGGCCCTGCTCACAGCGGCATGCACCCTCCTACTCTTGCAGCGACGCAGCCGGGCCCAACGCCATTGGGCACCGCAGATTCGAAGGCAGCAGGCGATGCGAGCAATGGCCGTCTCAGCTACGGCGCCATGGTCGAAAAGGCCTTGACGCCGGCCGCGCAGAATGGCGACATGCTGGCACCTCCGTCCTTGCGGCCGGAGCAGCCGCCGCCGCCGCTGCAGATTGGTCTCACCAACTTTGACCCGAACGCGCAAACGAAACCCTTCTACCGGCCCCCGGTCCCGCAGACGTCGAGCTACTGGAGCGTTTCCGAGTGCAACGACTTTCCGGCTCTGCTACGGTCATTTGGCACGGACTGGTATGCGATTTCGGTGCATATGCAGTCCAAGACGCCCGTCATGGTACGTAGTTCTACACGAACCAAATGCATAATGCCAACGCGCACGCGACATTGTTTTTACTAATTCTATATCACAGGTCAAAAACTACTATCTTCGGCAGAAGAACGAGAAGAAGGCAGAGTGGGAGGCGATTGCCCACGAGGCCACCTTAAAGAAGCGTCGAGGCGACAAGATGCCAACGCCGCCTCCGCCGCCGCTCGTACCCCGGAAGAGAACCGACACGGGTGGTGTGTCGCGAATCTACACCCCGCCCGGCTCCGCGGCTGGTATTCCGGCCAGCAAGACGGGCGATGTTGTCGACGACGCCAAGGTAGAGGGCGGTGCCGGACCGTCGCAGTTCGGGCGTCTGATACCGGCCGTGCCCATCGCACAGGCACCACCACCAGCACCCCCTCTGCCGTCCCAGTCAGGCGGCGGCGTAACCCACCAACCCTCCACGACGTCTGTTGTTGCATCGGCAGCGGGTGGTGCCGCAGCACAGGTACCACCCCAGGTGGGTCAGCCAACACCGCCGTCCCACGGCAAACACCAGCCGCAACCAGTCGCGCCCGTATCGGCCGTGCCTCTGCCACAGCAGGCACAGGTACCACCGCCTACTGTAGCGTACCAGCAGCACCAGCCGCACCAGCAACACCAACAGCACACACAGCACTCACAGCACTCACCACAGTCCATCCTCATGCCGCAAGGTGCGACGGCAGGCAGCCAGGCCATGTCACCGACGGCGCGGCCAATAAGAGGCCCGACGTCGGTCGTTCCGCCACAGTACGGTGCTGCCTACCACGACAGGGATGCCGTGAGCGAACAGCAGATGCGCGCAGGATCTGTGGGACCGCCACCGCCAGGCCCGCAGCAGACGCCTGTTGGCACTTCGTCTGGCAGTGGCGGTGTGCGTATGGCTCCAAAGCAACCGCCTCCGCCTCCACCTCCACCCCCGCCCTCGTCTGCAGCCGTTACCGCCTCAGCAGCAGTCCCGGAACCCTTAGGCCAGCCACGGCCCACGACGTCCTGGGCCGATCCGACGATCGACGCGGTCGATGCGCGCCTCAATCCGCTTGCCCAGCGCCAGCGCCAACAGCAACAGCAGCAGCAGCAAATGCGGCCCGACGATCCTGCGTCGTCTCGCCCGCCCGAGAGTTCTGTCTACGATCCGTACGCGTCATCCACGCCGGGCGGCCGTGCACCTCCTCATTACCGCAGCAACGAGCCCGGCCCTCCGCAGTCGATTGGCGGTAGCCGTCCTGCTGACCCGATGCGTGTTGCGCATACGCCGCCACAACCGTACGGCCAATCGCCAGCACCGATTATCCAGCATCAGCAGCCGAGCCGCAGTCTGCTCACCGAGCCGGTGCACCCACAAGTCATGGGTGGCGGCGACCAGCGCCACAGTCGCCCGATGCACAGCGGCATGCACGACGTGTACTCCAGCAGCGTGCCGCCGCCGGCGTCTACACCTACGCCCACGCCTGCAGCGGCGAGCCGACCCGCCAAGACGTCGAGCCTGATGGCTCTTTTGAACGATGACCCGCCCGCGCCTAAGAGGGTGAGCGATGTATCGTCAAGCGCGCCACAGTCGTCGACACCGCCGCCGTCTATGGTGGGCCGCAACCCGCCGCCGCCGCCCACGCACCACGACCCTGGCAACCCTGTGTATTCTCCGTACGGACGCAACCCGCCTCCGCCTCAGTCTCAGTCGTCCATTCCTCCGCTGAAGCCGTACCCGCCTGCCGCGCACAACTCTCCTCAGGTCCACAGCATGGCTGGCCCAGGCTCGCGGTCCAGTGTCTTGTCGCCTGTCGAGTCTGCTGCCGCCGCCGACCGCGACTACTACAGCCGACAACCGTACCAATCACAGCAGCCGTCGCAGCAGCAGCAGCAGCCGCCTCCTCCGTCGCAGAGTTATCCGCAGCAGCCATCGCAGCAGCCTGGTGGCTACGGAGTTGGATACGGGTCGCAGCCCCCTCCGCCGCATGCAGCCTCACCTACACCACAGTACCCTGGCCACCCTCCGCCGAGTCGCCGCGATCCGGTTCCGCAAGGCAGAGACGGCGGCTGGTCGCAAGGTCCGCCGCCTGCACCACCACACTCTCACCACTACGGAGCAGCAGGCGTCCCATCCCAGGGCCCGCCTCCGTCGTCTTCGTGGGGCGCGCAACAGCAACAGCCACAACAGCAGCCTCCGTCGCACCACCACCACCTCAGCAGTGGTGGTATGCGTGACGATCGCGGGTCCTACGCACCTCAGGATCCTCGGATGCAGCCGCAGCAGCAGCCGCAACAGCCGCCGCCGCAACACGCGCACTCCCACTCGCATTCGCACTCCCACTCGCTGAGCGGTCGCTACCAGCCGTCACCGGTGCCGCGGTCCGTTGAACCGGCGCCACCTCCGTCGCAACAACAACAACCCTATGGTCGGTACGGCGCCGGCCCACCAAGCGGTCCGGGCGGCCCTGGCCAGCCGCCGCCGCCACCGTCGCGTGATCCCCGCGATGCCGGTCGCTACACTCCTGTCGGCTACGACAGCCGGGGGCCGCCTCCACTACCACCCAACGATGGCCAAGGACCACCGCCAGGGCCGTACGACCCACGCGACCCGCGCAACCGACACCGGCCGCAGGATGAGTACGGGCGGTACCGTTAATTTGCAGCCTGTAAAGACTCAAATGTAGTCTTTTGTTTTCCGCACTGTCGTATTCTTTTCATTTTTTTTTGTTTATTTCGTTTTCCTTGTTTATAAGTTCATATCCGTTTTGCTACAACGTCATTTTCATTGCTTTAGTCGACTGGTGGGAACGGTGTTTTGTTTTTCTTTTTCTGCGTTTTGCGTTTGGTTCGTGTTTCCTGATGTATGTATAGCTGTCTCCTTTTACCCAGTTTTTCTATTTGCGAACGGTGTATATAGCTCTTGAAGAGCAGCAGATAATTATAAAAAATGATCTCTATTCTTCAACTTCATTTTACGAAAACGCTGCGATGGGTTTGTCACCACACCACACCAGCGGCATCTTCAAGCCAAGCCTTAACTAATAAGCCTCAAACCGAACCGAGTCAAGCCGTTTCGCCTCCATCGGCGGCTACCCCTCACAAAAGCTTCCCCGAAAACGCTCCTCTTTCTCCTCTTCGTTCATTTGGTTCCGTACCATCGGATGCAACAGCCGGGGCCTGGTCCAACACAATAAAGTACGGCAATTGGAGGACCCAGAGCAGCTGGATGCAGCCGGAGTAATCCCACAGCCAGGCAACCAGACACGAGAAACAGGAAACGGGATACGGGGTCGTGGCCAGCCATCTTGCCACACTTTCGATTTTAATCATTTATCCGTCCGTGCCCTGCCCTTTTTTCTTTTCATCCTGCGCAATGCCATCTCTTGTACAGCAGCAGTTTCGCACCATGGCCTCATCTTTTGAACAAGTCATTGCTGAGGCAGTGGCCGACCGTAAAATCCCAGGCGTTGTCCTCCTCGCAGAAAACAAGTCGGGTGGGTAGTCGTCACTTCCTCCTAGAGAGGGCGGCGGAGGAAGCAAAACGAAACGGTCTAACAATGTAAAAAGGCTCGCTTCACTATGAAAAGGTCCTCGGCCTGAGCTCCATCGAGCCCGGCAAGGAACAGGCCCTGGCTTTGGACAGCGTCTTCACGTTCATGTCCATGACCAAGCTCGTCACATGCGTCGTCGCGCTGCAGGCCGTCGAGCGTGGCCTTTGGGATCTTGACGCCGACGTCGCACCGCTGCTTCCAGAGCTGGCGGCGCTGCCAGTCCTCAAGGGCTTCTCGTCCGACGCTGACGATGCCACGCCTATTTTGGTGGCCCGCGACGCGCCCATCACGCTGCGCCTGCTTTTGACGCACAGCTCGGGTGTCGGCTACGATTTCTTAACGGCCGACCTGATCCGCTACCGCGCGTGGCTCGTCAAGCAGCCACCCGAGGCCGGTCTGGAGCCGCCGCCCAAGATGAGCCCTGTGCCGCCGTCGGTCGAGGAGCGCTTCCGCCTGCCGCTGGCCTTCCAGCCGGGCCAGGGCTGGACCTACGGGGCAGGCATCGACTGGACGGCCCGACTGCTAGAGCGTCTTCATGCCAAGGTTGCGGGCCAGGCCGCCGGAGCGGGTGCTCCCGATTCCGCTGCTCCTTCCGCATCTGGGAAGTCCAAGCTGCCCTTCATCCCCTTCGAAGACATTGTCATACGCGACATTCTGACGCCGCTCGGCTTGCCAGCCGGTGCTCTGACATTCCACCCCGAGCGCTACCCCGATGTGATGGCGCGCCTATGGCCGTCGCTGCCCGTGCGCGTGGGTGGGCCCGATAGCCCTGTTGTCCACGGTCCCTCGACTTACAGCAAAGCACCCGCGGCCCTCGGTGGCCAAGGTATGTACGGCGACATGCCGTCGTTTTTCGTGTTTCTTCGGTCGCTGCTGCACGACGACGGCAAACTTCTGCCCTCCAAGTCGGCCACGACCGAGCTGCTGTTCACGCCGCAGCTGCAGTCTGATGCGTCGCGCCAGCAACTGCTGCGCAACACAGAGAACTCGGGATGGATCACGGGCGACGTCCCGGACACAAAGGAGTACGACTGGAGCCTGGGCGGCTTGCTGGTCACGGGGACGTCGCACCCGGTGCGGCGCAAGGGTGCCGTGTTCTGGAGCGGGGCGATCAACCTGACGTGGATCCTGGACCGCGAGGCCGGCCTGGCGGCGGTGTTTGCGTCCAACTTCCAGCCGCCGGGCGATCCGCAGGCCAAGGCTCTGATGCGCGCGTGGGAGGCCTTTATCTATCCGCAGGCCGCGAATCTGTAGGGGAGAGTCAAGGTGAAAGCAAGGTTCCATCACGATAACGACCATAAGGCAACAGTTTGTAAACAAATTTCATGATACTTGACATTGCTAATTCAGTCTCGAATGATATCCAATCATGTCTCTCGCTTTCGTCTTGCAACGCAAACCTTCGCTAACTATGCTGCCCGGGGGACTAAAAATATTCCAAAGTGAAAAGCATACATACGACAAGAGCAAATAATAACAACGTAGAAATCTGGAAAGAGGGAGACGACGCTCGCAGGATGAGGATATGTAAAAAATAAGGCAATCAGAGGAATACCAGTGGACGACAAGACGGCAAGACGGCAAAACGACAGGAGAGAGAGAAGTGAAGAAAACTAAAGAATAAAGGGATGAGGATAAAAAAGGGGGTATATGTGCTTCCAAACATCCATGGACCGGCGTCGACCACTTCCTTTCTCTGCCACGCAATGTCTGGCTGTGAACAAATTCTGACCTGGACGAATGGACCACGGGGCTGCCTTCGCTCTCATTACACAGCCGCGGCCGCTGTTCCTGCCTGCCCGGGCCCGTCGCCATTGGCCGCCTTGCCTTCCGGCTCGCCTTCGTCTCCGTCTACTTCTTCCTTGGCCTCCTCAAACTCTTCTTCTTCCCCCTCCTCCTCTTCTTCGTATTCTTCCTCTTCTTCCTCCTCGCCGCCAATGGGGCCGTTCATGCGCTCCCACACCTCGCGGCGGATCCGGTCGTCCTTGGCCTTGCGCGCCCGCTCCACCTCCTCGAACCCGCCCGACTTCTTGAGCTTGCCCTCCTCGACAAAGCCCGTCAGCTCGCGCAGCAAGGGGTTGCCGCGCCGGCTCTCGAGCTCCTTTTGGCGCAGCTTCTCGGCGCGCTCAATGGCCTCGAGGCGGTTCTCGTGGTTCGGCTGCAGCGCGCGCACCTCGCCCAGCACGCCCTCCTTGGCGGCATTGGGGTCCACCATGCCAATGCCCTCGCCAATGGTGCGCAGGCCGCGCGACAGCTGGCGCGAGATCAGCGACATGCCGCCGACGAGGCCGCCGTTGGGCGAGCCGTTGAGACCACCGGGCGCACCAGCTCCGGACCCGCCGTTGACGCCCGCATCCTTCATCTGCTCCTTGGTCGCCTGCTCTACGAGCGCAAACGTCTCGGATGCCTTTTCCAGGTCGTCCTGCAGATCGACCAGCAGGTCCTCGGCCAGCTGCAGCTCGTCACGGCCCTTGCAGACTTCCTCGAGCTCCTTCTCCCAGATCTTGGTCCAGATGGGCTTGTCGCGCTTCATGCCCTCCTCCATCTTGGTCAGGTCCTTGGCCAGCTGCGTAATGTCCTTGGTGACGAGCTCGAGCTGGCGCGGCAGCGGCCGCACGCCGCGGTGCACCACGTCTTTGCGCAGGTCCTCGACCAGATCCTGCAGGTCGTCGACCTTGGTGACCAGCCGGTCCGATTCGGCGCTCAGTTTCTTGCGGCCGGCGGCCACGACGGCCTGGCCCTGGCCGCCTTCAAAGTCGGGAATGGCCGTGTCAGCAATGGCCGTCTTGACATTGGCCGCCTTGTTGCGCAGCGCCGTCATCGAGCTCTCGACGTCCGACTGGAAGTTGGAGTACGTCTGGCGCAGCACGGCCAGGTCGCGCCGCAGGCTCTGCACTTCGGCCATCTGCTGGTTCGAGAAGCGCTTGCCGAGGCTGCCGGCTCCGCCGCGGGCCATTGCGGACGACGACGGCGCGCTACCCAGGCTCGTGGAGCGCGGCGAGTCGGCCGGCGGCGTCATAGGCTGCACCGGTGCCGCCGCCATGCGGGCCATCTCCTTGGACGCTTCTTGCTGGCGGTCTGACACACGCTGCAGCGCGGCGCCCTGCTCATCGACGTTCTGCTTCACCTGCTGCACCATGGACTTGAGCGAGCCAAGGCCCTCGTCAATGTGGCGCTTGACCTCGTCCAGGGGCTCGACGTTGAGTGCCAGCACCGTGCGGTCCTTGATGTCGGCCAGGTCGTCCAGCTCGTGGCGCACGCCCGAGATGGGATCCTGGATGTAAATCTCGGGGAGGTCGGCGCCGTTCTGCTGCGTGTTCCAGGAGAACTTTTCGATAAAGGCGAGCTGCAGGCGGCCAATGGAGAGTTCGCTGTAGCCCTCGGGCAGCACGAACTTTTTGACCTTGGACTTGTACTGCAAGAAGAGGGTCAGCTCCTTGCTGGCGGGTTCGGGCTGCGCCGCAGGCGTCGGCATGGGTGGCGGTGAAGCGTCGACGCCTGATGTTGGCGGTGCCTGGCCAACCAGGGCGGCTTGTGCGGCATTGATCGACCGGGCACGTTCCCGCAGCTCGGCTTCGGTCCGAGACTCGTTGCTGTCGGCACGCCGCCGGACTGGCGATTGGTCGTCGCCTGAGGATGTGACGGGCAGGGCAGGCATAAGGTCGACGGGAGGGCCAGTGAGCGTGGCGCTGGGCAGCGGGTACTTGTCGTCCGGCGTCTTGGCCATGGGGCTGTCGTCGCGGCGCGTCATGTCGGTGGTGATAGCGGTCACGGCGTCTTTGCCGTCCGTACGCGTATCACTGTTCAGGACGCTGCGCATGGGCGACGAGTCGTAGCCACCGCCGCCGATTCTGCCCATCGACTCGTTGCTGCGCCCGTTGCGGCCCTGGACGGCACGCATCGATTCGCGGACCTCACCGCGGCCGCGGTTCGGGATGGGCGTGGTTTGCGGTGGCGGCATCAGCGGCACGCTGCTTGATATGCTGCCACCGAGATGTTTTTGAAGGTGGTAGGTCGAGTAGCGTCGAGAAGCGCGGCGCTCGAGGTGGTCGCCGTTACGCTGGAGGGCCATGAGCGCGCTCTGCTGCGACTTGGGCGGGGGCGGCGGAGGGAAGGCGTCGATGTTGAGGTCGCCCATAGACGCGCTGGTGCCGAGCGAGTTGGAACTTCCATCGGAATACGCCGGGAGAACGGGCATGGACTGCATGGGGGCGCTGGACAGGCTGGACTGCTCGGAGTTGACGGAACCGCGCGACTGGTCCCGTGGTGGGATGAAGCGGCGGTTCGGTGACGAGGACTTGGCGTCATCACGGCTGGGGGGCAGCTGTGGTTGTGATTGTTGTTGCTGCTGTTGCGATTGGGGATATCCCTGGGGGTCGCCGTAGCCGCCATCGATGGTCTCATTCAACAGCGTCGTCAGGCCCGACCCGGCGCTCCCAGACGTGCTCAAGCTATTGGCACGAGCTGTCAGAGACTCGGTGGAGCTGGCGGTGGTACTGCTCTCACGATCGCGGGCCTGTTTTTGGCGCAGCTTCTGCTGCTTGCGCTTGAGGCCGTGCAGAAGGTTGATGATGATGTCGCGGATGCGGGGCAGGTACTTTTCGAGGCTCTCGCTGCTGGCCTCTTGGCTGAGGGTGGACTCGAGGATGTTGCGCAGCAGCTCAGGGACGTTGCCGAGATCGGACGTGTCGACGTTGATAGCGGTAAAGGCCCGACAGGCCATGTTGAACTCGTAGCCGAGGCGGACGTAGACATCTGAGACCTGCGTGTCGGTGGCCTGGCCGCGCGACCATTGCGTCAGGGTCTCGAGCAGCTGTTTTGTGGCGACGAGGAGGTGGGTGACGCTCTTTTCGATTTGCGACAGGGGGACGTTTGCGTTGGAGCCGCTGGCGCCGGGGCCAGAGCCGGAGCCAGAGCCGCTCGAAGTCTTTCGTGGAGCCATTAGTGTCTCAGAGAGAAAAAGATAAACGACAAAATGAAAGCAGTGGGTGAAATTGTGTGGTGAATAGTGAATGCCAGCAGCCACGATGCCTACGGAAAATACTGTGGCATCAACGCCTGCCAAGCACGGGATTCGCTGGCGCGGCAAATAACGAGTCGGTATAGCATGAACGTTTCATGTTCAGCGGAGGACGAACAGCGTCCGTCTGCAGGATCGCCACTCAATAGGGCAGCAGCCAACAGAGCTCACCAAGCATGCCAAAACAAGCAGAAAAACAAACAGCAACAAACGGCATCAAAGAAAGTAAGGAAAACGGCACAAGGTACAAAGACAGAACTCACATTTGCTCGTCGTGCGCCGGGAGGACCGGTACCAGGAGCGCTGCCGCTACCCACTGACCGACTCGACGGGGATGGTCGTGGCAGGCCAGGACCACCCATACCACCACCGGCCATGGCGGGCGACATAGCGCGCGCGGGGATGTTAGATGGCATGCCGCCACCGACGCCACCTTGGCCGTTCTCGGCACCCGGCGAGCGCCGATGGATTTGGCGTTGCATTGGGCCGGGACCCTGCATCGGTAGCTGTGTTGTGCGAGTGTATTACGGGGGTGGCCTTTTGACTTGGGGCCCGCCGGAGGGCGGTGTGCAGAGAGCTGGTCGAAGACGCAAACGGCAAAAGGTAAAAGGAAGCGTTGCGGGTGGAAAAGGATCGACGGTCTGAAGCAAATCTATGGCTGGCGTCTGGTTGTTGGTTAAGCTTGCGAAAGCGGCCCGAGAAGGGGTAGGCTCGGCCGTCGATAGGACACGGCTTGAAACGAGGCGAGCTAAAGGCTGGTATTTGAAATGCAGGAAGAAAACGAGGCGATGTGGTAGTATGCAGGAACGACGCGGAAGGTCGCAAAACAGATAGATGCAGCAATACGAGGCGATGTGATTGTGTGACTTGAGTCTCTTGAGGAAAGTCGAACAGGGGGTTCGGTTGCTGGTCGGTCTGCGATGTCGATGCAAGCGAGGGTACACGAAAGAAACACGAGAGAGAGGCCGACGGGCGCGACGAAGGGAGGGACGAAACAGAGAGTCGTTCGTGTTTGGGACACGCGGGCGGCGACGGATTGCGAGGGTTGTTGTTGCGGAGGGTCAAACACGAAAAACGAAAGGGGGGCCTGACAGAGGTCGTTTGGATCTGGCCTGCTGGATTTGGCCTGTTGGATTTGGCCTGCTGGCCCCAAAAGCGAAGGAGCGATTGGGGAAACGGCGTGACCCGCGGCAAGCAGCACCTCCACCACTCCTTCCTTGCGCTGGTTGACTTCAGCCCCTGAAAAGCGGGTCCCGTATTGGCCAGTGCAAGGCCGCCACAGAGGGGTGGCTGGGTCGGGAGCTTGGGCCATGGCTCCCAATAGGTGCACAGGCCTGTGCATATAAAATTTATTACCTAATATGAACTACGGCTTCTGATTGGTCAAGGAGCCTGTGCAAATAAAATGCCTTACATAATCGCAGAACATCGCCAACATCATCGTCAAAAGCATCGCCAAAGGCATAAAAAGTATTATAAACCACCAAATAAATTATGTGCACCTCGACTACGTTAATCCAGCGGCTGAAACCTCTCATTAATGCCCCGTAGCCTTGCATTTACTCGCTCTGCAATTGCCATTGCAGCCTGCACCTCCGCTTGAGCCTCTGCGGCGGCCGCCCGTGAAGCTCGTATAAAACGAGACCTCCGAGCACGCGGTGTACGGGCCGTCGATGTACGGGAGGTCCGTGTACGCCGCCGACGCCGTGGCACACCACCCTCCATCTCCGCCGCCCTCTCTTCCTCCTCCGCCTCCTCCTGCTCCTGCCACGTAACCTGTGCTATATACCGACTTGTTATCTCATCCTGGGTTACCACCGAAGGACCGGGAAAAGGCTCTACCGCTGCGTGAGCCGCCGCCTCCGCCCGCGCCACCGTCTCTGCCTCGGCGGCGGCAATGATAGTTATTACTGCCGCCGCCGTCTCTGCCGCTGTCGTCTCTGCCGCTGTCGTCTCTACCGTTACCGTCTCTGCTACCGCCATCGCCGTTGTTTGTGTTATTCTCCTTTGGGGGCAATGCCGTGATATTCTCGTGTGTCCTACGGCGCCGCACGCCGTGCATTTCGACGGGGCCTTTTGCCGGGCCCGGGCCGTTGTCTCTACCGCCTCAAATGCGCTAGGCTCTCGTCTTGTGCTTGATTGTGGTATTCGTGATCCCGAAAAGGTGGATATTCGTTGCCGTGGCTCTAATATAACACGGCTTGGCTCCGTACGGGGCCGGCGGAGGTACCAGTGGGGATGAAAGTCTGATAAATGTAATACTTGGTTATTAGTGATCTTCTCTTGAATTTTATGTACACAAAGGAGGCCAAAAGACGCCGAAAAAGAGCCATGGCAAGAAGGAAGAGGCTCTCCTTCAGCCTCCTTTTGTCGAATTAATCTCTTTTGTTCGTTAACTTTACGTAAAGCTTCATGAGAGACCCAGCCGCGTACAGCGTTATAAAACGCTCCAGACAATTCAATAGGTAAACGGATTTGTTGCTGGGACTGTGTGGCTTGTAAGCCAGCTATTTGATTAGCCACGACTCGTTTAATAGCCTGCCAAGCATCAAAAAGGTCCTTTTGTGAGTTGTGAAGGTAGCTCTTCAAAAGAGCATGAATACCTTCAACCCGTGATGTCACGATATTACCAAAGTGACGATGTTGGTCTACCCATGCCTTCACAAGCTTAGTCTTATATATAAGCCAAGTATTAAAGATATAATCAACTTCGATAGGTTGCCGTGATCCGTACTCTCTTCGGAGGTCTGTTACACGTTGTTGAAAGGTGTTTTCGTCTGGTGAATGGATTATTTAATGCCAAAAAGTATAAAAACGATGCCAGGCTTCATCATCGTCAAAAGCAGGCTGACAATACCGTAGAACCGCTTTATTCGCATACCAAAGACAAAGAAGGTGTGTTGATAATGAAAAGGTCTCTTCAACAACATTTATACACGCCAAACAACGGTCTGTTAATATAACAGAAGGGAGCTGTATATTATGAATAATATACATCTCTTTTATTTAGCCTATTACCCAAGAATAGTCAGCCTCTGTCTCTCCAGATAAAAAAGCAAAAGCAATACAAAACGACCGCTGGCATGCATCAACACCAATTATCTCTAATAATGGCATTTTATACCTATTTGTCTTATATGTACAGTCTAATAAAAGAGTGTGTGGATAAGACTGGGTATAATCTAGAGAGTCTGGGTGAGCGAATAAAGCAGCATAGACGTGATCCTCTGAATCTACCATAATACGGCTCCAAAAGCCGTCATTCTGAAGCCCTGTCACAAACGCATGTGTCGGGCTAAGGCCCTGGTAACTTTGCCGCCTTACGTCCGCAATAATATTATAAATATCTTGCCGAGTGGCCAACGTCTGGTGTGTGCTTCGAAGTAACGATTGGATCTCTTTCGGGGCCAGTCCTGCATCGACATAACTTGAAATAGCGGCTCTTTCAGATGTAGAGACTATACGGTGAGCAGGATGTGCCAACGGGTCTGTAGAAAGTTCATGGTTATGTATAGAGTACCGTGGATCTGGCCGGTGCTTTAAAGACCATGTACCATGTATAGTCTCCTTAGCCAAGACAGAGTATACACAACCTGTACGCCTAGATGTAGTATGCCTTTGCCGTACTTTTGTTACGTCTGGTAGAGGCCCGGTTCGATCACAGTTATACGTCACGACTGTCCTGTCTGACTTCTCTTTTCTTGACCGTCCTGTAACAAAGGCGCAGCCATGTAGCGCCGCCCACTGGTTGATTGATTGGAGGAGGGCTTCTCGTGACTCGTAGACGGCTTCGGGAGGCAGGGCAGGAGGTCGGTCGGGCGGTAGGGAGGCCATTTCGTTGGTGCTTTTGATGTTCGTGATGTTTTGAAAAGGCTTCAAATAAATTCAGGGGTCAAACTGATTACATAACCGATTTTATTCGCACCGGGCTCTGGCCAATCAGAAGCTGTTATTAGATTATGTAATAATATTTTATTTGCACCGGACCGGTGCACCTATTGGGAGCCCCTGTGCACCTATTGGGAGCCTTGGGCCATGCGGAGATTATGTAATGGATTTGGGGGCCAGAAACACGCTGCATGGCCATCGTACAGCGTCCTGTCGCTATGTTACAGGGGCGCAGTGGGCATAGATTCTGGCCGTGAGGGATGCAGAGAACGATCTTGATGAAAAGAAAGTGACTGTTTACACGGTGTATATTGCGGTGCAAAAGGGAATATCACAGAGTAACGTTGATTAAAGAAGATGAAGATAACGTAAATACCGGTCTGTTAGTCGTACGGGAGTTTTTTTTTTAAAAAAAAATCTTGTATTAAAAAATATCACAAAAATAAAAACACCAAGTATAAATATAAATCTTCTTTTGAGAAGAAAGGGAAAGAAATTCAACAGGTTTGTACAGTAGCAAAATGCCCCAAAAATATACAAGTTATCTTGTATTATCGCCATATAGAGACCAAAATACCAGACACAGCCAATGCAAGATACAACAAATGCGCTCTTCTCTACCGGCCTCGTCGCAAGTGCAAGTAAACAATGATATATAGTATCAAACACGACAAGAGAGAAGGTTATACAAAAGCGCTCCAAAATGTAATATCATTCCATCATGAAAACACACAAGAACACGAGAATCAACTTTCGTTCACACCTTAATCTCCTTCTTTAGACACTTCTTATATAAGAAATAGTAGGCGTGGATGGCAGCCGTGGCAAAAGGCGCCGCAAGGGCGGGCGTGTGGAGGCGCACATGGGCGGCCATGACGGAGGAGACAACCGACTCGGGGGCACCGGGGGTGTAGAACCAGGCGAGCAGGAGGTCGTTGGTCAACTTGGTGACCTTATGGATGCGAGCATACATTTCAGTCTCAAAGTTGTGGACGGCAGAGTCCAGCTGGGCAGGTTTGCTGGCGGCGTTGGCAGCCTTGGTGGCATTGGTGGCATTGGTAGCACTGGTAGCACTGGTAGCACTGGCCATCCCGAGAATGGCGGCGGCCAGCTTGCGCGCGTCGTCCATGGCGACATTGACGCCCTCGCCGGCAAACGGCGTCATGAGGTGCGCGGCGTCGCCGATGAGAGTGAGGCCGGGCTGGTGGTCCCACTGGAAGCCGACAGGGAGTGCGTAGAGCGAGCGCGGCACCGTATCACCGGCGGCGTACTTGACGCAGTCCTGCAGGCGCGGGTCAAAGTCGGCGATGAGCTCGGGGCGGGACAGCATAGCGGTCTTGACCTCGTCCAAGTTGGTGGGGTCGTAGCCACACGTCTCGGTCCAGTTGTCGGAGCGGGTGGTGCCGTCAGGTCCACCAAGGAGCGGGACGTTGGGCGTGTCGCTGCGGCGCGTGGCGACGGTGACGTGCAGCGATCCGTCGCCCATCTGCTGGATAGCGGCCTTGCGCCCTTCCGCCTGCACAAAGATGCTGCCACGGTGCACGAGTTCGGTGAGAGCGGGCGCCGTATTGGCAGCGTCGGGGATGTGCAGCTCGTTTAGGGCCATGCCCGAAAACAGCGGCTTCTGGTCGCTCAGGGCGGCGCGCACCTTGCTCCAGGCGCCGTCGGCACCAACAATCAAGTCAAAACCAGAGGTCGTCGTCCCGTCGGAGAAGGTAATGGACGCCTTGGTCGTTGCTGTCGCCTTGGTGATCGTCCTGACGTGGCGGCCCCACTGGATCATGCCGACCGGCAGGCTCTCGGAGAGGATTTGGCGCAGGGAGGAGCGGTCGATTTCCGGGCGCTGGCCCATGAGATCTTTGTCGCTGGTGGGCTCGTTTCCCTTTGAAAAGAAACTGTTGAGGTTCTTGTCGCAGACGAGCATGTACTCTCCGTCGTAGCGGGCGTACTTGAGGAACTCATCCCAGAGGCCGGCTTCTTTGAGGGCGGCGAGGCCCGTGGCCGTGTGCAGGTCGAGGGTGCCGCCTTGGGAGCGGTAGTTGGGGCTGGCCTCGCCCTCGTAGACAGTGGCATCAATGCCGCCGAGGTGTAGCAGGCGAGCCAGTGTGCAGCCAGCGGGACCAGCGCCGATAATGGCAATCTTGAGAGACATTGTGAAGCGGTATGAGCGTGTGAAAGAGAAGAAGTATGATAAGGGATAAGGGTGACAGCTGGGAGACGAGAGACAAGAGAGGTGGTCTTATATGTTGACTTGGACAAGCTTATGTTCCTGTGTTCTTTGTTCTCAAGCGAGAGAATGCCGTTGGTGCATGTTGGAGATTCGATTTGGGTCCTTCGTAGTGATAGTTTGAGATGGGTGGCGAGCATGCTTATATGCAGTTTTACGACCTCTCTCAATCCCCGTTGAGCAAATATATTTCAGCTTCGACGAGGATGAACATTATGCCAGCGGTCGAATCGCGAAAGACCGGCGACGACGAGGCTTGATTCCGTTTTGATCTCCAAGAACTGGAAGGCTGCAGCAGCATCTGCTCGGGGATACGAGTCGGCCATGCCGCATTGGTGTTTTGGTTGGCGGAATGGCCATCGCTTCACGCAACAGGCTGCAACCATGCGGTCTGTTGTCTGGTAGAGTGTTAGTGAAGCTTTCTTTCCCCAAGGGTAGTAGTCGGGTGTGGAGATCAACAATGCGAGCAGAACGATAACGAGGCCCCACTTTTACCTGTCTAACGCGAGGCTTCATGCAAGTGAACCAACCGACCGACGGGAATTACGGGTGATGCCAGGGTGATTTTAGGGAACGCTGTGCGCCAAAGCGCACTACGGCGAGCGACTGAAACCCCGCGTCAGTTGGTGGGCCTGGCCGGCCGGACTTTTGACACTGTAAGATAAAGTCCGGTCTTCTTTTCAGCGGAGCCCTAACGCCAATACTCAGTAGCTAGCCGTTGGTGTTAAGCAGCTCAGGCAACTTCAGGCCCTGACGAACGATAAAGGGAGAATAATTGCGAGGATTTTGAACGAGCCATACCAAGAAGACGAGAGGTCGATTTACAGCGTGCAAGGGTTGTTGTTCCCTAGCTTCTGTCGGACCGGCACTTCAACGTTCGGACTAAAGCCAGGAAGCAGAACCTTGCTCGGGAGATGCATATGACGTGTAGTTGTGGGAATGTCGGAGTCGGGGATAAAGAGCAACATAAGGATATAACGAAGATGGAGGAAGCGCCGATGGAAGGACGGCCATTGACGCAAGGTGTCAGCCTTGTCTTCCTGAAAGCTTGGCACGCAGCCCTGTCGTTTAGTCCCCGAGATGGGCTGACCTTTGAACAGACGTCGACAATAATACAACGGAGGAGACAGAGGCCTGCGTTAGACAGATCACCAGATAGCAGCATTGCGCCCAACCCGGACGTGCCTATTCCACCGAAATACGACAAGAAAATGAAAAATAAATTTAAGGACAAGAGAGCCAAAAGAAAGCCAAAACCAGATATCCAAACAATAGGCAAAACACAGTAAATGCTAGTATAACAGCAGAAAAAATTCACATAAAGACGACCTGGACTCCAAGACCACCCATCACCCCCCCAAGAACCCTCGCTCCTGGTTGCGTGCCAGCTCCGAACTTATGGCATCCAGCTTGACGCCCACCAGGACGCACTCTACCGCACTCTTGCCGTTCTTGACGCTCTGGATCCGCAGCCGCCACAAGCCCGTCTTGATCGTCCACGCCGCGCCTGCACTGCCGCCCGCAACTGCGGAACCACTGCCGCTGAGTGCTGCGTAGTCGACACGCCGCCGCTTGCGCGAAGGACCGGGTTCACCACCGCCGCCGCCGCCGCTTGGAGACAGGATGGCATCTGCAGAGTCAGTGTCGTCCGCCACCGTCTCCGGCAGCGCAAACGGCCGGCCGTCGAGCGTAATGGCCGTCTCGGGCTCGAGCACGACGCGCACCAGGTCGTCGCTCAACGGTGTGTTACCCGGTGAGGGTGGCTGGCTGCGGGCCCCGCCCTTGCGCATCAGCAGGCCGAGCGGCTGCGTGGTGGGCGGGAGGTTGAGCTTCGTGGCGACAACCTCAAACAGACGCGCGATGCGAATCTTGGTGTCGCGGAAGAACTCGGCGCGGGTACCATGGCGGCGGCCGCTCCCACCACCACCACCTGCGCCGCCGCCGGGCGTGGGGGACGCCGCCACCGGTGACGATGCAGGCGGGAAGAAGTGCAGCTTTGTGTTTTCGCTGCCAATCTCGAGCACGAGCTCGGCCGGCTGGTCGTCCACAAACGGCCGCGCGTAGTTGACCCAGCCGGCCAGAGGGTCCCCGAGCGTCGGCTCGTTGGCGACGGCGATGCCCGACTTGAGCACGTCCTCGACGCGCAGCGCCATCTCGTAGCGCAGCCGCGCCTGGTTGTAGGTGAGCGCGTGCGGGATCAGCTTCTGCTCGAGGCCCTTGAAATTGAAGTAGCGGCAGTCGCGCAACAGCGTCTGCCGGTGCGTCTCGTCGCGGATGTGCACGGGGTAGCCGCGCAGCAGGTGCAGCAGCTCCTCAAAGGTATCGGCCGACCGCCCGGGGACAGCCGGGGGCAGGATCGACGGTGGGCGGATCAGACCCTCCCGGTCGAGACCGGGAAACAGGTCGTCCGGGTTGCTGAAGAAGATGGCGAACCCGAGCGAGAAGTAGTTGGGCAGGTTGCCCGGGTCCTGGAACAGGTCGCGGGGGATCTGGAACTCGCGGTGCCCAATGGACATGAAGATGGACTCGTCGTACAGCTGCGAGATGAGCCGCGGCAGCGAGTAAAACTGCGCGTCCGCAAACAGCCGCACAAAGTGCGTGCCGTCGCGCGGCTGCACATGGTATCCCTGCAGGTGCAGCGAGATGTCGCGGAATGTGGACGGGTCGCGGTCAATGTAGAGCGTGCGGATCGCCGTCCCAATGTCCTCGACGCCGTGCGCTTCGGCCGTCTTGATCTGGCACTCAAAGTACTGCGAGAAGTACGATGGCGCGTCCGAAGACAGCGACGCGCCCGACAGCTTGAACAGCTCGCAGCCGATCTGGATCGGGAACACGCGCTCGTGTGGCAGAATGTTGGGAATCCGCGCCGCCATCTGCATGGATGATTCGCTCAGCCGTGGTGCCGTGACCGGCCGCCCAGTGCGCACTGTTGTCGGTGCGGTGCCGCCTTGTGTAGGAGGGAAGTTGGTGAGTTGGGCCGTCACGGGGTGGCCGCCGTTGCTGCTGTTGCCGTTGTTGGTGCTGGGGGTGGTGCCGTTGTTCGTTGGCAGTCCAGGCGTGGCCACGGACCCTGGCGTGGGGTGGCCGGTCGAGACGGACCCGGCCCGTGGCGTCTGGTGTTCGCTGCCGAGGGACGACATAGCGAGGAGAAAGAGTAGTACTGAAGAGACGACTGGAGATTCGAGGTTGGGAGATGTGTCGTGGCGATAGATGGTTGACTGGACGAAAGGGCGATCTAAGAAGCTCGACGTCGGGGTTGAGGTCTAACTAGGCCGAGTAGTGGATCTGCAAGCAGCTGGATGGCGTTCGTGTAATACAAGCATGGCCTGGAAGGGCACATGCGCACGCGGGCGGCGTCGAGGGCGAACACTGTGAAAGTCGCGCAGTGATACTTTATATGTGATGTCGTTTCAGCGCCGCGAACTCGACTATGTTTGCATCCTTCCTTCCGTGCCTCGTCTCACGTCCCATCGATAGAAAACGGAAGGCGGTTTGGTGAGGCGCGGGAGTGAGGCGCGATGGGGGGAGGCGCCAAGAGCAATAGACGCTAGTACCATTTAGGATTAGCGCATATTTTATACGGCGGAAGGAACGACCGTGCATTGAAGCATCGAACAGAGTATTTCGCACGATGAGAATTCCGTGAGAACCAATCTAATAAACGAGGTCGTACACTATCCTAATACGCAAGGAAAACGCCGAGAAAGTGCAAAAGAGACAATGAAATCATTTAGAAAAACAGTCCGCTATCCTCCCAAATAAACCAGCCGTTCGCAGAAACAAACATAGCAATAACCAGTGGGTAAGGAGTACAGCAAATCAGGGTAAAAGTAAAGCATACAAACACAAAGAATGCAAAAGGACAAAACCGAAAACAAGGTATCGTTGGATCGTTGGATCGTCGCCATCGTCTTCAACACTTCTCCTCATCGGCCTTCACGGCAGTCTCGCCGTTGACTGCGTCGTCTGTCACGGCAGTCTTGATGGTCGCGACAGACGCTATGAGATCCGTCGATGCCTCTTCCGCCTCTGTCTCGCGCGGACTGGCCAGCGGACTCGCGAGCGGACTTGTCAGGCTGCCACCAATGCTACCGGTGATGCTCTCGGACCGTCCGTGGCCAAGGAACCCGCTGCGTCCACTACGACCACTGCGGATGCTTGCCCCGTCGCCGGCCACACCTCCGCCACCACCGCCGCCTCCCAGACTCTGCCGCGCATAAAAGCTGTTCCGGTCACCACCGCCCAGCATGCCTGTTCCCGTCGCGCTGTAGATGCTCGTGCGCTCAGCGGCTGCAGCCACCGCGGCGGAGCTCGACAGGCCGGCGCTGGCGACGCTCATGCGGCTGTTGGTCGCGTGCAGCGCCACGGGCCCGCCGGGTGCGGGGGGCTGTGCGTTGGCATTGCTGCTGGCCGACGTGCTGGGCATCAGCGCCGACGTCGACGACGGACCCTCAATGTTAGCCGACAGCACCGACAGCGGCAGACTCTCGCGGCTGCCGCCAAACAGCGACGACGGCGCCAGCGCGCGCACCGATGCGTCGGTGTCAATGGACCGCCGGCGGCGGCGCTTGCTGGACGATGCCAGCGTCAAGATGGAGGCGTTGTCGGTCAGCAGGTTGTTGGCGGTGGCGGTCGAGTAGGTGGCCGGGTGGCCTGGGCCGGCGTTGTGGGGGAGGGGCGTCAGGTGCGAGGGGATGGCCGAAGCCGGGGTGCTGGGGAACGGCTGGTGGAACTGGATGGTCTGCGTGCCGTTGCTCTGCTGTGACGCGGTATGGTGGTGGTGGCTGTGGCCGTGGCCAGACGGATGGCCGAGGTGGTTGCTAAACGTCATGCCGACGCTGGCGGTGCCGTTGCTTGCGGCACCTATGGCACCACCACCGCCGCCGCCGCCGCCGCCGCCACCACCACCAACACCATTTGCATGGCCCATAGCAGCTGCCGGAGCTAGCGATTGTATTGTTGTTAATGTCGTTGTCAGCGACCGTACCGACGGCGCTGGCGACGAGAATGTGCTGTCGCCGCCGCGCCGCGACCCGGGCCCGTTAATCGTCCGACTCGTGCCTGTAATGGACGACGCCGCCCCGGCACTGGGTGCCAGAACCGACCGCGGCGTGCCGTGGTCTGTGGATACGGTCGGCGCCACCGACAGAGCGCCCGCCGTAGGTGGTGCCCGTCCGTCGTCGCTGGCCGACTCGATTAGGCTGCTGCGGCGGCTGCGCCCAATGGACATGGAGCTGGGCGTCGCGCCGCTGTGGGCCGCAAACGAGGGTTGGCTGCGGTGCGGCCCGCTGTAGTAGTGCTCGCTGTTCTCGTCATTCTCGTCCTCGCCGTCGCTGGCGAAGCGGTTGGGGTTGTCGATGACGCCAAGGCGGCCAGACAGCGGATAGGGATTGTTGTTCTTGGACGGGCGCTTCTTGGTAGCTGCCGACGTCTTGCTGAGGTGCCGCGCGGCACCTGAGGCGGACGACGACGACGACGCGCCGCCCTTGAAGTGTGCGAGCTTCTTGACCCAAGTAGTAAATGGTCGCCGACGAGCCGTGCGGCTGTGTTCTGTTTGAGTGTAGTCAGTATCCAGACAGGTCCGTGAGAGACAGTTGCTCGAGGGTGACGAGCCGTCTAGGGCCTACCCTGTGAGGTTTCTGTCACCGCCATCCGTCTGGCGCTATGGAGTGTCGCGGAAAGAGACTGGAGGCTGTCTTCGACCGTCGTAATGTCGATGCCGTGATGTGATGTGGCGATAGTCGTCGATAAGATCAATGAACCTAGCGTCCTCGCGTTCGCTCTACAGCGTGAAACGGGAAATGGACAGATGCAAACGTTGGCTGGTCGGTCTAGCAGCAGATCTGGGCTGTCGTCGCGTCTTGAAGTCGTGGAGGAACGGGCGAAGCAGGGCGTGACAGAATGCGTGCCGACGGATGCAGATGTAGAATGCAAGACGCACTTTGGAATGCACCTGTGACGCTGCCGCCGGAGAAATGCCTGGTTCAGCCTAAACTAGTGTTCACAGGGACCGCCGGACAGGCGAATGGGGTGCTGAGTGTTTTGTCTCTGTGTGGGTTTCAGGGGTTAGGGGCGACGACGTCAGTGGTCCATTAGCGCCACCACGGCCAGGGGGCCTAGGCGCGTCGATGAGCTCCGTTTGCGCCCCACACGTGACGTACTTTTTGGTGTATATCCGTGTGCACCTATCGTCGTGGCAATGTCGACAACTCACAAACGTTGCTGCCAAACTCGCATGCCAACAACATTCACTCTGTGACACTGCCTCTTCATCTCTTACAGCAATGTAAACGCACGACATGTCGATCCAGCGGCTGCCGGGAGCTGTTGCGGCACAGATGAAGTCGTCGGCCACCGTTGCCTCGTTGAATGCCACAGTTTTGGGACTCCTCCGCAATGCCCTCGATGCAGGCGCCGTTCGGGTGACCGTGCTAGTGGACTATGGCCGCGGAGGCTGTGTTGTCGAGGATGACGGCACGGGTATAGCGCCGGACGAGTTTCGCGTCGACGGCGGCCTTGGCAAGCTCTATTGTGAGTCCATGTGTGACCTTTTTTGTTTACCTTGGCAGCTACTAACTGACCAGACACATCCAAGTATCCACCGTTAAAAGGCGCACATGGTCGATATGGCACCTTCTTGGCGTCCGTTGCGGACCTCTCGCTGCTGACGATCGCTTCACGGAGCCGTCGCTGCAGCTCGGAGAGCACATTGACCATCCACAACGGCAAAATGCTGCGTCGGCATACGACCGATGTGTCTAGCCAGACTGTTGTTGCATCGCTACATGGTACCCGGGTCACAGTCCGCGATTTGTTTGGATGCTTGCCGGTGCGTGCCCGCTTGCGACCGCTTCGTGACTCCGTTGCGTGGAACCGGGACTGGGATGACTTGATTCGGTCCGTGGCTGCCCTTCTTTTGGCATGGCCGGGGAACATATCTGCTACAATTCACGACGAGGCCAACGACACAAGACGGACTCTACGAGGTGGCCAAGAAAACGTTCCTGCTGTTCGAACGGCTCACCTGTTGGCAGAAGCCGGCTTATGTGATAGAACGGACCCCGAGTCGTGGGTCAGTGTCGGAGCTTCTGTCTCCGGCGTGAGTGTCTCGGGAAGCGTCTGTCTGGACCCGGCAGCTTCGAAGAGGGCTCAGTTTCTCCGCATCGGCGTGACACCGCTGTCTGCGGCACACCCAGCCGACCGACTGTACAGCGAAATTAACAAGATCTTTGCCGAGTCGGACTTTGGCGCCACAGACCTGACGAAATCAGACGAACGAACGACACGCGGCCCTATGGATAGGTTTGTGCGTGAGCAGCGGCCTCGAAAGGCCGTCGACCGGTGGCCCATGTTCAGTCTTGGCATCGACCTGGATGGAGATGCGACCGCCGATGACGTGCTGCACGACCAACGACAAGATTTTGCGGTTGTCGCTAGCTTGCTACGAACAGCCACTGTCGAATTTTTGAAGACACACGGATTCTATGAAGACCCTGCGACATGTTATCGATCTGGTAGCGCTGGTGGAAGCCCGTATCCGAGTAGAGAAGGCACGCCGGGCTCACCGACAAAGAAACAGAAAACCACCGAGGCGCGTGGGAAAAGAGCCATACAGCTTCTCCCAAGACGAAGCAAAGATGCACAGTCATTGTTGTCATCTTGGCCGCAAACAAAGTCTGCAAGATCTGCAAAGACGAAGTCAACACAGTCACATGCTGTCGCCAATCCTGAGAGGGAAACACAAGGCGGAAACGTCGCCGAAGAACAGAGCATGTTCTTTGCTAAGCCTGATTTGCTCCACGGAGCAGATGAACACGCGGACGAGGCTTGCTGCGATACCTCTAGAGAAATGAAAGAATGGGACGACAGCACGTTGACCAGTGGTGACCTCAAGATCTCGCGGGCCAATTTGGAGGCTGCCACAATTATTGGCCAGGTCGACCAAAAGTTTATCCTCATACGAGCGCCGCCGGAGACGGACGACTCTGGGCCTCTGCTCATCCTTGTTGACCAGCATGCGGCAGACGAGCGATGTCGCGTCGAAGCCCTTTTGCGGGACTACTTTGAAGAGCGCCGACAGGAAGGTGCCATTGCGACGATCCTGTCACGGCCCCTGCAGTTTGAACTCTCGGCCAACGAACTCTCCCTCTTGGCAAGGTCTAGAGCCTATTTTCGGCACTGGGGCGTGGCATATGATATGCTGCCACCGAGTGAGGAACTCGAGACAAATACAACGGTTCTACAAGTGACAGCTCTGCCTTCATGCATCGTGGACCGCTGCAGACAAGATCCTCGCCTGGTCATAGATCTCATTCGCAGCGAGGTCTGGGAGCGCAAAGAGGCAGACCTGGATTGGAGACCCGTATCGGACAGTAACACACACTGGGCCGCCGGATTTCACAGGTGCCCGCGAGGCATACTGGACCTCATCAATTCGAGGGCATGCCGAAGTAAGTGCCTCTGCTTCTCTGAACCGAATTCTAAAGAGTTGTTCGTCTAACCTCTTAGGTGCTATTAAATTCAACGACCCCTTGACTTGCGACGAGTGTGTCGACTTGACACATAGGCTTCTTCGCTGCTCGTTTCCATTCCAATGTGCACACGGCCGGCCCTCCATGGTCCCACTGTTGAATCTTGGCCTGGATGAGAGCTCAAACTTTGACTGAGAGCTTACAGAGGCTGAAAATAGCAAGCCACGACGGCTGCCATAAACGACGACATAACGATATATACCCACATATAAGTAGACACCTTGAATATAGTAGAACACACAATTCAATTCCCGGACATAATAGGGGCCATTTATTGGAATAAAAGAGACTGCATATTGTTCATATGCTTTCTTTTCGTAATAACTGCAACTCGTGTTTGGAGGATTGGTGATACGCGATGACTAAGCATCGCTTTGGACAGCCTCCTGGTGTGCTGGGTGGGTCTGCTAACGTCACTATCAGCATCGCGAGAGCTAAGCTCCCGACGACAAGGCAACCACAGCCGCCAATTCCAAACGACCTACCGATGACCTCCACAACCACATCGACGACAAAGAGACACCGCATCGGCATCGCCAGAAGATAATGTGACCATGGCCAACTCGGTACGTTGCATGCAGGAGGCGAGCCCTGCACAATCCCACAAATGATGGCACGCTAACCCGCACGCAGTGGAAGTCGTTTGACTTCTTCGACGTCAACCAGGCGAGACCCGGCGACGACGAGGCGCGCAGCTTCTTCGAGGGCAACGAGATTGCCAGCGTGTGTTCCGGATCCGACAGCTTGTTCCTCGGCAGCTTCGATGGCTACGTACGCATTGTCGGCCCGAGCTGGAAGATTGTGCGCAGCTTCCTGGCGCACGATGCCGGCAGCATCACCCACATGCGACAAGTCGAAGGCACGAGTTTGCTGGTGACTGTAGCGGTGCGTCGACGAGATGGGACGTGACATGGAACGAGTGGGAAGGGCGGCTAACTCCTCGCAGGAAGATCTGAGCGTAGAGCCTGTGCTCAAGGTGTGGGCGCTGGACAAACCAACCAAGAAGACAGGACTGCCGACGTGTCTGAGCACCATCCAGATCAACAACGGCAAGAAGCAGTTTCCGGTGCGTGCTCTACCATCACGGACTGCATTACACAGTCACTAACCACTGTCTGACAGATCTCTGCCTTCACCGCAACCCCTGACGTCTCGCAGCTTGCCGTCGGGTTTGCCAACGGCTCTGTGACACTCATCCGTGGTGACCTCGTCAACGACACCGGCACGCGCCAGCGCATCATCCACGAATCCGAAGAGCCCATCACGGGCGTCGAGCTCGACGTCGACGAGAAACTCACGACGACCCTCTTTATCGCCACGACCGGCCGCATTCTCAAACTGCCCATCCTCGCCAGGGGCAAGGCGCAGCCGCCCAAGACCGTCGAGGACACAGGCTGTGCGGTCGGGTGCATGACCATCGACCGGCGGACCAATGATATTGTCGTCGCGCGTGACGATGCCATTTATTACTACACGATCGACGGGCGGGGCCCGCCGCGGGCGTATGACGCGCCCAAAAGCATGATTTCGGTATACGACGACTACGTGGCATTGGTGTCGCCAGCGTCGGCCTTGGGAAACAGTGGCGGGAGTGGTGGCGGCGACAAGGGGAGCGGAAATGCAGGCGGAGCAGGCGTTGGTGGCGGCGGCGGACACGCCCTTCGCAGACGCTTTGGCACATCGGCAGCGGCGGCGGATGTCCTGTTCAACACCTCGACCTTTGCGCTGCTCGAGACCGACCTCAAAGTTGTCGCCCACTCCGAGACGCTGCTCTCGCCCGTGAAGGCCATCTTCCAGCTCTGGGGCAGCCTCTGCGTGTTGACGCTCGACGGGAAAGTGCGGCTCTACCGTGCAAAGTCGCTACAGCAGCGCCTCGATATGCTGTACCAGCGCAATCTGTACCACCTGGCCATTGAGCTGGCGCGCAAGTCGGGGCTCGGCGGCCCCGAGCAGAACATTATTTTTCGCAAGTTTGGCGACTATTTGTACCAAAAGGGCAGCTACGACGAGGCCATGGTGCAGTACATCAAGGCCATCGACAGCACCGAGCCGTCGCAGGTGATCCGCAAGTTCCTGGACACGCAACGCATTCACAACCTGATTGAGTACCTCGAGGAGCTGCACGAGCACCACCGCGCGACGGCCGACCACACGACGCTGCTGCTCAACTGCTATGCCAAGCTCAAGGACATTGACAAGCTGGAGAAGTTTATCAAGTCGCCGGGTGATCTCAAGTTCGACCTGGACACAGCCATCTCCATGTGCCGCCAGGGCGGCTACTACGAGCAGGCCGTCTACCTGGCGAAGCAGCACAGCGAGAACGAGCTCGTCGTCGACATTCTGGTCGAGGACGCCAAGCAGTACGACAACGCCCTCGACTTTATCTGGCACCTCGACGCCGAGACGGTGGGTGCTCTATTCCTCCGTTTAGCTTCCTCGTATGATTCGCTAACAATGACAGGCATATGCGAGTCTCATGAAGTACGCTCGTGTGCTCATTGAAAACTGTCCAAAGGATGCCACACAGCTGTTCATCGACTACTACACAGGCAAGTACAAGCCGAAGCTGGATGTGCCGACATCTGCGGGCGTAGCAGCCGCTGCAGCAGACTCGGGTGGAAGCGGCTTTGCCTACGGCGCAGCATCGGCCGTCTCCAACCTCGCCGGCCGAATCACATTGCCGTACATCTCGTCCTCCTCGGGGGCTACGCCAGCAGAGGAAGCAAAAGCAGCCACTGCGACGGATGCTGTGGCAGGGCCGTCAGCAACCGACGTCGGCAGCACCCAGGCGAAAGCGGCAGCAATGCTCGTCTACAAAGTGCCGAAGCCAAGGACGGCCTTCTCGTCCTTTATCGACAACCCGGACGAGTTTATTGTTTTCCTAGAGTCCTGCCTCAAGGACAAGAAGCCGCTGGCCGATGACGACCGCACCGACTTGTACACCACACTCTTTGAGATGTACCTGCAAAAGTCGTCCGAGAAGAAGGGCGACCAGAACCGCGAGGCGTGGGAGGCCAAGGCCAAGGCGCTGATCAGTAAGCAAGGCGGTGGGGATGGTGAAAACGACGACGACGACAGCGACGCGCCCGTGCCGATTGAAAAGGCCAACGTGCTGCTCCTGTCGCACCTGTCCAACTTCCGCGACGGCACCACCCTCGTCAAGGAGCAGGCCGGCCTGCTGTTTGACATCTTCCGCTCCTACACCGCCGCCAAGGACACGCGCGGCGCCCTCAAGGCGCTGCACAAGTACGGGCCCGAAGAGCCCCAGCTGTACACGGCGGCGCTGGCGTACCTGACGTCGAGCACACGCGTCCTGGACGAGGCCGGGCCGGACGAGCTGGCGGACGTGCTCAAGCGCATCCACAGCGACGGCCTCATGGCGCCGCTGCAGGTGGTCCAGACGCTCAGCCAGAACCCCGTCGCCACCATGGGCATGCTCAAGCCGTACCTGCAGGAAACCATTGAGCGCGAGCGCCGCGAGATCGCCGCCAACCAGCGCCGCATCACGTCGTTCCGCCAGGAGACGGAGCAGCGCCGCTCCGAACTGGCCGACCTCGAGGCCAAGCCGGCCGTCTTCCAGGCCACGCGCTGCAGCCAGTGTGCGCAGCCGCTGGAGCTGCCCGTGGTGCACTTTTTGTGCAAGCACTCGTTCCACCAGCGGTGCCTCAAGGGCGACGGACGCGAGAGCAGCAGCACCACCATGGGTGGTGTCGCATCGCCGAACCGTGGCGCCGCCGGCGACTACGGCTCGGGCACCAGCTCGTCGACCGAGTGCCCGCTGTGCGCGCAGGACAATGCGACGGTGCGGGCCATCCGGCGGCAGCAGGAAGAGTACGCAACGCGGCACGACCTGTTCAAGACGGAGCTGGGCAACAGCGACGACCGGTTCGGCACAGTGGCCGACTGGTTCCAGCGGGGTGTTATGGGGCCGGCGGGGGAGTAGCGCACAGTGTTGCCTGCGTGGCTGCGGTTCTGTATAAATATATATATATATATGTGTGTGTGTGTTGTTTCTTTTGTAATACAATGAATGGCCTGTCTATCCTTTCTATGCTTTTGATGCTCCATATAATACAAGTTGTTTCGTATATGACCGCCAGAACCTAATAACACCGCACGCCAAACAGCTCGTTCAGCCAACGGCCAGTGGCCGATGTCCTCGCTGTGTCGAGTGGAACAGGACTGGCTTCGGCCAGGATGGCCCGCCAGTCACGGATGCCGTACAGGAGACGGTCTTCGATGGCGGTTGCCGTCGCCTTCTCGATATCCGCTCTACTGCTGAGTGCCGTATCGTTTCCAGCGGCATATGGGAGGCCCGTGATAGTCACCTCTTGTAGCTGTCCGTGGCGTGCAGTGAACGCCATGTCAAAGTGCGGAGGCACATCCAACGGCCGTAGGGGGCGCTCTCGCGGGTCTTCGTCTGTGGGTTGCGTCGAGAACGTAAACTGCGGTGTCTGCCCAAACAGCCAGTTGGCAGTCTAAGAATGCCCTGTCAGATATGCACGTTTTTGTAGCAAAAGGACAGGCTGTATCTCTTACCATCAACTCGTTGTAACCGCTGGCCAGCTTTGGGTCGAAAGCAAACCCGCCGCGGCCACCACTCTCATCCGCCGCCATTGCGTCGACATTGATGACCGTCTTGATCGCCGCCGGACCATACATGCGCTCAAACTCGGCAGCCACCGTCGAGCCAAAGTGGTCGTGCGGATCATGGGCGCCCTCGACGTCCTCGCCCGCCAGCGTCACATTCCGCACGGGCGACCGCACGGACGCTACACCGCGTGCCTTGAGGTACGGTGCCGCGGGAGGCGCACGCAGCAAGCCCGACACGGCGGCCAAGTCCGCTCCCAGCAAACAAGTGCCGTGGTGCAGAGCCCGTCGGTTCGTCAGCTTGTACGCCGACCCGGAGATCTTGTACTCGCCGGCGTCGTCCGCACTACCGGACCCCACCACAATGTCGTGCCGCTCGTTGACCCGTGCGCTGGTGACACCGAGCTTCTGCAGGGCGCGTGCAACCAGCAGTGCATGCTGGTCGCGGTCGAAGCCGGCAGCCGGAATGTGCACGCTCCAGTTGGCGTTGCCAGCGTCGTGGTACACCGCACCGCCACCGGAGCGGCGGCGGACCAGCTGCACGTCGTTGCGCGGCGGGACCTGCGGAACGCCTGGGGGCCGCGCCCGTGCTGACAGCTGGTTCAGGTTCACCTCGGCCCAGGGGTTCTGGTTGCGGCCGATGACGACGCACGGCGCATTGCGGTACAGCAGCAGCAGGCGGCTTTGCGAGTGCGCACGCTCAAAGAGACGGTGCTCAATGGCCAGGTTGGCATATGGATTGCGGCCGTTCGAGTGCACAATATGCACCACAGGCTGGGTTTGCTCCTCGTCCGGAGGTTGGCTGACGCGGTCGAGCAGTCTCCCGAGCTCGCCGGCGCTGGTGGTCAGCCATCGTGGTGCTGATGGCTTTGCTGCTGACACTGATGTTGCTATGGATTTTGGTATCGGCGAACATAGCCGTGAGCACACCAGCCAGGGCGCATGCGGTGGCCGTGCCAGCAGGGCCGCCATTGGTGATGCGATGCAATACTTGCAAGAGCCCAAGAGAAAGCGGGGATCCACTCTGGTCGTGGTTCCCGAGCCGCCGGAGCATGTCCAGGAAGTCACGGCTGCATGTGCGGGTTCATTCCTTCCTTTCCAATTCCAGCTTCAACCGCATGCTTTCATGGACAAAAGAAGAAGGCGGTGTGGACCTCCACATGGTATTACGTCGTATTCAGCAGAGCTTTTCCACTGGTGCCCCACTTTTGTATTCTGTAGTCTGTTTACTCGCACAATGGGCAAGCGCGTTTTCTGCCGTTGACGCGCACGGGCCAAGGGTGGGTCCTCTGTTTACTGACGATGTCTTCCAGTTCAACCCATCCCTGCTCCCCTCTTTCGCTCTTTCCCCCTTTTCAGTGGCCAAACGCGCCTTGCCCGGTTGGGCGTGTGCCACTGTACATCGTTCGCGGTGCAATTTAACGGACCACACGTCGCTGAACGAACGGCCCTCCCGCGCCTTCCCACTTCGTCCTCAGGCCGCACTGCAGCTTGCCTGTAAACAAACACGGCGAAATTAACGCTGTTGCCTGCTAAAACTCGCCGCCAAAATTCCCTACCCCACCTGTCTACACCCTATTCCCAGGTGCCGCGCTGTCGTTCCTGGTTCGTCAGGGGGCCTCAGCTGGTTGAACAGTGGTCCCAACAGCTAGAACAGCACCCTCCACCACCCACCACCACATTCCTGCCGCCCCTCTTCCTCCCTTGGAAGCTCCTCCCCCCCTCTCCTCCCCTATCTGACTATCCTGGTTCCTTCCCCATCCGAAATCCGTTCCCCTGATAGGTAAATAAACCAAGAAAATAACGGAGAGGCTGCACTGCAACCGTTCACAACACAAACAAAATTTTAAAATCAGGGGACCATAAAAAATACGGGACGCCATATCCAGACCGACACCACATCTCTCGACAGCCGTCCACCGCCCCCATAACCCAGTCCTCTGCATATTATCTCGTCCTTGTTTCTCTCCAGGTCTCACAATTCCTTCTTCAACACCGACCCCAAGATCCCCTACAAATATCCAACCATGCGTGAAATCATCAGCATCAACGGTACGTCGTCTGGCCTCTTTACCCTCACACTCTCTTGTCCTCTCTCCGGAGCAGCGTGTTCAACCGTGGCGCCCGTCTGACCGCGCCGTTCGCGCGTCGTCGGGTTTCTGGTTCGGCTGGATTTGCTGGGGGGTTGGCATGGGGATTTGACCGCCTTCACCGCATATTGTCCATCCCCGGCCCGCATATCAACCACCAGCACAATCTCTTTTGTGTTTGGGCACTCGAGCATCTGTACTGACTGTGTCTTTGCAATCTAGTCGGCCAGGCCGGTTGCCAGATTGCCAATTCCTGCTGGGAGGTATGTGTTCCGCCGACGTTCCGGCTCGTAAAAAATATCCGTCACGATGAGAAACACGAATATTTCTTCGACGAAATAACGGTGTGCTGACAAACCCAAACAGCTGTACTGCCTTGAGCACGGCATCCAGGTATGTTTGTTCCCGTTGTGTTGTGCTGTGTTGTGTTGACCGTTGCCGCTCGGCATCGTCGCCGTCGACCTATTACTAACGCGTCTCTCGTCTCTTTAGCCCGATGGCTACCTGACCGAGGAGCGCAAGGCTGCCGACCCCGACCACGGCTTCAGCACATTCTTCACCGAGACCGGTACGTCGTTTGAGGTGGTGTGTCGTGCGTCACGTTCGTCGGCATCGCTTGTGTATACTGACCATATGTTGCTTCCCTTCCAGGCCAGGGCAAGTACGTCCCGCGCACCATCTACTGCGATCTCGAGCCCAATGTCGTCGACGAAGTCCGCACCGGCACCTACCGCAGCCTGTTCCACCCCGAGCAGATGATCACCGGCAAGGAGGATGCCTCCAACAACTACGCTCGTGGCCACTACACCGTCGGCAAGGAGCTGATCGACCAGGTCCTGGACAAGGTCCGCCGTGTCGCCGACGGCTGTGCCGGCCTGCAGGGCTTCCTCGTCTTCCACTCCTTCGGTGGCGGTACCGGTTCGGGTTTCGGCGCCCTGCTGATGGAGCGCCTGTCCGTCGACTACGGCAAGAAGAGCAAGCTCGAGTTCTGCGTCTACCCCGCCCCGCAGACCGCCACCTCTGTTGTTGAGCCCTACAACTCCATCCTGACCACGCACACCACCCTCGAGCACGCCGACTGTTCGTTCATGGTGGACAACGAGGCCATTTACGACATCTGCCGCCGCAACCTCGGCCTCGAGCGCCCGACGTACGAGAACCTCAACCGCCTGATTGCCCAGGTCGTCTCGTCCATCACGGCCTCGCTGCGCTTCGACGGCTCGCTCAACGTCGACCTCAACGAGTTCCAGACCAACCTGGTGCCGTACCCGCGTATCCACTTCCCCCTGGTCGCCTACGCCCCCGTCATCTCGGCCGCCAAGGCCGCCCACGAGGCCAACTCCGTCCAGGAGATGACCATGTCGTGCTTCGAGCCCAACAACCAGATGGTGAAGTGCGACCCCCGCAACGGCAAGTACATGGCAACGTGCCTTCTGTACCGCGGTGACGTCGTGCCCAAGGATGCCCACGCCGCCGTGGCCACCCTCAAGACCAAGCGCACCATCCAGTTCGTCGACTGGTGCCCGACGGGCTTCAAGCTCGGCATCTGCTTCCAGCCGCCACAGCAGGTCCCCAACGGCGACCTGGCCAAGGTCAACCGCGCCGTGTGCATGCTGTCCAACACCACCGCCATTGCCGAGGCCTGGTCGGCCCTGTCGGCCAAGTTCGATCTCATGTACTCCAAGCGTGCGTTCGTCCACTGGTACGTCGGCGAGGGTATGGAGGAGGGCGAGTTCTCCGAGGCCCGCGAGGACCTGGCGGCTCTGGAGCGCGACTACGAGGAGGTTGCCACCGACTCGCTGGAGGCCGAGGAGATCGAGGCCGAGTACTAGACGATGCAATGTGCAAGGGACGGATGTGGAGCGTCTTTTGTTGTTGACAAGCGGAAAAGAGACGTTGACGTCGACATGACCTTGACGGTGGCTTTTTTTATACAATGTTCGTAATAGCGAAAAGAGGAAGATATATAAACAGATTGGCCTTGGCAGGTTTTAATTTCTTGATCCTTGCCGTCTCCCTTTTTTGTCAACTCAACCTCTTTTCATCTTGTTGCGTGTTTTTATCTTCTCTGACTGTTTTCTTTGCTTTTTGTTTCTACTTTTACCTCTCTTGTTCTTGATTCCACCACCGATTCTATACAATTTCTCCGTTGCTCCGTCCGATGCTGTGAAAGGTGCATGAACACATACGCATTATGCCGCTTCTCGGCAAGGGTACCCTCCAACACGTAATCCGCTTCATATTTGCTATCATACGTCGTGTAACCCTACACCAGCAAAGCCAACCCGCGCCACACGCAGCCTTGTCCACCGTCGTGCCAACTGGCTGTCATTCCATGACTGCATAAAACAGTCGTTCGTCAACGGGCAACGACACGCACAGAAGCTTCCTTGCATGTTGAATTTGCCATTAAGTGTCCATCGAGATGTGAAATGAGAGGTCAAATCGATGAGCCTCGATCACCGCTGAGCTGTGTCTCAGTATACCTCTTCGGGCAGCGTGGCCGAGCTGTGACATCGCTCGTGTGCACCCAATTCCATTGTGGGATGGTGCCTGCTCACTGTACGACATATACCTGGTTCAGACGCCTTTCCTTTGAGGAATCATTCTGACCTCCAGGGCTTTCCGTAAGATACTACGAGCCTACCTATTCCACTGTAAGATACATTTCGGCCCTCGCGCTAATACGAAGTGCGTGCCTGCTGGAGGGACGCTAGAAACGACCGAACCGGCTCTAATCTCCTGTCCAATGAACCGCCCCAAACAGGCTTAGGACGCTCTGAGTGGGAAGGAACACCCGTCCCCTAGCACCCCAAAACGCCCTGACGCACCAACCCAAGTCCCAGCGGGCGCACCTGCTGCCCCCTGCGCCGCCCGTGTTTGGCTGCGTCTGCGCGCCTGCCGCACGGCACAATTGACAGGTTGCGACACTGAGGTCAGCCAGCAGGCAGAGATGAAAGAGAGTGGGAAGGCGCTGCTGGCGATCCTTCCTGGGGGGATGACCCAGCCATCTCCAAAAGCCACTTCCCTTTTCCGACATCGTGCATTTTCCCACATCCCAGTCCTCTATTTTCCCTTCCCTCGTTTTCTTCATTTCTCTCTCCCTTTGGTCATCGTTCTTCAGCCTATCTCTCAACGCACCCGCCCAACGACCGTTTGCAGGGACGATCGCTCGCCTCTCTGCCAAACCGTTGCTACCCCTGAACGACAGTTGGCTTAGCTTTGGCGGCCGTTCTGCCAGGCACAGCTTGCCCTCTTCTTCGGCTTCGATCACCACCTCGACGAGGGGATGCCACTTTGAGCCCCCGAACCCTTCGGCCATTCTTCTCTTGCTCTCTTGATAGGCCGTCCTCCGAACCACTCTGGACGGCGATCCTTTGCTTGCTGGCAGGACATCTCCTTCCGGCCCGACGACCAGCCCGCCTTCCGGAGATACTGGGATTCATCAGGAGCTGGCAACTTTTGTCACCCAACTGACACTACCAGAGCTTAGCTCACCCAGGGCGCCAACCATCGAGCTTTCCCTGCCTCCCGGCTACCCGCTCTTTTTACGTGCTTTCTTCTTCGCTCGTCCGACCGATTCCAACGAACTCACGCTGTGCAATTTCGAACCAACAAGCACCTCGCAAGCCTAGCTTCGACATATCATCCTTTAACGATTCAGAATACAAAATTGCGAATTGCGAATTGCGAATCGTTCTGCAGCGTCGCCCGATTGGCATCGTTCTCTCGTTACTGAGCTTCGGCGCCCCCTTGCACGCAAATGGCTTCCGAAGGCTCCGACGAGGTTGGTAAGTGACGTGCACGACGCCCGGAGACGCTGTGGAAGCTCTCTGTTTGTTCCGTGCCGCCTGGCTAACTCGCTCTCTTCCTGCAGCTACGAACCTCAACCTCACGATCGAGGAGAAGCAGGTCTATGGCCAGCTCTTTCGCCAGGCCGACCCCGAGAGCGTCGGTATTGTGATGGGCGAGGTCGCCGTCAAGTTCTTTGAGAAGACCCGACTCGACTCGCGCATTCTTGGCGAGGTACGATGATCCCTCTGACTGTTCTTCTTTCGTCGTGTTTCTAACACATCTAGATTTGGCAAATTGCCGACAGAGAAAACCGGGGCTTCCTGACGCCCGCCGGCTTTGGGGTCGCCCTGCGCCTCATCGGCCACGCACAGGCTGGCAGAGAGCCGTCGCCCAACATCGCTCTGCAGCACGGCCCCCTCCCCCGCTTCGAAGGCGTTGTCACGGCTGCTGGCGCCCTCCCCGCTCAAGGAACGGCTGCCGGTCCGCTCTCTGCACAAGGAACAGGAGCTGGCGCGCAGCAGCTGGCAGCCCAGGGCACTGGTGCTGGTGCCGCGTCGCGCGTGCCGCCACTGTCGCCCGAGAAGGCCGCGCAGTATGCCCGGGTCTTCCAAGACCAGACGCGCGGCGAGTCCGTCATGTCGGGCGACGTGGCCCGGCGTATCTTTGAGAAGTCAGGCCTTGGTATCGAAACGCTCGGCCGCATCTGGCAGCTGGCCGACACGGAGCAGCGCGGCGCGCTCGTCCAGACCGAGTTCGTCGTTGCTATGCACTTGTTGACGTCGACCAAGTCGGGCACGTTGCGCGCCCTGCCTGCCATGCTGCCGGCTGGCTTGTACGAGGCTGCGACACGCGGTGTGACCGCTGCGTCGCCCAGTTCCGGCGGCAATATTGGTGTTGCTGTCGGCAGCCCTGCAAGCCCTGTCGCCCGCCAGCAGAGCCCTCTGGGCGGCGGTTTCGGCGCTGGCGGGATCCTGCCCCCGCCCCCGACCGCCTCCATCTCTCGCCAGCTGACCGGCCAGTTGACGGGCCACACGCGTCCTGCACCGCCCAACTTCTCCAACAGCCCGCTCGGTCGCGCAGCCGCGCCCGCTGCGGCGCCGGCCACTGGACCCGAGTGGCTCATCACACCCGCTGAGAAGGCGCGTATGGACCCCGTGTTCCAGAGCCTCGACAAGACACGCAAGGGCTACATCACCGGCGAGGAAGCCGTGCCGTTCTTGACACGGTCGGGTCTGGACGAGGACACACTCGCACAGATCTGGGACCTGGCCGATGTGAACTCAGAGGGACATCTGACAAGCGATACGTTCGCCGTGGCTCTGTATCTTATCCAGCAACAGCGCCAGCGGACGGACGGCACAAGCGCCCTGCCTGCCAAGCTGCCCGCCAACCTTGTGCCCCCCAGCCTGCGCAGCAAGGCCGGAACGACCAGCCCGGCGCCCGCTGTCGCCCCGCCTCCTCCGCCGGCCCAGCCCAAGTCGGCTATGGACGACCTGTTTGGCCTCGACACGGGCGCGTCCTCGACACCGTCTCTGCCGGCTGCCCCAGCTGGTGTGTCAGACCCGTTCGCCACCAGCAGCAGCCCTGTCCAGCCCAGCTCGCCCACACGGTCGCCCACCGTCAACACGACCACCTTCAAGCCCTTTGTGCCTTCGTCGTCCTTTGGTCGTTCCCTGACGGCGCAAGTCACGGGCGATTCCAACAGCTCGGCGCCCTCTGCAACCGCCAAATCGGCACCACCTTTGCCCCAGCAGCCGTCTGGTACGCAGAGCGCGGCCAATGACCTTCTTGGCGGTGACGACGGTGAGGCGAGCCGCAACCTATCCAATGACACCGCAGAGCTGGCGAACCTGTCGAACCAGATCGGCTCGCTGTCCAAACACATGCAGGACACGTCCGCGCACCGCTCAACTCTGCAAAACGAGCTGAGCCAGACCAGCACCCAGAAGAAGAACTTTGAGCAGCGCCTGGCCCAGTTGCGGACCCTGTACGAGAAGGAGGCTCGCGACGTGCGTGCCTTGGAGGAACAGCTGAAGACGTCCCGCAGCGACACCAAGACCCTGCAGACGCAACTGTCCACGCTGGAGGCCTCGTATGCTGACCTGCAGACGCAGCACCAGACGATCTCAACGGCGCTGCAGGCGGACCAGCAGGAGAACGCGAGCCTGAAGGAGCGCATCAAGGCCGTCAGCGCCGAAGTGAACCAGCTCAAGCCCCAGATCGAAAAGTTAAAATCTGAGGCGCGTCAACAAAAGGGCATAGTGGCCATCAACCGGAAACAGCTGTCCCTCGGCGAAAGCGAGCGCGATAAGCTGAAGACGGAGGCCGACGATGTGACGCGCCAGAACCAAGACCTTGCCCGCCAAATACAGAACGCCAGCGTCGTCTCGAGTGCTGGCTCCGCGGCCGCCAGTCCCTCCGTTGCGTCGGCGTCGGGTAAGAACCCTTTCTTCCGCCGCACCGGTAGCTCAGACATCATGGGCGTATTCTCGTCGCCTACGCAAGGCCAGTCGCCACAGCAGCTTGGTGAGCAGTCGTTTGATGATGTCTTTGGCCCCGGACCGGCTGCTCCTTCTGCTGCTGCTTCTTCAGCTGCTGCTGCTGCCGCCCCTGTGGTTCCTGTTGCCCCTGCCGCCGTGAACGCGATCAAGCCGCAGTTTACGGGCGCTTCCACCGGATCTTCGTCATTCTCTGCCGTGACGGCGCCGACGTCCGAGACTGCGACACCGGATATCAGCCGTCAAGGCACGGATGCCACGCCTACCGCCGCTGCCGAGCCTGCGAGCCAGGCGCCTTTCCGTCCGCTTGCAACCACGACCACCTCGCCTCCACCAGCCACTGAGGCTGCCGTTGCGCCGCCCGCTGCGTCCGCCAAAGTCGCGTCACCGGCTGCCAGTGTGACGTCGCCTGTCGAGCATGCCTCAGCTGCCGCGTCTCCCGCACCAGTCGTATCCAAGGATGTGCCTTCCAGCACCTCCCATGGTCCCGAGGCACAGACGTCCTCGTCGTCGAGCTTTGGTGGCTTCGGTGCCACGGCCGCTGCCGCCGCTGCTGCTGCTGTCACAGCAGCGACGGCTGGCGTTGCGGCTGTTGTGTCCGGCGCTGGCGATGCGACGTCTCCCGGGGACGATGCCGACAGAGGCAAGTCTGTTTGGAGCCAGGGCCACGCCGCGAACGACAGCCTTTCGGATCCATTCTCGGCAAAAGATCAGCAACAGGACAAGGCCAAGGAAGACTTTGAGTCTGCCTTTGCCAGCTTTAAGGCGGCCCGTGCCGCTGAGCCATCTGGTCACGACGACGCCTTTGAGGTGAAGTCGCCTGCTGCCACTGCCGCGCCCAGCACCGCTGCGACCGCGACGAAGGCTGACGATCCCGTCAACACAGATGACGCCAAGGCCTTTGCTAATTTCAACACGGAGTTCCCGCCGATCTCTGAGCTGCACAACGACGAGTCCGACTCGGATAGCGATGGTGGCGGATTCGACGACGACTTTGCGCCTGCGTCACCCAAGAACAACCAGAGCGAGAAGGCACCAGAGACGGCGCCATCATTAGCGGCCGCTACGGTCCCAGAGGCCACGAACGGAGACCGTGCGGGCCCCAAGGATGCCTCTCCCGCGCTGGCAGAGTCTGCCCCAGCTACCTCGGACATCTTCTCCAGCCCTGCTGCTGTCACGCCCAACGTTTTCAGTGCCCCGGCCCCGAGCACCAGTATGGATGATATCTTCAGCGCACCAGCAACTTCGGCTCCGCAACCGGTCCCCGCGGTCGCGTCTACTGCGGCACCCACTGCTGCAGCTGCCGCACCGGCAACCATGACCGCCTCGGATGACGACGCGTTCGACGATCTTGACGACGACTTTGAGGGTCTCGAGGAGGCCCGCGAGGGATCGGCCGACGACGATTTTGCAAACGTCAACCGCTCGGCGCTCGACGACTTCCAGTCCACCTTTGAGTCGTCGCCCACTGGCAAGTTCGACTCGCAGAATTCGTTCGGTGTGGACAGCAGCTTTGACTTCTCTACGCTTGGCGCGTCGTCCACGTCGGCCGGCACAGCTGCTACTGCCTCGCAAGCCGTTAATGGCACCAAGGCGGCTACGGGTGACGCAGGCGACTGGTTCTCGTTTGCGGGTGACGAAGCAAAGCCGGCCGCGGCGTCGGCTGAGTCTGGTCCTGCAGCTGCCACCGAAGATGCTGGCAGACCTGCCACCCTCAACCGGCTCGACACGCAGAACAGCACCAACGACGACCCGATCCTGCGGCAGCTGACGGGCATGGGCTACCCGCGTGCCGTGGCTCTGAGCGCGCTAGAGAAATACGACTACAATGTTGACCGGGTACGTCAAACGAATGGCGATGGCTCCAGGAATTTTCCATGAAGGTAATCAAACTAACCGTTTTGGTTCACAGGCTGCGAATTTCCTCGCAAACGAGTCCTAGGCCTCTGGCATCTTTCTCTTTCGCTTATCTTAATATTTATTGCCATGCCCGAATCGTCGATGCTTCCGTGACTATTGACACACACTCTCTCTTTTACCCGTTTATTGTCAACAGTGCTTTTCATTGCTTGTCCTCGTCGCTTTCGAGTTTCACTTTGTTCTTGCGTTTCGATGTTTCTCCATTTCTGCGTTGCGTTGCACGTATTTCTAGCCAAATATGAGTCTTTTGCTCCTTTTTTAAATGTTGCCCATCCTATTCTAATTTTTTTTTGTATTATTCTCTTGTATTACGCTGCTGTTTGTCTTCGACCTGGATTTCGACTGGCACTATGTACCCCATTTGTACTTTCATTTGAAGAGAATGGCCGGAGAGTCGGATATACGAGGAGAGCTAGATTGCCCTGCCGTGCCCTCTGTGTTCGCTATCTTGTTTTGGCCTCAATTTTTCTCGTTGCAAGTATTTTCTTGTTGTAAATAGCTATTGGCCCCCCCCCCAAAATACACATTGTCTCTACTAATAACACCTTTGCTTGCTTTGGACATATTGGACCAACTGTTTGTTCCACATGTATTTTCCGCTCCCTCTATCCTTTCGATTTCCATTTCCATTTCTATTTTCTATGTTTGCTATTTCCAACATCTCGTATTTCCTTGACCTTTTGCTTCAACCGAATCACGCTCCGTCGTTTTCGGCTGGATCTGCACCCTTTCAAACAAATATCTGTCTTTTTGCCCGGAACTATTGGCTGACGTTGGCGCGCTATCTGATTCTGTTGAAAGAAGACCGACAAAACGACGATGTTGGCGCCAGTGGCGTCGTGTGCCTGTGCCTTGCAAGCCCCTGGGTTTAAAGGGTCTAACGATCAAGCCAACGAACCAACGCAGACTCAGAGTCAAAATTTACAACTGGCCAACACCATTAGCGACAAAGAAAGCAACGCTCAATCTAGCCCAAGCCAGCAGGCTCGACCTCCACGAGCATCGAGCTTCCTACGAAAAGACGAAAACGGGACAGAAACCGAACGGGAAAAGGCCAAACCTGTCGCAGAAAGGATGTTCAGATGCCGTTCGGGACAGCCACTCAACTAGAAGACGGGAATGACGACGACGTCTCTCACTTCCTTCACCGTAGTCGTATCACGGACTCTCCAGGAGGAAGCCGTCGATTACAGAGCAAGTTTCAATATTGGGGAAAGAAATCTGATTCTTTTCTGTTATCCCCTTCCCGATCTTCTCAGCTTTTGATAGTCCAGTCTCTCGACCATTATTACGAGAAGAGACAATCAAGGTTCTAAACCGGATTACCCAACAAGGCACCAGTAAATGTCTCACGGACCTTAGCAATGCCTGGATTTGGCTATGTCCCCGATCCTTTGGCCAAGCGCCGCCTTGGCATCGACGGAGTTCGGAGTGCTCGTCGTCCCTTTGTTGTCTTGTTCTCTTGTTCTCCGCATCTGTTGTTGGGGTGCATCTGGTTAGCTGGACTGGGGTCGGGTTTGTGCCGGTTCCGACCTTCACACCCTCATGCACAGAAGGTCGGGCCGCAAGGGGATTTGGCAGAGCATTGAGATTGCCGAATGAATGAGAGGAGATGAGTGCTGGCTCGACATCATCGCCCAACTGCACTCCCAGATTACGAGTCTGCGATAATACTTGACCGTGATCCGGCATACGGTGTCTTTGTCGTCGTCCAAAACGGGAAGTATTGACCATTTGGGGCTTGACGGAAGGAAAGAATCCTGCCGCTGTATAAAGGACACATACCCCTCCCGTTGTCAATGTTCCCCCTTCAAACATTCTTCCCGCGAATGGCCCTATCAACACGTCTACCACCATGAAAGTGTCCGTTCTCTCCCTAGCCGTGGTCGCTGGTCTGGTCCAGCTGTCTGCTGCCGGCGGTGGCGACTATGACCACTGCCGTCCCGTATGTCTTCCCGATCTCGGCATCCATATTTCTCCAAAGCGCTCTGCTGACACCTCCAGAACGCCTGCAACAACGCCGTCACCAACCGTGGCAGTCGGCCCCTCAACTCAGCCGCCAAGGACGACTGCAGTTCGTTCTTTGCCTGCAATCCCGTCACCACCACGGCCTGTCTCACTACCATCACCGTCTGGGATGCCGTCTCCAGGGAGCCCGTCACGAAGACGCTCGCCACCACCACGACCTGGGTCACGCTCGGGACCAACGTGTACACCGATGTCGAGACCACCACCGTCGTCGGCGTGACCAAGACCCACATCGACACAGTCACGGTCGCCACCGATGTCGTCACTGTCACCACGTTTACGCCCACCGAAACCATCAAACAGACCACGACGCTCTACACGGGCCAGCCACTCGACCGCCGCGACCGCGATGGCGAGGTGGGGAAGCAGCCACGGCTGAAGAAGCGGCACAACCGGTGCAAGCCCTCACTGCCGCCATCATCGAGCCAGAGCCCGTCGAGCCCCTCGTCTCCGCCTCCCACGTCGTCGTCACCGCCGCCGACCTGCCCCTTCCCCGTCCCCACATACGCAGCGGCCTGCGGCGACGCTGCCAACTACGCCAGCGCCTGCACCTGCGGCGGCGTCAAGGCCACCACCACGATGATCACGGTCCAGGCCACCACTGTCATACGCACCACCACAGTCACGCCCACCGTCACGGCCACGTCGACCAAGACCAGAACAACGTACACGCGCGTGACCACGACCACGTTTGTGACCAAGATCGCGACGACGACAACGACGCAGGAACAAGACATCACCAAGACGACGACCCAGACGATTCGGCAGACCAAGACGGCCACTGCGACCACCACGGTGACGCTTCCCACGTGCACCAACAAGGCGATTACGGCCACAGACTACACGGGCGGCAGCGGGGGCAAACCACCGTCCAAGGTCACCCAGCCGTTCAACATCCGCTGTTTCACGCTGATCCAGCCGACCAACTACGACTGCACCTCGTCGTGGTCGTCGGATAGCTCGGTCGGCACGTGCGCGTCCAACTGCGCAAGCAACAGTGGCTGCGACGCCTTCACGTTCCAGATTGCGACGCATCAGTGCACGCTCTTCTACAAGCTGAAGATGTACAATCTGGTGGCCAACAATGGCTACGTATCGGGCTTGCAGCCGTGACGTGGCCGTGGGAGAGTGGGGGATCTGGATGGATTTCAGTAAGGGACAGCATTTGGGTTCGTTTGAACGATTCAGCTCTTCCAATATTTGAATATAAACTGTGACTTGATGCGCATTTGTAGTCGACTTACACGATAATTGTGGGGCTAATATACAGTGCTAATACAGTGTGTTAACGGTATATGCACATGGCAAGTTTGCCCCTCTGAAAAGTTGGGGAAGGCGCCTGTATTCTGTACTGTTGAACCCAAATTACAAATTAGGCCGTCGCAAACCTTTCACCAAAGACCACTGCCACCAAAAAATAAGACAAATTCAACAACGCAACTCCCACCACAACAACATCCCCCAATACCGCCACAATGAGCGACGACGACGAGCTGGCCATCTACGACGAGGTCGAGATCGAGGACATGACGTTTGATGCCGTGCGGGGGCTGTACCACCACCCGTGCCCGTGCGGCGACCGTTTCGAGATTGCCCTGGAGGACCTGCTGGACGAGTCCAACGACATTGCCGTGTGTCCGAGCTGCAGCCTGATGATTCGGGTGATTTACGATGTGGTAAGTGCAGGCGTCAAGGCGAGCAAGCGTGCAGACGTACATGCGAAGCAGGCAGATTCGTCGGGACGGTGAAAGTTGTGACCATTTTGCTAACTAGCCAAGGAAAATCTTCCCAAAGGCCCAGGCAACGGACCGGCAAGCGAGACGCTGGTGGCGGCGTGAAGACGTACGACAAGTACGGAAAACAGACAACGGCCAACGACCATACACTTGCCGAGCCGCGTGTGAGACAGAGAGACGTGGCGGCAAGAGCAGCCAGGTCAATGGATGTCTTCTGAGAGGCAGTGGGCCATCCGACTCGACACGCCGCCAGATGTTGACGACTCTCGGTCGCTTCCGCCAAGTCGACACAGCATTGCTCGGCCACATCGACAAAGAGCCTACGACATATGTTGTGACTGCCTGATGTGCAGGCAATATGGCGACGTCCAACATCAGACAGCCGCCAACAGCCTTCAAAGTGGACGCATTGCATCACCTAGGAAATGCCGGACGGTTTCTTCATAGGACGACGGGCGTGCATGGTCCTGGTCCTGCTTTATGCTCCTCCAATGCGCAACGCCGCTGCCGGGACCCGTTGTATGCAGCCACCGCTGCTGGCCAGTGTTGTAGTCTTCCGCTGTGTCAATGTCAATATTAATTTTGTGCCTCTCATCAGAGTCGTCTGAACCATGCACGACACATAAGACGGAAAGCACAACTCCAGCGACATGAGCAACGGTCGTGGCAACACCACATCATGTTTGAAATACAGGGCTGCGTGCACGACGAGAGATGGTGGGACAGTCGAGACGGTAACTGTATGACAGTAGTTATACGAACAACGGCAGGCCACTGAACGACGGCTAGTCAGACGGATTCGCAGTGGATAACATGAACAAAATGAATGGGATATTATTACTTGCATCATTGGGCCAAAAACGGTTTGTCTCATCGTTCCCCTCCCCACTTCGCCTTGTAACACACGCCTGCCAACTGCCTCTTTGCTGTTACCCAACATGCGTTTCATTATGCGAAGTCTGCCTGTGCTTGCTGTGCACCCCGTGTTGTCCTCCCGTTATGTCCGTCCATCCTCACACTGTCAGAATGGCAGACGTCACGTACCGTCCTGCACACCACCATGACCACCGAAGATAACCAACCTAAACAACAACCAGCCCCAGAATCACAAACAGCACCATCGAGCCCAGCGCTGCCCGGTCCAGCACCATCATTGCATCGGCGCCTGCCGTTGGCACGGTCGCCGGCGAGGTCGTTGTGGCCGTGCCCGAGCTCGTCCGCGTGCCCGTGCTTGTGCCCGTGCCCGGATACGGTGTCAGCGAGGCCGGCGTCATTGTCGTCGTCGCCGTGGTTGTCTGGCCCGTCGTCCACGTGGTCGGCCAGGCGGGCAGGACAATGGTGGTGGTGGACGTGGCCGATTCGGTGAGGACGATGGTGGTGTAGCTCTGGGCCGAAGCCGTGGCGGCCATGAGAGCGGCAGCGGTGACGGCGGTGGCAGCGGCAGCAGAAAAGGGCTTCATGGTGAGAGAGCTTTTTGCTTTTGTTGTCTAATTTGGGCCAATCTTGGTGTGGAAGAGAAATAATTTTGGTTTGCAAATCTGTGTATAACACTTTGTTGAAAGAGTTTTAAACGAGTGAAGGCTGTTTTGGTGAGAAGAGAAACGAGAAGGTAAAATGAGAACAGAGAGACGAACAGGACATCCATGAGCAGGTAAGGAGGCATATATACGCCAAAGATACGACAGTACACTTTCCAAGCGTGCTTCCTGGGACCATACGAGAAGCAGAATAGAAGTCGTCAGAGGCAGCACAAAATAGCACAAAATAACACAAATCTTGTTCGTCAGTCGACACACGTACGACGGCAAACAAGACGCAACAGACCGCGTAACCAGGCCTCGGCGGCAAGAGGAGGACTTGCCAACGATAGGCATGGTGGAAAGGAGACGGGACCAACACAAGACACAAACAAAGCACAAACAAAGCACAAACGAAGCACAAATACAAGAGACGGGATGCTTTCAGGTTAGACGTGCACGACGATGCACAGTGCACGGTGTATCGTATCCAATAGTGACTGCTCACAGGGAATACGGCAAGCACCGCAGAGTGAAAATAGAGCAGAGAAACGAAGGACGATGTTGTGACGATGTAGTGACTGGTAAAAACAAGGTGGGTGGGGAAAAAATTAAGAAAAAATAAATAAATAAAAAAGAAATAAAAAGTCTGGAAGCAACGAGACGGAACACGCAGCAAGACACCAAACTCAGCAATTTTTGTACATCTTTTCTGATCCGTGCCATTGCCCTGAACTACAGACACAGGGGTATGTATGGAGATTGTTGGTGGTTATCGTTGTTATATCGTGTATTTATATTTAGAAAAAAATCTTTTTTTATTTTATTTTATTTATTTATTCATTTTCGTTTATTTACGTTTTAACTTGCACTTTCCTCATCAATTGCGTTTTCTTTTCGTAAAGGTAAAAGCTCTATGAAGACCGAAAAAAGTTCTTTTAAAATTGATAGAAAACGAAAACAAAAACGGAAGAAAGGAAACAAAAGGCCCCGACTCACACTCATCTCGTATTCTCATCTCGCTTCTATGATCAGCACTCGTCCCGCCTGGCAGGTCGTTTCAGGGCGTTCTTCAGCGGGCCCCGCACTGTGCTCCTGCAATAGGTGGCTGACGCCCACCCCCACCCAGCTCACACAGCTACTAGTCAGCCTAGCGCCAGCATTATGCTTACTTACTATTACCTCTGTCTTCGCACGATCGCACCTTCCCAAATCTGCCACCTCGACCCGACCGATCAAAGACACCAAAACAAGACAATCCGCATCGCCACATTTCCCCAGATTGCATACCGATTGCATACCGATTGCACTCCGATTGCACCCACGCCCACACCGATTGCGCCGACTCGGATCCATTGTTCGCCGCAGCCGATACGATACGCCCCGTCGGCATCTTCTGCTTCTCTGCACCCGGCTGTTAACCTTGCTGCACGACGACGCCAGCCCCTCGAATCGCCTCCTTTGATCTCTCAACGTCTCAATCTGTCAATCTCGACAGTTCAACTACCACAGCCTCAACCGGCCGACATTGCCCCTTCTCGATCGTACACGACTGGCAGTGTACCACGATCACGCTCCTGTCCGATGCGACACACAATGTGACGGGGTGGCCTTGCCGAGTCGACCGAAGCCATCGCCAGATTGCAAGACCTCGACCGTCCTCTCTTCCCCCTCTTCGCCTCTCACCAGCATCGCCATCACATCCGCCCACCATGCAGCCTACACGGCCGCCACGAGGCCCCGGAAGCTTCTCGCCGCTGCGGCCGCCATCACCAACGCCAGCTTCGGCGGCCCTCGTCGCAGCAACGGCCGCGAACAACTCTTCTCGCGCCAGCCTTTCGCCCACGTTTGACCAGCCGTCACGCATGGCACCAACACCACCGACGCGTCCGCGGCGTGACTCGCCCGTGACCAGCGACGAGAATCCTCGTCTGTCGGCGCTGCCCTCGCCCTTGACGATCAACAAGGTGCGCCAGCAGATGCCTACGCAGCAAACACAGCAAACACAAACACAGTCGCAACAACCGGGCATCACCGTCAGTGCGAGCACACCACCGACAGCCGCACCGCCCGCGCACAGCAACTTCTCCCGTCCGACGCCCGTGACGGCCGCCGTCGCTGCTGCCGCCGCCGCTCGGCAAAATGCAAACGCAAACGCAAACGCTGCAGCCACAGCAGCAGCCGCTTCGGCAGCATCGGCTGGCGCTGCGGGACTCAACGTTGCTGCCGGCGAGACTCTGCGGGCCGTATCGCCGCTGACGCTGCTGACCTCGAGCAGCTCCTCCAACAATACGGCAGCAGAAAAGACGGCAACGGCCGGCCCCACGAGCCCCATCTCCTCCTTCAAGCCCTCGCACTCGCGCAAGCATTCTCAGAATGCCGGCCTCTTTGACGTCTCGCTTCCCTCGACCAACGGCGGCGGAAGTCTGTCGCAGGTCATCAATGCACAGCAGCAGCAGCAGGGGCAAGGGCAGCAAAACGCACGGCCGTCGTCCCGTGGTGGTGTCAACACGCCGCCTTTGCAGGAGCGGCGCGAGATGAGTGCGAGCCAAATAGCTGCCCAGGCGGCCGTCCTCCACCACAAACAGGGAACGGCACAAGGCCAAGGTCAAGGCCAGGGCTCGGCCAAGCTGACACCCCAGCAGCAGCAGCAGCTGCAGCAAGCGCAGCAGTCCCAGATGGTGCAGCAGCAGCAGCAGCAGCAACAGCAACAGATCCAAGGCCACCCTGCTCAACATGCGCAATACGCACACCCACAACCTGCCTCTCTCTACCAACAACACTCTCTTCAACATCCGACGGGACCACCGCAGCATGTGCCGCAACACTCCCGCCAGCGGTCGCAGACCGTGCCCGCACCCGGCGAGTCGTACGAAGCCGTTGCGGCCGCGTCGAACACCAGCAACACCAGCAACAGGAACAAGCGGAGCAGCGGCGGACCCCTGGCTCCGCCCACGTTGAGCTTGACCGAGGCCAGCGCCCCGCGCGAGAGCGGCTTCGGCAACCAGACCTACCACAACGGCCTGCTCGGCAGCCACACGTCGGCCGCCCAGACCGCCGCCAACGTCGTCTTCATGCGCTCGGGCGGACCGCCGTCGCCCAAAATGGCACAGCAGCCGCACCAAGCGCATCAAGCGCAGCAGGCACAACATGCACCACTACCTCCTCCCCCACCGCCCCCGCCTGTCCCCGAGAAAAAGGCCGAAAAGTCCAAGGTCAAGCTGTTCTCGCGCCCGGGCAAGATCTCCACCAAGGGCGACGCAAAGGAGAAGCCGCTGCCCAGCCCCAACAAGATGGGCATTTCGTCGGCCCTCGCCTCGCTGCAGCGCGCCAACTTTAGCACCACCAGCCTCGACTCGTCCAGCCAGTCGTCCTTTTACAGCCTGGGCAACTCGTCGGCCGCCACAATCCGCGCCGCCGACAGCGGCATGGGCTTGGGGCTTGTCGGGTCCAGCAGCAGCGCGACGCTCGGCGGCGGCGGCAGCGGTGGTCTTGGTCTCCCGAGCACGGCCACCGGCGGTGCTCCATCCTTCCACGAAAAGGAAAGCACCGCGAGCACGGCCGGCGGAAAAGACGGCAAGGACAAGGACGGCAAAGAGGGCAAGGAAAAGAAGCACCACTTCCTGTCCCGCCAGAAACACAAGCTCAAGGACAAGGACGACTTCCACCTGCCGCTGTCCTCTGCCGCCAGCAACTCCCGGCCCACCGACCCGAACGCCCCGCGCAGTCTCTACAATTTCAGCTTGCCGCCCAACAGCCCCGGGCCGGCGTCCACCACTTTCAAGAGCATGAGCGGCTTGGACCTGCGCCACGGTGCGCGCGCCTTGCGCGACAAGAAGAAGGACAAAGAAGACAAGGCTGCGGCGGCCGCGGCCGCTGCTGCCAGCGCCGTCAGCATCGCCGCCAACGGCGACTACACGCGCTCCGCGAGCATCGAGCTCGGCGGCATGGGCGGCATGGGCGGCGGCGGTGCTGGCAGCGTCCAGGGCGACGGCTGGCCCGGGCCCGGCAGCTACGGGTCGGGCGGTGCGGGCCTGCTTGCTGACTCGGCCGTCGACGCTGCCAAGTACGGCTCGAGCAACCTGAGTTACGACGATGCCTGGCCCTACCTCAAGGCCAAGCTGCAGGTCATCTTTGAGGGCGAAGACCTTCGCATCCCCGTCGAGCTGCTCAACCGTGTCGTTGTCATGCACATCCAGTACTGCATTCAGCGCCGCTCGCCCAACATCATCCTCGAAGACCTGCGCGACCTGCTGACCATGGGCTTCGCCTCCCTCGACCGCACCCTGCGCCAGACCCCCGAGGACCGCCTGATCCCGGCCCTCGTGGAGCTGTGGCTCTTTACGTTTACGAGCATTCTGCCGTACATGCAGGCCGTCTTTTTGCCGCTCGATCTCGAGTTTGCCGGCACAGGCACGCTCCTCACGCCCGAGCAGGCGCGCGACTTTTGGGGCGGCGTGACCGCGACCGCGACATCTACGACGGCCACGACGTCCGCATCTCCTGCTGTCGCGCCCGTCTCGGCCGTCCTTGACGTCCGCCGCCTCGTGCTCGCCTCCTACCGCGACACGGTCATCCTGCCCCGTTACGACACACTCAAACCCATCTTTTCGCGTCTCTCGCTCGAGTTCTTGCCCCAGTCACTCGCCAGCATGGCCATGGCCCGCGCCTCGCCCACCATGATGACGTCGCCGAGCAGCATGAGCATGGGCATGAGCCAAACAAAACCCATCCCCATCCAGCAGCGCCCCGGCCGCTCCAACTCGTCCTTGGCGGCCGCCGCTCACAGCTACGGCAGCTTTGGCAGTACCACCACCACCAACGACCGGCCCGGCACCGCCATGTCATCGCTGGATCCGAGCGGGACGGCCACCCTCAACGGCAGCAACGACACGGGTGGTGGCATGGCCAGCGGCAGCCGGTCCCGCGCCATTAGCAACGTTTCCTTTGCGAGCAGCAACGAGCCGCGGCCGTCGTTTAGCTCGTCCGTCAGTGGAGGTGCCCTCACGACGGTGACGAGCGTTAGTAACAGCATTAGCAATGGCAACGGAAACGGAAACGGCAATGGCAACGGCAACGGCAACGGCAACGCCAATGGGGGCGGCCCCCTTTCGTCCGGCGGCGCCAGTCTGCTCGGCAGCGTCCGCGAGCAGAACGTCGAGGACAGCAAGCAGGTCACAGAAATGGTCGGCCGCATGCTGCAGTGCATGAGTGTGTTGGCCGGTGTGGGCGTGGCGGGCGAGTCCTCGTCCTCCGCCGCCACCTCCACCTCGACCTCCTCCTCGGCTGCCGCGACCAACGCTGCCGCCCCCGACGGCGACGACGGCAACCGCCGCGTCGAAGAGCTGAGCCGCCTGCTGAAACTCAACTGGCTGGGCCGCGGCCGGACAGGACGGAACCGGCGCGGCATGGTCGGGGGACGGGTGAAGCGAGGCGCTGGGCTGCCAGGCGGAGGTGCAGGCGGTGCTAGCGGCGTCGCAGGTACGGGCGCTGGCAGCGGAGGCGCGTCGTTTGTGACGAGACAAGGCCTGAGTGTGGCCTAGGGAGCCTGGGGCCTGTTTCAGAGACAATATGGTCCAATCTAGGTGTGGATTATTTTGATGTACAAACACAATACGAACAAGAGTAAAGAGCATCTCGTGTTCTTGGTTATGGACATGGTCACGTACAAACGTATCTACTGGATTGGTGTTTGGCGTTGTTCGTTTACGGACAGAGAAAATATACAAGATACTGACATCTGGTATGTTTGACAAAAAAAAAAAAGGCCTTTGAATTCATTTTATACTGGACGTGACTGCCAATGCACTCCATTGGCATTGACTACATCTGCTTCCCATTGTCTTGTTTTCATTTGCCACCTCGTGACACGTCGTATGACATTACGTGTCGGCGTCTCGTCGTTCGCATCATGCATTGACAGTAGAATCTATTGCCGAGTGTTAGCAAACTTGTGTCAGAACAAGATGACGAAGACCAACAGCAGCACACCAAACACAGAAAGAAAGATGGGGTGTGGTTCTTGATCAGACATCCAAGGAAGATGCTTTGCCCTCATTTGCATCCAATAGAAATTGGCTCTTCTATAAGTAGGATACTCAAGTGGAAACTGCGAATGTAGGAATAACTTTCATCATAAGAACCGGGAGAGAGTAGGTGAGGAGTGTAGGTGCATGTTTGTATGTCGACGGGTGTCTGCTGTTGTCTTGCTGTTCACATCTCAACGTATCACGAAAACAACTGACCTATTATGGTAAACACGACGGGCCGACAACAGTCGATCCGTCGTCTTCACGGTCCAGCCGTGGTCGTACGCCTCTGCCCCAGTACAATTGGATTCGACATATCAAAAAACGACTATCGCTGGTCAGCCAAGGCCTCCTCTCCAGACGAAACGAGATCATGTGCAGGAAGCGAGCGGCTCAGACGTAACAATACTGGCACGTAACAAGCTGCGCCCCCGTAGGAACGAGCCCGAAAACAGACAAGATTTCTTCATGGGCGATTCTGTTGGGAAAAGAAGACATGTGTTTTAAAATGTCATCATGGCCAGGGGAGGAAGGGGACGTGTAGATGTGACGGGGTGTCGTGATCGATGTCGAAAAGGAGGAAGACTCACGAATTGGTGGCAGCCAGAGCCGGCACCGCTGCACAAGCTCGTTATGCTCAAAGCGGGCAGACACCTCGTCTGCCGCCATACGACCAGCTGTGCAGCTTGACGTCGAACTCTGGCCAATGCTGGTTGTTGTTGTGTCGAGGAAAGTGAGAAGAGGAGGAAGGGAAAAAGTGTCAAGCAGATTTTGGATGCAGAAAAAATTTATAGCTGGGCCCGCCAGGGTCTCGTCAAAAAGCAAATAGGCTGCCCCACTTTCGCTCTTTTCCGTCTCCTGCAGCTCGTCGTCCTTCTGAGCTTCCTTCCTCGTAGCGCGTCGGCCTGGTCGGTAGGCCGTTGAATCTGGCCAGACCCGGTGAAGGAAGAATAGTTTCGCCGAAATAAGATGACTAAGACTTGTCCACTTTTCTCTGTGTGGCCTGACCCACGCTGCCACGCTCGCCACGCATTATGAGCTTGGCTTGGAGCATCGGCCCGCGTCCTGCAGGGCCCAATATGCCTGTTCCCAGCCACCCGTATTAACCTGTGTCGTTTGATTCAACAAGTGTGCGTTGTCGTCAAGGTCGATGGAATTATATCACACAGACAGGATAATAAGTATGTTGTAAATGACGAGGAGGCAGAAACAGCAGCATAGATAGATGAAGTAGGAAGGAAAGAGCCTCGGATCACTTTGTACAATACGCCGTTCGTCGTGTGCAATAGGTCTCGATATGGCAGGTACTCTTTCCAAAAACACATTCATGGGGCCTTCCAAATCAGAGAGCCGCGTCATACGGAGTACACACAGTTGCCAAAACGTGCCTTGTCGGGGCAGCATCTGGGTTCATTTCCCATTTCCTCCCGAATGGGGCTGTCTGCAGAAATTCAGTAAAAAGAAATTATGTGCGACGTGCGGAGTGCTCCGTAGATAGGATCTCGCAGTGCGTCCAGATACCGAGTGCGAGCGTCCGCTCTTTCCTCTTCATTCGCTGTTCGCACCTTCTCTTCTGAAAACTCGACATCGAACCACATTTCTTTTCTCATTTCTTTCTACGTGTCACCTGCTTCCACGTTCTTCCGTATTCGCCGGATACGTCGTGGTGGCCTTTGACTTTGGCTTCTTCTTTTTCTTCGTTCTTGGTTCTTCCTCATCCTCCGTCTGTTCTGAGTCTCTGACAGAAACAAAGCTCTCACATCCCCCCTGTTTGTCGCGGATTTCTGCATCCCCTCCCTGTCCCGCTTGCTCCCCGATTGCACCTGCCTTGGATTTTTCTTCCACAAAAAGCTCTGGTGGATCCCGCCTGCCGTTTGTCGTCGCAGCTTTCTGCGGCCCAATCGCTTGTCCGTTGTTCGCTGTTGCCTTCTCCATGCCGCATCAAACCATTATTCTGCTTCTCGCACAATCGCGACTTCCTGTATACCAAGTACTCGCTGAGCATGTTGCCTACCTCGACTGCAATCACTGTTTCGCAACTGCCTTTATATCGTAAATCGTACCTGTGACGCTCAATAAAATCCTCTGCGCCTTCCTTCAACAAACGCCGGGCTTTTGTCGTCAATTGTCACATTGTAGAGCCAAGCCCGTCAACAAGAAGCAGCGACCAGAGTAGCGCACATGCGCACAGTCGTCCCTTCCACACACACTGCCGTTGGCCAGGCTCGCTATTGTCGACTTCCTTTTTTGCCTCCGCATCGGTTGCACCACGAGAGTGAAAACCCTTTGCTTCCTCTTCATGTCCCGCCTTCCCCCCTTTCCTCTCCTTTTCTTCGGCTTCACATTTGATCTCCTTTTCTTCCACTGTTCTCGCCATACCGTTCTCAAGAATCCCACGCCTGCTCTGCAAAGACGCTGTGGTCTCTTGTGGGTGTTGCCAACCCTTGCTACTTTTTTGTTAGTGGCCACTGGTGTCGGCTCCTCTAGAACCGAATCGTCGCTGTTTGATTTTACGCCATCAAACTTCCTAGTCAAATTTGGGGACTGGCCAGGCCTCCACCCTTTCTTCTGGCCTTTCTACTGTCGGCTTCGAGCCTTCAGACTTCTGTGTTCCTGATCCTCCCTTGTCCGTCTCGTGCGCTTCGTCTCCCGCGCACCCGCAAAAGCCCCCCGTGTTCCCGCAATTCCATTGCTTGGTCGCTATTCTCCTCCACCCACCCCCCTAATTGTCCCTCCTGAAGCCACTCTTGAGGCCCTCTTTTCTTCACTTTCTCCTGCTAAGCTTCTACTAATTTTTCGGTCCTGCGCCCTGAGGCCCTCTTTCGCGGGCGATCATCGCCTTCCACTAACCATTCGTTTCCCTATCGCCCACACTTTGTTCCAATTTCTTCCCTCCCAGCTCCGCTCTTCCCCTTGCATCCTCTTCGCTGACTTGGCTGCTTCTTTTTTGTCGCATGTTTCGTCTTCTATCGCGGGCTACTTGACAGTCGCTTTGGCTTCGTTTTTTTTTGCGCTCACTGACAGACCTGAGATAAATAAAAAGGAGACGAAGAAGAGCCAAAGGGCCAGTCACTTACTTTTTCTGGCACGTTTGTTTTCTTGGATTCCTGGGCGGCCGTTCACTGCTGGACCGAATAGGACGTCGCGCTCCCTTTCAGCCAGTTCTGGCTCTCAACCCCTACCTTTCCTCTTTCTCTCCCCCCGTCTTTGTTTCTCACGTTTCGAATCCCGCACCACACACAAACTGTACCGCACCCCGTGGCGTGCTTTGGCAGCAATTTTTCTTCCGAACGTCGCCGCATTCTTTTCTTTTCGCAAAACGATTGTCGTGACAAAAGTGCGAAGAACCTTTGCAGAGCCAACACGCCCTTTCCCGCGACAAACTGCCGAAAGCCCACTCGGGACTGTTAGCGAAGCTGCAAAACCACGACATCCATCGGTTTCCACGACGCCATCTGGGATCCATTGCCAGCCTCTTCGTCTCTCTTTTCTCTGCCTCCATTGGCGCACTTTGCGAATCTGCATGTCGAAGACCGAATTCGATTCCATCTCTCTGACCCGGTCCCCTGCTTATTTCCACCGACGACAGACATAGCCCGCCCCGTGTTTCGTCCGATTCTCTCGACCCTTTGCACCCACACCCTCGTATGCGATAAGTCCGACGGCGCGCGCTGCATCACCACCTATCTTGTTCCTCTTCGCCCACATCTCCTACCGACATTGCCACGCTGCCTATTGACCGTTTTGGGGACGATTAGGCCGCGCGCGCGTATACAGCAAAGATGGCGAGCATGGGACCCGCGTTCTCACCACACCCGAACGCGATGCAGCAGCATCCCGGTGTCCCTCAAGGACATCCTGGCCTTGCGCCTGGCATGGCTCATAACCCCAGCCAGCCCGGCCAGCCCGGCGCCATCCCTCAACATCTCGCCGCACAGATGGGTGTCTCGGGCCCGGGAGGACCCCAAATCAACCCAGCCGCAATGATGGCGGCCGGTATGCCGCCGGGTGTCAGCGGCCCGGGTGGCCATAATATCCAGCATATGAGTCCTCAGCAACAGGCTATGCTCTTCCAGCAGCAACAAATGAACCACATGGCGTGTACGTTCTCCTTTTGTCTCGATGACCTTCGTTTCCGATGATGGCTTTTCCTCATCGTCCCTCTTGCTTCAATGTGTCAGCGTACTGATCGTATCTAGTAGTCAACAACCCAGCGCTTCAGGCACAGCTCCAACAACAGAGACTGCAACAGCTGCAGCAGCAGCAGCAACAACAGCGCCACACGCAGCAGATGATGATGCAGCAGCAGCACCCCGGCATGTACAACCAGAGCATGATGCAGGCCAGCCAGATTGCGGCTCTCCAGAGACGGATGGGCGCGCAAGGCGGTGCGCAGGATCCGCGTACTCAGGTATGTCGAAACCCATGGTCTGTAACTCACACAAAAACAGAAAACCCAGAGCTAACCATGATCCAACTGTGTAGGCCATGATCGCCCAGCAGAATGCCATTTCACAACACCAACTCAACAACCAAGCACACAACCCGAACCAGCTCCAGGTCCAGCAAGCCCACCTCGCGGCCATGCAGGCTCACCAACAGGCACAACAAGCCCAGCAAGTCCAGGCTCAGCAGGCTCAACAGGCTCAGCAGGTGCAGCAGGCGCAAGCGATTGCTACGGCCCAGCAGCAAGCCCAGCAGGCCCAGCAGGCACAGGCCCAACAGGCACAGCAGCAAGCACATCACCAGCAGCAGCAGGCTCACCAGCAGGCGCAACAGCAGGCACAACAGCAGGCTCAACAACAGGCTCAGCAGGCCCAGCAGGCACAACAAGCTCAACAAGCCCAGCAGGCCCAGCAGGCAGCACAACAAGGCGGCCCGGGTCAGCCCGGTCAGCCTGGTCCGCCCGGTCAATCTGGTCAACCCGGTCAGGCAGGGCCGTCGGGCCAGCCGAGTCAACCGGGCCAACCCCAGCAGCAGCAGCAGCCCGGCATGCCCGGCCAGTCGGGTCAGCCTGGCCAGCCGCAAACACCTCAGCAGCCCGGCCAGCAGCCAGGTGGCCCTCCACCGCAAAACGGCGGACCGCAGGGTATGCAAGTCCAGATGACCCCGCAGATGGCAGGCCAACCCCAGCCACAGCAGCAGGGCCCAGGTGGCCCTCAGCCGCCCCAGCAGATGCCGCAACAGATGCCGCAGCATATCACGCCACAGATGCAGGCACAGATGCAACATCACATGCTGCAGCAGAACCCTCTTGCCATACAGCAAGCACACCACTTGGCCGCTGCGAATGCCGCGCTTCAGCAGAAGCGCGAGCCTATGCGGATGCAGTGCCTGCTGCGGTTGACCCAGTTTAGCGAGTCTCTCGGCTCCTTCCCCGGCTCCAAGGGCAAGGAGGATGTTGCGTACTGGGTCGACTTCGTCAACCGGTTCTTCTCGCCTGTTGGGGTCTTCCGCCACTCGATACACATTGTGGATGGCGAGGAAAAGACCAACAAGCAGTACGAAATCCCCTGCTCTGCTCTGGCACGGTACTTCCACACGTACTTTGAAAGCGGCGTCAAGAAGATGCAGTTTGTCATGGACAAGGGCTTCGTCGAGAAACCCATCCAGAGCGACCGCTTCTGTGTCGAGAACTCCAAGGCCAACTTTGTGCAGTGGTTTACCAGTGGCTCCCAGGTTGTCTCGAGCGGCTCTGTGCGCGTGCAGTTTGATGCCGAGCAAAAGTTTGAGCTGTTCGAGTTCAGCTGCGAGGACCACGAGGAGTTCCTGCCGCGCAAGATGGTCATCCAGGCTGCGCAGCCTGGCCACAAGTGGGTCAAGGAATGGCGGAGTATGAATTTGAGCGACAACAAGCAGTCTCCCGAAATGAGCAAGAAGGGCAAGGTCAAGCAGATGAAGTCGCCCCAGAGCATCCCCCCGGATTTTCAGCTTCCCCACTCGAGTATCAAGGAGAGTGTTGGCATTACCGAGGCCGTCAACCAGTTCCTTGAGGTATGTTTTTTTGGCGCCCCATTCCGAATTTTTGTATTTTTGTAGGAACATGGTTGTGAATATGGTTATGAATACTGACTTCAATGTCTAGGTCGTGGAAGTCATGGGCCACATGACACCCCTCTTCAGCTACAGCCACGAGAACCCTAGCTTGACAGCGTTCAGCACCTTGGACCAGTACGTCCAGAATGTCATCCGGACTCCGGCCAACAACATCAACGTCAACGGCCAAGTCGCATTACAGCAGGGCGGCCCACGGACACCTGGCATGGGCCAGTTCCCTATTGGGGCCAGCCCGCACGCAGCGCACCTCCCCCCGCCGGGCTCACCCCATGTTGTGGGCAGCCCTGCACCCGGCACCATGCCGGCACCAGCCATGCACCCGTCGCAGAGCCAGCAAGGCACCAACTCCAACGGCCCGAGCGCAAACACCTCGCCTGCCGGCACAAAGCGGAGACGGCCGTCTGGTGTGAAGACGGAGGACGACATGAATGGCGGTCCGACGTCAGCGCCGACACCCGCTGGCAACCCGCAAGTCAACGGTCTCCAGGGCAAGACGAAGCCACCAACACCCCGGATGCCTAAGAAGCAGAAGGTCAACGCATCATAAATACACCACTGTCGTGAGATTGTTGTGTTGTTCAACCACCTCGCCGGGCTGTCGTGTGTCAGGCGGGACCTTGCTTTTAGGGTCTTATTTTGCTATTTATTTGTTTTATTTTGGTTGTTCGATGTTTTACTTTACTGGGGTTTTTTACCGGGACTGCAGGTTGTATCTTGTTATATGCATGGCCTTGCATGATGGTCTTGTTTCGTGTTTTATTTCTTCACCTCTATCTGTTTGCATCGTTGCTGTTTCTCTGTTCCTGGTCGAGTTTGTCCTTTTACCCCATTTTTTCTTCGCGCTTCAGACGATGGCGGGAACAAAAAGGTTGGCGTCGGTGTGTTCATTATTGTCTTTTTTTGGGAATTTCGGGAGGGCTTGCATCACTACTGTACTGCTTCTTTAGCGTCTTCTTCGTCTATTTCACTTTGCACACGAATGCGCCAGGCCTCCCACCTTTCATTTTCGAATGGGTTGGATATGAGGTGGAGGACGTTGCCCTTGCATTTGACTGTACGTTGTTTCGTTTCGGTGCCAGTTTGATTCAATCTGTTTATTTCCTGCTTTACCTTGCTCTTCCCGCCATCTACTACTCCCTCGTCTTTTGTGGGGTTCACGGCCTATTCCCCTGCCGTTACTCTATGCTTTGTCGCTTCTCGTCAGTTTGTTTACATGGTCGCTTCTTCTCGGGTGGCTGAATTTGATTTCTGTGTCCTCATTGTCTGGGAATTAAAACCGTTGGTCTGTTCTCGCTCTCTGTGTTCCCACTTTGAGGTGTTTGCGTCTATTCTTGTGTTGATGCGAGCATCTTTGCTTCCTTTGTGCTCGAATCGGTGATGTATGATGAAGACTTGCGCGCTTATCAATCTAATTAATCAAAGAATGGTTTTCCTGAGTTTTTCTTAATGATGCTAGTGTCGTTTTGTACAGACTGTGAATATTTCAACCGATGTAAATTGACAGGCTGTGACATGACTTTTTATTTCTAATTTGAAATATTTATAGACAAATAAAGTATAGCAGCATCCGTAGCTACTTTCTACGCCGGAGATAAAATGCATATGTAGATACAGCAATTAAGGAATATCAGGGTATATACAAAGGCTGCATCTCACTTTAGAATGTACATTTAAAACAAAACAAAGCCTGGTAAACGACGTCTGCCACACGACACACAGAGCATGGACAAGGCTGCAGTGCTACTTAGCCCCAAGATGATCTTCACGGCCGAGAGCTCGCATTTCGTTGCTTGCAACATTATTGGAGCAATTCTAACCACGTGATTCAGGCTCTATTTGGATGCCAGAGGACAAAGAAAGCACGTTGGGCTGCCTGTTTAAGGAGATGTTGTCATGTGTATTTCACAGACGTCACGCGGAAGAAAATAAATACGACAACATGAGACAAAGGACGTCAAGGGCTCCCGCTACATGTCAATAGAAGGCTTAAGGCCTGCCTTTCTGCCAGTCTCTGCTCTTGTCACAGAAGTCTGGTTGGTAGTTGATCTGAGGATGGAAAAGCGCACCGTTTTCATTCATAAATATAAAAACGAAGACCACAGACACAATAGGCTACAACAGGAGACCGAGCGTGACAAGGCTGCAATGGCTAGGCAGCGGCAGCGGCTGCAGGGAATAAATAGTGTAGAAAATAACGGTAACGGCATCCACCCACTTGGCGGTGTAGCTCACCGGTTTCCCGCCTGGGGCTATCTGCAAGGCGGCAACGGTGTCTGCGGCGGTGAGAGGAGAATTCTTCTCGGCCTTTGAGAACTGCTGCCTCTCCCGATGCCGGTTTGTTCGTTGTAGTTTACGCGGATGATGTCAAGACAGTCTCGCCCTGAGAGGGGTCGTCATTGTTCGAGAGCGAGATTGACACGAAAGCGACACGAAAGCACATGAATCACAAGAAGGCATGCAACAGAAGAAGGGGGATCAAAGACCAAAAGCAAGTAAGTCAAGGTAAAAAAAAAATAGTGTTATTCCTTCAATTTCCCAACGCCAGAGGTGATGGTTCCGCCCATGGGCACACCTTCCCTCGTCATAATAATAAGAAAAATAGCATTGCAAAAAGAAAGAGATACGACAAACAGTGACGATCAAAGCAGAGGCATCAGGTAAGTCATCGACGATTCAACAGATAATAAAACCCAGGTCAAGGCCGTTCGTCGCGATACAAAGACACGGAATGCAGACAAGCTAGAGGGGTAGTATCATGCTCAAATCTCCTCGCCGAAGGTGTTCTCGCCGGAGTACTGGATGTAGAGGAAGCTGAGAAGGTGTTAGTATTGTGGTCACAACCATTCCATTGTTTTGCACGTTGGCTGAACAGGGGAATAGACATACCCATCCTCGTCCTTGTGTTCCTCGTAGATGCTAGACATCAGGGCAGCGGTGGGCGGCAGAGTCTCGTCGACAAAGATGAAGATGGCCTTCTCGGGCGCCAGCTTGATGCGCTTGCGGATGACGTAGACGAACTGGCCGACGGTCAGGTCTGCGGGCACGAGGTACTTCTTCTTGTCGATGGTCGCAATCTCGCTCTTCTCGATCTTCTCGCAGATAACCTGGCAATGTTAGACAACGGTGCCGATAAAATAAAACGCGAATAAATGGCGACACCACGAAGGGAACGGGCACTTACGGGAATCCGATCCGCGTACTTCTGGCGGATGCGCTCGGCCTCGGCCTTGCGCTTCTCGAAAGGGTGCTCGTCCTTGAACTTTGAACGCATCGTGACGGGCGACGGGTGCTGTTTTTCGGAAATGGTGACGGTTTGAAAATGGGTTGTTGTTGGGAGGAAGACGAAGAGAGTGCCCAAGGAGCGAGAAGCGAGAAGCAAATAGCGGGCAGAGAGATGACGAGATAGGCAGCGGGCGAGAAAGTGGGGTCGATCCTCAGGTACTACTGATGTGCGGGTCGCGGGGGTTCAGGTCGGGAGGGATGTGAGCCGACGACAAACAAAATGCCAGGTCGACTCGGTAGTGATGATAACGAGGATGGTGATGAGATGTGAAATATGATGAAGGAGGAAAAGAAGGGGAGAAAAGGAAAGAGAAGAGAGGAACGAGTCGAGTAGAGTAGAAAGTGAAGGAGAGGGAATGGAAAACAGACGGCAGGCGAGACCCCAAAATGACTCGGTTTTGAACGGTGGCTCCTTCTTCTTGTAAGCCAACAGGGCGGGAAACGGCAGGCGCGGGCCAGGTGATACAGGGAGAATGACGAGTTGGTAGCCTAATCCTAATCACAGACCTCTTTATAGTGGAATAGCGGATAGAAAGCGGGGGAAGATGACGCAGGCGCGTTAATAACATGCGCCTGTAAGGACAGTTTAGGGGGGGGCGAGGCGGCGATGGACAGGCAAGCTCGCTCAAACATCCACTGGACCCCCTCTGGCGTTTGCGTGAGATGGCTCCCTGGCGACGACATCCCGGCAGCGGCAAACGCCATTCACGCTGCCTGGTGCCTCTTTCCACAGTTCTAGTATGTGACCTGTGATTGGTGCATACATACACGTGACCCACACGACCACTGAGAATCGCATCGAAGTCGGTGGTTCTGTGCCACCATTTGCTCAGTTGGTCAGCAGCATAGAGCACTCGACGCGACTTGTCCGGTGACAAATGCATGTACGGTGTCGGGCGAGATGCGAAACATATACGAGTCGTAGGTTGTTTGCCTGTGAGAATACGTGCAGCTCAGCCTGCCATTCAGATGGCCTCACCATCGAGGATGAGTCTTTGGCCGGCGAGTTACCCACAATCGTGGCTGGACGAGGCGATTCGAGAATCCAAAGAACGAAAGAGCGCCTTCCGTCATGAGCTTCTGCGCTGAGCGCAATGGGACCCCCAGCCTGCTAAGCCTCATTCTTCACGCAGCGAACGCAGCCCTCTGGGAGCTCCTGCAATTTAGAGGCGAAGTCGCATACGCATAGATGCATAACTGCTTGATGAGTACATATTTACCTAAACGGGCGCGGCACTTCGATGCACGCCGCGCCGGGACCGTCCACCAACACACCACTCTGACCACCCAAAAGCGTAGCGGCTATTGGCGAATGGCCAGAGCTCGACTTTTCCGACTCCCATGTCACAAAAACATTCGATCCTCAGCAGACGTGGCCCGCTCTCGCTCAGCCTGTACAGGGACATCTGTGGTATTTCCCCGGACGGACAGACGCATGAGTGCCTGTTGAATTCGGAGAAAGACAAAAAACAAAGGAACGAGAAAGGGAACGGCAATTATTAGACGTACTGACGACACGATCTTTCGGTTTCTCTGCCCATTTCGGACCTTGGCCGGCGTGGTCTCGCCATTCTTTCTTTCCCCTCATTGCTCTCTGCTTCTCCTATAAAAGGAATAGCATCGCCATGGCGTCGATACGGCATGCGCTGCGTCTTGCTGCGCAGAGCAGACACACTGCTGCTCGACTCGCCGGCCCCAAACGGGGAACAAGCTCGAACTTCTTCACATTTTCCGCAAACAGCACAGCCCGGCGTGGCTTTACGTCCTCGCCGGCTTCCCTAGCATCCTCCGTCACACCTGTGACCTCGATCGCGGCAGCAGCAGCTGGCCTTGCCCTTGGCGGCGGCCTGATTGCATACAACATGGTGGGCCCCTGTCTCCGGTTTCTTGAATGCCAACGACGGGAGAGCACCGCCCAGCTAACGTTACCAGGCCGTCGAGGAACCCATCCGCTGCGACGCGCCGACGCTGGCCGAGCGTGACGAGCAGACGCGGCGCGACAACAACGGCACCATCAACGAGCAGTCGCCCATGCGCCTGCGCATGGAGAAGTTCATCAAGGAGCAGCAGCAGGCCATCATCAAAGGCCTTGCCGAGATCGAGAACAGCGGCGGCGTGGCCACGGTCGGTGGCGCCGTCGAGGGGAAAGGCGACCGCCCGGTGCGCACGTTCCGCCAAGACGAGTGGCGGCGCAAGGAGGGCGGCGGCGGCATCACGTGTGTGATGCAGGACGGCGTCGTGTTTGAAAAGGCCGGCGTCGGCGTCAGTGTCGTCTACGGCAAGCTGCCCAAGGCCGGCATCCTGCGCATGCGCGCCAACCACCGCAACCTGGGCGGCGCCAGCAGCGACGCCGACCTCCCCGAGTCGCTCGAGTTCTTCGCGGCCGGCCTGAGTCTCGTCGTGCACCCGCGCAACCCCATGGCGCCCACCGTCCACCTCAACTACCGCTATTTCGAGACGGCCAACCCGGACGGCACGCCCTCGGGCGCCGACGGCACGGGCGCCTGGTGGTTTGGCGGCGGCGCCGACCTGACGCCGAGCTATCTCTTTGACGAGGACGCCATCCACTTCCACCGCACGCTGAAAGACGTCTGCGACCGCCACAGCAAGAGCTACTGGCCCCGCTTCAAGAAGTGGTGCGACGAGTACTTTTACAACAAGCATCGTTTCGAGAGCCGCGGCGTCGGCGGCATTTTCTTCGACGACCTCGACGAGGCCTCGGGCGGCGCGCCCGGCGAGGGCCCTGTCGACAAAGAGAGCCTGTTCTCGTTCGTCCAGGACGGCCTGCGTGCGTTCCTGCCGTCCTATGCGCCCATCATTGCGCGCCGCAAGGACATGCCGTTCACAGACGCCGAGAAGGAGTGGCAGCAGATCCGCCGCGGCCGCTACGTCGAGTTCAACCTGGTGCACGACCGCGGCACGGCCTTTGGCCTCAACACGCCCGGCCCGCGTGTCGAGAGCATCCTGATGAGCCTGCCGCTGACGGCGAGCTGGAAGTACATGTATGAGCCGGCGCCCAAGAGCCGGGAGCAGCGTCTGGTGGATGTGCTGCGGAACCCGCGCGAGTGGGTGTAAAGCATTGGGATGTATATGAAATAAAAGCGTATGTATGTAAGATCACGCAAATGTTTGAATGAAATGGTAAAACGAACGATACGAGACTGTACTGGTGAGGGTGTTGTGATTCGTAGAGCTGTTAGGTGTTTGAATTAGGCAGTTGCAGGTGATAGTGGAGCTCACAACACCATGCGTCGTAGTTAATACAGCGCCTAAAATACGAGCTAAACTTACAACATACAAACTTATACCCATACTCCATAACCTCACCCAACCATGACATACACGGACGCATGCCAATAGCAACTGCCAACAATACAGTGATGCTGCTTTCACGGCGAAATGGTTGATCGTTCCGACACGGCATTGCCGGTGCCGCGGCACGTCCTCGCCGAACTCATTCACTCAATCGCCTCAACCCCCACAGAGACGGTATCAACGACGACGTCCGCAACTACAGGCAGCCTGGACGGCCACCTCCCGCTGCTGGCGACGTTGCACGTCCTATTTCCGTCATTGATGCTGCCTGCCTTGGACCTGCTTGACCGCCGTCGTGTTGTGCGGTGGGCCAGTCGTCGCGCGCAGCCAAAGGGAGCCTCGCCTACGTCCACCGCAGCCTCCACCTCCGCTTCTGTGTCTCCTTCACAGCCCTCCCTCTACCAGATCCGCGGCGGCAGCGACCGGCCACACGTGGTCCACCTGCGGTCGTGGCACTGCACGTGTGCCTTCTTTGCACTACAGACCGCTGCATCGACGGCGTTGACATCCAAGACGCCAGGGGACGCCGAGACGAAACGGGCGGCGCAGCATCATCTGAAAGACTCCCTCTCTCACCTTCCTCTTGCGTTTAGCACACCACCTTGTAAGCATCTCTTGGCTTGCCTGCTGGCCGAAGAGTGGGCTGTCCTGCACACGTATGTTGTCGCTGGGGAAGATGACACGACAGATACGAAAGACGACCGTGATTGTTCGCCCGAAACGCTGGCAGGTATTGTGGCGGGTGTTTTATGAGCAAAGGTGGGATGGATACGGCTCAAATGTATATTAGTACTGGACGGATGACGCATGTAAATGGTACAATGGCATTTGGTTTGGTGTAGACGAATCTGATGCGACGACCCTTGTGCACACCAGACACGGCTGTCTTATGATATTCCACATGTCCGATCCCGTGACGCCCGCTTCCTGGCAAACGCCCTGCTTCCGCATCGTCCGCCTTCTCTTCTCATCTCATCTACTTCTTCTCCTTGTCGCCCTCTTTTGCGTCGCCGTTGATGCCGTTGGCCTTGTCGTCCTTCTTCTCGCCGTCCTTGCCGTCCTTGCTGCTGCCCGATGCCGCCGCGCCGTTGGGCCCGCTGCTCTCGCCGTTGGCCGCCGCCGCCGCCGCGTCCTTCTTGGCCGCGTCCTTCTCCTCCTGCTGCTGCCGGTTCTGGATCTTGTTCTCGATCAAGTCGTGGAACGCCGTGATGGCACGGATCAGCGAGCTCAGGTAGATGGCCATCAGCTGGTCGTTGGTCTTGACGCTCATGGCGTAGGCCAGGTCGCCCTCGCCGCCGCCGCCGAGCGCGGTTGTGGACGTGGACGTCGCGGCGCCTGGACCGGCACGGGACGAGGGGGCCGCTGCCGTGGTGGACAGGTTGGGCAGCAGGTTGAAGACGTCCTGCAGGTTGCCGAGGATGGCGTGGTTGACGGGCAGCTGGCCGTCGAGAACCTTTTTGAGGTACGTCTGGATGTCGCCGAGGCGGTGGTGCAGGCCCTGGAGCGACTGCAACTGGCTGGTGACGCGCGTCGACAGCGTGCCGACGGCGACGTCGCGGATGTCCCGCAGCAGGTGCTCGACGCCAATCTCCTCGGCCTCCTCGGCCTCGATGATGGAGGGGGTGTGCACAAACGTCTTGGCCGTGGTTGTGCCGTCCTATACGGGTCAGTCGTGGGTCACTAACTCTTTTGTTTGGTGTGTGTGGTTGCGTCCGCCTCACGGCGCGGGTACTCACGTCCTTGATCTCCTCCACGGCAAAGTAGGCGTCTGTGGGCACGCCCGACTCCTTGGGTTGCACGTCGATAATCACCAGCAGCGGATTCGGCGTGTAGCGCTTGAACAGCTCGTTGATCTCCAGGTCCGATGCCCGCAGCTTGGGGCCCGAGTGGTACCAGCCTATTAACTTCTCGCGCGCGTTGATTTTCTTGAACATGTCGTTCATCGCCTCAATGTAGTTGTGGTCCAGGTACCACACCGACGGGTCCTTGTCGTCCTCCTCAAACGGCACCGCAAAGCTGTTGGACACCCGCACGTTTTTGCCGTCGTTCTGCCCTAATAACACGCCCACCACCCGCTTGTTTCGTGTCTTGGTGGCCGAACTGCGGTTGAAGTGGTCGACCACAGACAGCAGCACCAGCGGCGCCACGGAGACATTGCGCGTCACCAGCGACAGCGTCTCGGCGGTCGTCGACGGCATCGTGGATGAAATGGAGGGAGAGGTTCGTTGTGTGGTGGACGGAGGGGTAGAGCTTCAGGGAGACGGCCGAGGAAGCAGACTCAGATCAATTGAGGTCAACAGACCGAAAAGGAGCCAGAGGGGGTATGGATGCAGCAGCCCGTGTGCTCTTGGTCGCCGTGGGCCGAGGTCGTGGGGTTCGTTGATGTTCGTGGTTTGTCAGGAGTGGTGGCGTTAGATCTGCGATGCTGCAAAATCAAGGTCCGTTTGGTCATGGAAGGCACGAGGCGTCGTACTGCTGAGGCTGCCTTTGGGGCAGGGGCGGTTGGGAGGTCAGTTCCTGATTCGGACTAGCGCACTATGACCAACGGACGGCACAATGACTAATCATCTTTAACACGTGACTATCTCAGCAAGCACACATCACCATTTATCACAAGGGAACGACCACACGAAGTGCTCCGTATTACGGTGTTACAAGCTGGAAATGCCGACCGGACAATACAAAGCTCACCGGCAGAGGTTGCGCGACCTGCCCAGCCCTGTATGGTGTAAAATCACACTCGCATGTGGCGCACGAATCATACTCTTCCATCTGTGCCCGTTTTCGTAGCTGCTCTTCAGTCGGTGTCCCTTCACCCGGGGCCCTAAACCAGATGGAAAATCGACAAACACATACGCACAAGAAGAATGCTCTCAGGGCCTGTTTGCCAATGTGTCCCTGCTGAAGCTTCTGTAAGATACCTCGGCGATGAGGGACAGCTGCAAAGTGGGCAAAGCTCGGGTAACTGGAGCAGCAAGGTTTAGCCGGAAGTGGCGTGAAGTACCTGTCGTGACCATCCTTGTACCTGTGGTCGGGATCTGCGCGCACTGGTACCCGCAAACCGGACGCGAGTACCCCCACCTGCCTTCTTTAGTTGCTTGCCTCCTGGTTCGTCTTGCGGCGCCTGTAGCGGTTGGCGCCTTCCCTGTCGTGCCCTGCGCCAATGCGCTAAAAACACTTTTTTCTTCGTTCCTTCCCCCGAGATCGCATTGGCTGTTCCACGGTGGGTTGCTCTTGCCGTTTTACTCTGAGCGTTGGTGTCTCTCTCTCTGTGTGGTGTTTCTCAGCACTCTCCACTTATTCCGTGCTCTCTCCGTCTTTGTTCTTGCCTGCACTTTTGCTTCGTTTTCCGTCTCTCTCTCTCCTTTTCTTTTCTCGATTTCTTCCTTCTCGCTTTTCTTCACATCCACTCCCACGACCAATTCCTAGACTCCTAGCTGGTTCTGTTTTCTTGCCTCGCCTCCGACTTCCCCTCTCCTCCCCTCCCCTCCCTTGGCCACATTTCTCCAACAATGGGTGTCATTGAGGACCAGGTGCAGCACCTGCACGATGTTGTCGCCCGTCTCGAGGGCCGTATCAAGGACCTCGAGAGCCGCCACCTTGGCGGCGCCGGTGCGACCAAGACGATTGACGAGGTCCGCATGATCCTCATTGGCCCTCCCGGAGCCGGTACGGCCTTTTCCCCGACCCTTTCCGTGCCTTTTGCGCGCGGCTTGACGAAGCTTGGCAAAGAGCTTACGATCGTTGCGAACCGCTGCGACAATGACTGACTGTGCATAGGCAAGGGCACACAAGCTCCCAAGATCAAGGAGAAGTTCGGCTGCTGCCACCTGGTATGTTTTGTGCCGGCTCTGAGGGCAATTGCGCTCTAGTTGCTATTTCTGTTGTTGTCCCTGTCGCTTCCTTTGCTAACCACTTTTTTGCTCCTGCAGGCTACCGGCGACATGCTCCGCTCGCAGGTCGCAAAGAAGACGCCACTCGGCCGGGAAGCCAAGAAGATCATGGACCAGGGCGGCCTGGTCAGTGATGACATTGTCATTGGCATGATCAAGGAGGAGCTCAACTCGAACCCCGAGTGCAAGGGCGGCTTCATTCTGGACGGCTTCCCGCGCACCGTGCCTCAGGCCGAGGGTCTCGACGCCATGCTCCGGGAGCGCAAACAGACCCTGCAGCACGCCATCGAGCTGCAGATCGACGACGCCCTGCTCGTGGCCCGCATTACCGGCCGCCTCGTGCACCCGGCGTCGGGCCGCTCGTACCACAAGCTCTTCAACCCGCCCAAGAAGGAGATGACCGACGACGTCACGGGCGAGCCGCTCATCCAGCGCTCCGACGACAACGCCGAGGCCCTCAAGAAGCGCCTGGCCACCTACCACTCGCAGACGGCCCCCGTCGTCGAGTACTACCGCAAGACGGGCATCTGGAAGGCCATTGACGCCTCGCAGAAGCCCGGCCAGGTCTGGGACACGCTCCTGCAAATCTTTGACGGCGATGCCAAGAAGGCCAGCAGCACCGGCAGCTCGATCCTCCGCAGGCTGAAGAACTAGACATCCCTAGAGGCAGTCAATTTTGACGCGGTTTTTTTTTGGTTCCACCATCAAAGCGAAATCTACGAGCTCGAGCATACTGGATTCTCTACATTTCCTCTTTCTCTCCTGAATATGGATTTGGATCTTGGGACGTCAGAGACAAGAGAGTGTGACTTCAGATGGTTGTCCTAATAAGCTAACACCACTTACGAACAAAACGATTTTTTGGGGCATGGATAGGCGGTGAGCGAGGATGGGAACGGTGCAGAAGTTTCAACGCAAATATGTGAACAAAACACAATCCTCGAGGCGGTTTGGGCAGGGTGCAGGGAGAGGAACGGAACTGTGGACAAGCTGTCTTGCAAGACACGGCGCGTCTGTCCATGTCTCTACGGCTCTACTGTGTATTTTCTGTAAAAAAGCAAAGCTTTGCCATAAAGGAAAAGCGAACGGAGTGTAAAAACAATATAAACTACTACTTAACTCAAGTTGCGGGCAGCAACCGTAAGTAATACACCGCACGCGACCCGAGAGACGAGCCATTCGCAGCCTTTTCTGCACCCGAGGCTCTGCACCTAAATCGAATGCTGCAGAGCTCGTCCAACCAGACCTGCATGATGATGCCCACTCCTGACTGGAGAAAGCTCCCACCAATCAGCCCAGGCTGCATCCGCCCTCCTCTTCTTCGACATTAATCGTTCGAATGTAAGAGGCGCATACTTGCTCACGCTGACGTCGTAGCGCGGGTTTCTGATATCAAACGCATTCTCAGTCTACGCCATTATTTGCACCCGTTGGCACATATTTCTTCTTCAACAGAATTTCCCTTCAAAAAATGACAGAGCCTGCTTCTGCCTCCACACCGGCCCCCGCGTCCGCTCCTGCATCGGGAGGCGTAGCCTCACACTCTCCTTCGACGCTGCCCCCACTCTTGTCGCGCCTCTCGTTACCACGGGCCGCACCGACGTCCCTTAGTGCCGTCAATGCCGTCAGTGTGCCAGGTAACAGCAGCGGCGCGCCGGCGACATCGGCCGTTGCTTCGCTGGCGACACGGGATGAGTCGATGTTGCGAGTCGTGAGACGCGCAGATAGTGTCTCGACCACGACCGCTCCTTCGTCGTCGACAGCGACACCGTCTACCACGTCGACTGCAGCAGTCTCTGCTGCGTCGCCTAATGCGGCGCCTGCGTCGTCCGTATCGTCTGTGTCGCCCGTCGCCGGAGGCCCTCTCGGCCCTCTAGTTGCACCACTGCTTCCACCAGCAACGGGTGCGGCACTTGCAGAGCCCTTGGCCCACCAATTTACCCCCACGAGTCGCCCAGGTACTGGCCCAGCAAGTGTTGCGACAGCACCGGCCGCCCTGGCTTCAGCGCCGCGTTCGACGCAAGCCCCCCCGCCGCCGCCGCCCCTTCAGCGTCTTCAGCCGTCCCTCCCCTCCGCCAGCGCCCAGCGCCAAGTCGCCGAGGCCCGCCAGGCCCTCGACGCCAGCATCGCCAACCTGCTCGACTCCCAGCTCCAGAGCCGCGCCGTCCTCATGCACAACAACATGCGCGCCATCGAGGGCCAGCAGCGCGACCTTGGCAAAGCCGTGCTGGGGCTGCGCAAGGCCAACGACGGGCTGGCGCACCTCGTGCACGAGATGACGGGCCCGCTCAAGGAGATGGGCAACATGCAGAACTGGACCGAGGTGCAGTTCCAGGGCCTGTCGGCCATCGAGGAGACGCTGCGGCTGGTGCGCGAAAAGCGGGAACGGCGCGAGCGGCGCGAACGTGCGGCCGTGGAGCGGGAAGCACGGCGTGCGGCGCGGCGGGCGGCTCGACAGGAGGCAGGGCCTGAGGCTGGCGATAATGGGGACGGCGACGTCTACAGTGACGGCGGCAGCAGCGACAGCGGAACGTATTGGAGCAGCAGCTACTACAGCGGCAGCAGTCGCAGTCGAAGCCGCAGTGGGACTCGCAGCAGGAGCCGGAGTAAAAGCCGGCCAGCAATTCCACGCCGGTCGACGGTTGTTGACGATATGCCTCTGGATAAGAAGGGCAAAGGAAAGGCCAAGATTGAGGATATTGTGGAGAATGTCCGTGCTCTCCCATCCTCCAGCAGACGGAAAGAGACTGTGCCCAAAGACGAGCAGCCAAAGGCCAGTCCCCTTTCAACGGCAACAACGCAAGACAAGGGGAAAGGCAAGAATATGGAACTGGAAGAGGTTGACGACGTGGCCAAGGCTACCACAAATACGGCAAGCAGCTCACAAATCCATGAAGCGGAACCGGATGCAGAGCCAAAAGAGCCTCTAGCACCACTTGTTAAGTCAGGAGATGGCAACGGCTCGCCTACTGCTACTGAGAGAAAGGGGACGGATGCAGCACAGCATATCGCAGAAAATGGTAATCTCAAGGCACAGGAGACCAGCGTACCAACTGCAGACGGAAGCAATGGAAGTCACGCCGAGGTATCGAATGATGAAGGGTCAAGAGAGAGGGAAATTCCGGTTGAAGAGGCAACGACAGACGTGATCGCCGACGAAACGAAAGACGAGGACAGGGAACTAGAGGACGTTGCCAACCAACCAACACAGGAAGCAGATATTCTGGTGGCGGAGGGAGACGCTGAAATCGAAGCCAATGAGGCGCCAATGGACGGCGTCTCTCTTACAGCACCAGACGCTCAAAGTGCCACAACGGCCGACGCTGCACCAGAAGACATCAGCGTCAAAGACAAGCGATCGGCTGTGGAGAACACCCCGAGCTTGCCAGAGGAGTCGAAAGCGGAGCAAGATGCACACGAGAAGCATGTTGAGCAAGAAGAGGGCATACCGAGAGACCGTGAGCCAAGCATCTCCGCGGTGACGGAGACAGAACAGTTGAAGGTGACAGAAAAGTCGATGGCACCTGAGACTTTGTAGGTAGCAGACGACGCTACGACATGATGAGCAACATGGATAAGTAGAAATGATCTTCGTGTATTAATATTAACGCTTATGCGCTTCAGTTGTCGAATGTATAAAGATAAAAGTCTGCTGTGCAGGAATCCTCCATATTCTCTGCATTTGGCTTTTTGGCTCCCCCCAACGCAATGAACAGCCTCCATTGATGTTATGAAGCAAGCAAATCAGTTGCAAACCTCTCCCGAAAAGCGCCGGTATGCCCCCGGGAAACCCCATTTTTGGTACCGTAAATCGGACAGTAACGCCGTTATCTCTCTGCCCGTTCTCTCAGGCACTGACTCAAGGCCTGGTCCAGATGCAATGGCCTTTTGTCCGCTTCGCCAACAAAGGGTAGCCCTCTGAAGGCCATTGTCACCGCGTCTAATTAGATCAGGCCCGGAAACATGGTGTACTTCTTCTTCTTGTACTTGTCGGGGAACAGACGGCGCAGCGCCCGCTCCTTGTCCCGCGACCACATGCGCATGTAGATCATGCCCACGCTGATGAAAATGACCACCACAATGTCCCGCGAAATCAGAATCACACCCAACCACGTGAGAATCTCGAACATGTAGTTGGGCGCCGTCACCAGGCTGCTGCCAAACGCGTTGGGGATCTTCTTCTCCGTGCCGCCGGGCGACCGCAGATGCGCCAGGTGCCAGTGCACCGAGAAGTTGGCAATCTGGCCAAACACGTACAGGGCGATGCCGACATAGTCGAGGGGCGTCGAGCCAAAGCCGGAGCGCGGCGGGGAAGCCGCCGGGAACTGGGACGACACGCGGAACGGCGACAGGGGCGCGTACAGCGACCAGGCGCAGGCAAAACCGGCCAGGAGCCAGTAAAACGCCGAGTTGCGGACGATGTTGCGGGCGGGCATGGTGTTGGCGGCGAAGCGATGCAAAAACGCCGTCTCGAGCTCACGCTTGGCGAAGTGCACCTGGAACAGGATGTAAATGAGCCGCTGGATGTCGGTGATCGGGTCACTGCGGGACGCTGTCTGGCCGCGGCTCAAGGCCTGCGGCAGCGGGATGATTGGACGCAAGTAGAAGAATAGGGCATGGAAGAGAAGCGGGCCTGCGTATTCGATAAGGTACACAGTCCGCCATCCAACCTGAGCACCTGTTTTGTTTGTTTTTCTGTCAGTAAAGGGGACAAACAACAACACGAAACGGCATGATTGCCACCGCAAGGGAGCTCCGGTTCTTACCAAGATCCTGCACCAGAATGGCCTTGGAGGCCACGACATTCTCCTGGGCACCCAGCACGGCGCGGCGGTCCCGGATGATCTTGCGCGTCACTGGGTCGAAGATGCCAATGCGGTTATAGTCCCTGACGCCCGAAGCCTTGGCCAGCTTCTGCTGCAGTTCCTCAATGGTGGACAATGTCGTGATGTCGATTGATGCTGGCAGCTTCTTGATCGTGCCGGATTTGGCGCGGTTGGACACCGCGAGTGTGAGTTTGTCGGCCATGCTGGTTGGAGGCTCAATCGGCAACGCACGGTTCGAAGCTCGTGTTGTTGGAGTTGGGAGTGAGATAATAGCGTGGTTGTGGAAAAGACAGAACATGAAATGAAGAAAGGGACGACGAGGAAAATAGGGGACAAAGCCCCAACAGTATTGCTCTCAGAAGCAGATAAAATTGGGAACCCGGCGCCTTCCCGGTATGTCGGATTCGATTACTGAGCTCTTCAGTGGGGCAGGCACTCCGATTGAGAGACGTTAATTGGCTGTGCCTGCTTGTTCATCTCCGTTCTGTTGAACAGGAGCCAAAGGTTTAATGGCCGATCGGTCCCCAACGGCAGGGGCGATCGTCCCTTGTGCCGGTACCTGTGAGAACCAAACAGCTGCTACGTTGCGGCGTTAGCTGCGCGTAGTTGCCCGAAACGGTGTAAGTCAACTTGTCGTCAGCACATGATGTCGTGCGCTCTTGCCCTTGGCACATGAGATATGTTTTGGCAGGGCCATGGAATTGATGCTAATGGAAGAAAGAGCGATCAATTCGTTCGCACCATTTTGTTTAAGGAACGCGAGGGGTGCTTTCCGTTAAAAAAAAATGGCACGAGGGCAGACAGAGAAAGAACCACCAAGGCAACAGCTGCACTGGCTTTTAATAAGACGAGAATGGAGATCGCGGTTGCTCGACGGACATGCAACTGCACCGATATGTTTGTTCACGCTACAACAGTCGTCAAGACAACTCAAACGCATCGCCTGGTCAAGATGGCCTTTTCCGCGCTGCAGGCTTTGGGCACAATATGCCCATGCGACCAGTTTGTCAGACCCGCGATGGTTTCGAATATGAGATCCACCACATAACTGGTCGATGACTTTCGGCGTCATGGATCACCAAAGCAAAGGCGCCCACACGCCCAACCGGTTCCTATCAGTTCGTGGCCAGAGGACCACAAGCTCAGCCGCCAGCAGTGCCGAATCGAGCCCGCATTTTCTGTCTTGGCGGCAAGCAACGACGCCCTCTCGGCCCAGCGTGGCTGGCCCTGCAAATTCGCTGGCCACAGATCCATCTGGTGGTGCCCGGCTTCCACGGCACTGGCCGTCGTTTGGTGATGCAGTTCGTCAGCGGGAAGCTGAAGATGTAGTATTTGGCACCCGCAAACGCACGATGGCTGCTCGTGCTACAGTCATCGATGGCCGACCTATGACACTAGTCACGCGGCCGACATCGTTGGCACGGCGCCTCCTGTCTGAGCCGGGAGCCACGGGAGCCGTCTCGCCAAGCCCGTCTCCCACCACCGACGCTACGCCCTGCCAGGCCCGCCCAGGGAAATCGACGCGTCTGTCGCCCACAGCTCTTGACTGGGCTCCACGGACATATGTCCTCTCGCCACGGTTGTCATCCCTTAGCTATGCTGATGTGGCTAGGATTGGAGATCGACGCCCACCGCCCCCGCCGTTTCCCATCTTGCGGAAGCCCAGAAGTCCTCGTGCGAGTCTGGCGAGTACTGGCACAATTGTCCGACCAGGTGCCACCAGCAGCAACACAACCGGCAGCAGCAACGGTAGTGAGATGGACGACGGCCATGATTCAGACAAAGAGAGTAAAACCGCTACCCTAGAGATCGAGGCCACCAAGACAGCTGACGATACCCAGGCTGATGAGCTCACTGAACTCACTGTACATATCACGACTTCGGATGACTGTGAGGCGCTCAATACATCTCCGTCATGCCACGGCTTGGGCAATGCTCTGGGCGACGGCCTTGGCGACGGCCTTGGCCTGCTGGGGAAGAGTGCAGACGAGGACCTTAGCATCGGTGCCTCGGACGATCTTTTTGTGAACCGGCATAATGCAAATACCGTATTCATGAGAGCAGACGGAGGCCGCGGGAGTCGGCCCAAATGCCCCGTATATGTGTCAACAAACAAGGTCACGCCTAATCTCAGGCCTCACTTGCGCACGCAGCCGTTCCCCACGCAGCAGAAGTATCTTCAATACAGGGCCCCGACACACATGCTCGCGAATCACACACCAGCACGAGCACGGTGCACGCCTCCAAGAATCACACCCACACGGCACCGACCATTGACTTACACGCCAATGAGAAGCGCAGCTGTCACTGCCAGGACGACACCTAGCAGTCATGGGCAGTGCGCACCCAACTCGCCAGTTCCGATCTTAGCCGCGATGAAGTTTACGGAACTGCACCATAATGCTCAACGATACGGCTGGGGCGCTTCTCCTTTCTTGCCCAACACGGACGTCGAGTACGAACAACTCACCCAAGAGCTTCGCGACCGCCAGAGGCGCCACCAAGAAGCGACGAGATGTCAGGCTGTTGTTATGCAACAGGAGGCGGACACAGAACAGCAAGATAGATTGACTGTGCAGGGGCGGGCATCACAGTCCATCCAACCCAAACCCGCGAGGCAGTTTCACGGTGGCAGAGACGTTCTCGAAGGACAGGCACGTCTCGGTACGGCCTCGACCATACAGCCTAGTTTCCAACCAACCGATGGATCAACGACTCTGCTCGGAGTGCACACAACATTCTCCGACAGGCTGGTGCCGTATGAACCTGACACGGGTCCGTTCAATTTCGAGTGGCACTTTGCACCGTGGCCCACCACAGATGAGTTTTGTCAAGCCGGTCGAGTCAGTCCTCACAGGCTTCCATGGCCACACGATCCGGTAACGTCTAGCACCACGAGTTTATGCGGAGGAATCCAAGGCAACGGCGGTCAGTACTACGAACCAGAAATATACATCCAAAACCGATGGGACTGGATCCCACCTCGTGAGATTGTCGGTCTAGTCAACGAGCCATCAGTCGAGATTGATGTTGCCGACGTCAACGGCCAGCTGCAAAACCTGATCGCCAACATAGAAAAGTCGCTGATGTAAACATCCGGACAAAGAAAACGGAGGTCAAGGTCAAAACGGCGTGAGGGAAAATAATTAGAGGGCGGTTGTCTATATTCTTACGGCAAGCCGAGCCGAATCCGAAATCGACTTTGGATAATGCTGGTAAGCATTGCGTTTCCGCAGTGTAGGTTGTAAGGCTGAATATTGTTAGCATAGTGCACTGTACCCAATACAACTTACATTCATTCTTGGCACTGTTCACCGTGAAGGACCAAAATGGGACTCGCTGTTTTCGGATATTACATAATCCATCACATGACCGAGTTTCGTCGCTAGGTTTTCTTGCCCCGCCCTTCTGAAAAAAATCGAATGTGTTTTGTGCGCACTAGTTTTTGTGAGGGATCCGCAATTTTCGCTGTCCAGCCCGAAAAAGTTCTTGTCTGTTAATTTTCGGCCTTGCATCGTCGCTCCTCTCTTCTCCTTCCCACCCCAACCATCACGACAAAACCGCCCATCGACAACCAGGCGTAAGGTACGTCGAGTACAGCAAGCCGCAATTGATCTCGAGGACCCGATTGAACGAAAGACGATTGCTTCTTGATCTTTTGCGTCTCGGCTCCCTTTTCTTTGGACTGTTGTCTCTCCGAGAACGTCGTCACAAGAAGTTGTTTTTGCTAACTTTTGCTTCTTGGTTTTCCTTCTCGACAGACATTCACCATGGGTATCTCCAGAGACTCTCGCCACAAGCGCTCCGCCTCCGGCGCGAAGCGTGCCTACTACCGTGCGTCGAACCCCCGTTGATACCATTGAGGAATTCGAAAGAAGGACAAATATACAAGTGTTGTTTGGAGGAGGATGTGATACTTTCTTTCGAAAGCCCGTATCGGACTTGGGAAAAGAAGAGGGGGGAGGCGATGGCAAGGAGAGGAACACTTCTTCTGGGAAGTGTCTCTTCTCGGCCGTCGTCCCTCTCCGCTACTCTTCATTTCACCGTGGACATACGTTCTGACCTTTGCCAATAGGGAAGAAGCGCGCTTTCGAGGCCGGCCGTCAGCCCGCCAACACCCGTATCGGTGCCAAGCGCATTCACACCGTCCGCACCCGTGGCGGCAACCACAAGTACCGCGCCCTGCGCCTCGACTCCGGCAACTTCGCCTGGGCCTCGGAGGGCTGCACCCGCAAGACCCGTGTCATCGGTGTCGCCTACCACCCGTCCAACAACGAGCTGGTCCGCACCAACACCCTGACCAAGTCTGCCGTCATCCAGATCGATGCCGCTCCCTTCCGTCAGTGGTACGAGGCCCACTACGGCCAGCCCCTGGGCCGGCGGCGGCAGCAGAAGCAGGGCACCCTTGAGGAGCCCGCCAAGAAGTCCAGCTCGGTCGAGAAGAAGCAGGCTGCCCGCTTCGCCGCTTCCGGCAAGGTCGACAACGCCCTCGAGCGTCAGTTCGAGGCCGGTCGCCTGTACGCTGTCGTCTCCAGCCGTCCCGGCCAGTCCGGCCGCTGCGACGGCTACATCCTCGAGGGTGAAGAGCTTGCTTTCTACCAGCGCAAGCTGCACCGGTAAATTCGGCCCGCTCGGCCGGATTTGCTTTTTGCGTTTGTGTTGATATAAGGAACGTTGAAGCGTGGTGGTGAAAAACAGAACCTATGACAACGACCCAACAAAAAGGAGATAAACCAGGCGTTTGGGGGAACGGGGATGGGATTCCTTTGGTCATCTGCACACACAGTGGAACTATGACCAGAGAGAACATTTCCGGACACACGAAAACTCATTTAGCAATGCAAGCGGAACAAGAGTGACGAAGGACGACTGACGGCGTCTCGAGAGGAGGTCATCCCAATCGGATGGAATATTTCCGGCCGGCGCCTTTTGTTGCGGACGCTGCGGCGCATCGTCTTCTTGTGCCCGTTGCCCTGTTTACTTATACCGTATCGTCTCATTGGAGCAATGCAATAACCAAAAAAATTGCACAACTACAAACCTCGTTCTTTGACTGTTGCGATTTTGGATGTCCTTGTTCTTTTGCCTTGCGCCGCTCTTCTGTAGAATTAACCTTCCAGGACTTCAATGATGTTAAAACTATATCTAGATAAGAGCTTCTTTAACTACTCCTATCCTTTGTCTTCTGTTCTATGTTTGTTGGCTGCCCGACGGCCGGCAGAAATGCCAAGTCCGCAACTACTAAAAGGAGGTGATCTTTCGCTTGCAGACATAGACTTTTGGTGGACCACGCTTGCGCACACCATATGGCCCCTGACTGCATGGACCACAAAGGCACAATAAAAAGGACCACAGGCACGCTCCCTTTGGGCATCCCTTTTCGTGGATGCGGTACTTTGCATTGGCAATATGGTTCAATTTATGCTGCCCGCCTTGAGGCCCATGAAAAGATGGCAAGATTGGACGGAAACTTGTTTGGATTGGCACCCCGGTATCCCTACGTGCTTCTGGGATCTGAGACCTAAAATCTTCATGTCCGACTGTGTGCTATTGTGCATGCATTTGAACTACGATGTGATATATCGTGCGTGAAAAGTAAATGCTTTGTTGTTTCTGTAAATAGACACAGCACCGTGTGAATCACGTGTAGTGTTCTCTCTTTGTATTATCCTCATTCTTATATCGGTCGCAGTTTCCTCTTGGAAAGGGCTTCTTAAAGTAGAACGCGTTCCTTCCTTTGTCCTTTGCATGCCAACGCCAGACGGCGATGCACTGTTTTAATGCTGTAGTCTCCTTTCCTGATGGTGGTTTGTTGGCCTTTTCCTGGCCCCTTTAGTTAGGAAACGGCGACTTGGTAGTGCTGTTTCGTTGTTTCTGGTCCCGCAAAAATGCGACGCTTGCTCCTGAAATGGGTGGGTCGCACTTGCTTGTCCTACTGTGCAAAAGGCACTTGTCTGGTCCCGTTGACAGTAAGGGGAAGGAGCACCTGGATCTCATTTTGGTGTGGGAGCAACGGCCCAAGAAAGGAAAGAAGGGCTGTGTCGCGTTTCCCCATTTCGAGAAACAGGGACGAAAGACTAGTATATTGACAATTGTCTGAGTTTGCCAAAAGCTTCAACTTGTCTTCCCCCTCCTTCTTTGCTCACGCCGCTCTTTTCTACCTGCACAACATCTTTGCCTCTCCCGACCGCGTGCGAGAGCTGTAATGGTGAACTAAGTCATCTATCCAGTCTTTCTCGCTGCAGCCGACACTCGTTTTCTCTACGCAGTCCTCTCCCTTCTGTCGTCAATTCGACCGCCTTTTGATCATTGCCACCCTTTCTCGCCCTTTCGCTACTCTCCCTCGAATTGTCAACATACTACTACAGCGACGTTCTTCCATAGATCGTCGATTTTGAATCCTGTTTCTCCCGTCCGTCCTCCTCCCCCGATCGACACCGCGCATCCTCTCTCCTCCGCTACGGTAGCCATGTCGGACCCCAGAGACGAGCTGGTGTCGCCCGTTGAGGTGCCTTCGGTTGATACGTCGCCTGACAGCTCCGACCACGAGACGGTAAGGTCACACTGCCTTGTTCCTCCCCTTCTGAACTGTTTTCGGGCATATCGTGGAGTGGTGGTTGTTGCAGGGGCATTACGTGTCTGCCTGCGTTCTCCCCTTCCTCGTCCGTTTCTTTTTGTGTTTCCGTCACCCCAGCGTCAATCCGACGTGGCCGGCAGGATGATTTGCATTAAAACGTGCACATATAGCCCGGCAGGCCTGTATACGCCTTTGCATGAACAAGAGCTCAAGAATTCTGTGTTCCATACGTGGCGTTGCTGGCACAACTTTGTGGGACAGCCGAAGCCACCATCTCGCTTCTCGTTCGTCCAGCCCAGCCTCTGTTTGTATTGATCGCTGACGTCGCACACGGCCTTGCCAACAGGACACCTTTGAAGACGCCCAGGATACGTCTTCTGTCCGTTCCCTAACCAACCGCAAAACGTCTCTTTCCACGTCACGACTCGCAAAATCGTCCACGTCCCCAGGCACGGATCCTGGCAAGTCGGAGCTCGAGAAGGCCTTCCAAAAGATACGCGGCCGCCAGAACGCACCTCCCGGCGACGACGACAACAACACAGCGGACGACAAAGAACGTGGTGTTGCAAAGGCTAGTGAGGACGCGGCCGTCGAGACTGATGAAGGCACTACTCCTTCGCCACCTTCAGCCGTCGCACCTGCTGCTGACAGCGTAACAAACGGCCTGGCCAACGGGAATCGACGAAAGTCATCGCCCCTCCCCGATCTTGACGCCGATAACTCTGCAGAGCTTGATAACGTCAATCTTGACGACGACCACACTGCCGCTAAATCTCCTCCCGTTGTGCCCGAAAAGGACCTCTCTTCAAAGACGTTGTCTCTTAGCAGCTTCACAAGCGTCATTCCTTCCATACCGTGGTCTCCATCCAACTCCAGCGAGACAGCCTCCAAACCGTTACCAATCTCTCCCTCTGTCCCACCGGTCGGCGCCCCGCCCCCCGCCGCCACCCGGAAACTGACCAGTCCTTTTTCGTGGCTGTCGCGAAACACCAACAAGGACGCAGCTGTTATCTCGCCGCCCCTCTCCCAAGTCTCGCCGCCCTCCGTGTCCCCACGGAGGAATACTGCTAGCTCTGTCGCGACCCTTACGAGCAACCCCGAAATGATGCTCAGCAAGCTTGAGGAGGAGTCCGATCCGCGCCGGGGGTCAGGACGTAGCAGTTTAAAAGATCGGTTCAAGATGATCCGGCAAAGAGAAGAAGCGGGCGCCGGTGGTGCTGGAACATCTTCTGAAGAGGAACGGACCGCGAGCACGGCTTCTGCAGAAGGTGCCGGCTCGCCAAAACTGGGTGTTGTCGGCCTCGGCATTCCCGTGTCGTCATCTGGCGACGAGCACGTTCCCGCATCGCCCATGCCAGCCAGCCCCAATCCGAGCCTTGCCCCAGGGACGGTGTCTGGCGCAACAGCCGGCCCGTCCAGCAACGGTGACGTTGCTGTAGACTGGGATCTGTGGCAGGCCGTCATCTACGAAGGCCCTGCCGCGGTCGCTCGCTCAAGTGCAGAAGAGCTCAACAAGGCCATTGCCACCGGCATCCCAAACGCGATCCGTGGTGTCGTTTGGCAGGTTCTTGCCCAGAGCAAGAACGGCGAGCTCGAGGCTGTCTACCAGGACATGCTTGCGCGTGGCACTGAGCGTGAGAAGGAGCGCCAGAACAGCGCACCTGCACCAGCAAAGGACACCACGTCGTCTGCCGCATCGTCGATTCACTCCGGCGACTCTGTGTCAGCCACGAGCGCCAGCAACGGCGCCGCCAGTGGTAGCGCTACTACCGCATCTATTGTGGCGGAGAAGGAGAGCGCCAGCGTCGTGGCCCAACGTAAGAAGAAAGAGAAGGACGACGCGGCCGCTCTGCAGAAACTAGAAAAGGCGATTCGCCGGGATCTTGGTGCACGCACGAGCTACTCCAAGTTTGCAACGGCCCAGGGGCTCCAGGAAGGACTCTTTGGCGTTTGCAAGGCCTATGCTCTGTTTGACGAGGCAGTGGGCTACGCGCAAGGCATGAACTTCCTCATCATGCCCATCCTCTTCAACATGCCCGAGGAGGAGGCTTTCTGTCTGCTGGTCCGCCTCATGAACCAGTACCACCTGCGCGACCTGTTTATCCAGGACATGCCGGGCCTACATATGCACCTCTACCTCTTTGACCGCCTCTTGGAAGACCTGGAGCCGGCGCTTTACTGTCATCTGCACCGGCGAAGCATTTCTCCCCACCTTTACGCCACCCAGTGGTTCCTGACCCTCTTCGCCTATCGCTTCCCTTTGCAGCTGGTTCTCCGCATCTACGACCTGATTTTGTCCGAGGGCCTCTCTGCTATCCTCAAGTTTGGCATCGTCCTGATGCAGAAGAACGCAACCACCCTCTTGGGCATGTCGGATATGTCGCAGTTGACGACGTTCCTCAAGGACCGGCTCTTTGACGTGTACATTGATGCGAGCCCCAGCGCCGGCAGCATCCTCGAGAACGGCTTCTTCGGTAGCTCCTCGTCCAGTCTCGACAAGGAGGTGTACCGGGCGGACCAGTTTGTGCGCGATGCGTGCGAGGTCAAGCTCACCCCGGAGCTGATCAAGACGTACACGGCCGAGTGGGAGGAGAAGACGCGCGCCGAGAAGGAGCGCGAGGCCGAGCTCGAGAACCTGCGCACGTCCAATGCCAGCCTGGCGGTCAAGGTGCGCCGGCTGGAGGAACGCATCCAGACGGTCGATCACGAGCAGGCGGCGCTGGCGACGGAGCTCGTGCACACCAAGGTGGAGAACGAAGAGCTGCGGGACGAAAACGAGAGCCTCAAGGGCCAGGTGCGCGAGCTCAAGGTGGTGATTGAGCAGCAGCCCGACGAGCTCGAGCAGGCATGGAAGGCCGAACGCGACGATCTCATGAACCGCAACTCCAAGGTGCACGAGGAGAACCAGCGCGTCGAGAAGGAGATGGCCGAGCTGGAGGAGCAGCTGGTGCAGACAAAGATGCAGTACGCCGAGGTCAACTCGCAGCATGAGACGCTGTTGCGGAAGTGGTCAGATCTGAAGCGGCAGTTTGCTTAAGGTCGGGCTTCATTCTCTGTTGTTCGACGCTGCTGTTCGACACCATCATTCAACACCCTGTCACGCGTCACACCGTCAGCGTTTTCCAGTCGGTCTTCTTCTTCCATTCCGCATCATCATGGGCCCGGCGTTTACATGGCTTTTGCGGGTACAGGAACGCTTCGCCTCGCCACCGCCGTAGCAGCAAACAAAATAGCACTGCCTGTGTTTGAAACATCGGCCTCCCTTTTTTAATTCCTCTTCTCTGTGTCTATTCAACACTTCAAGTTCACATTGGTGGGCCTCTCATTTGCACGTTCTGGCAACGCATCCACTTCATGACAAGAAACAAATGTACTTGCTTGCCACGCTTCTCTTGGTATCGACGGTGTATTGGACTTATTACCGTCTTTTTCGAAGCTTTTCTATTTTATATTGGTCATTTTCTGCATTTTTTTTTTCTTTTTCTCTTCTTTTTTTCTTTGGCAGGGTCTTTCTTATCATTGTCATTTGTGATGGAGACACGACTCTATGTTTTCTTTTTGTACTTGTACCACGGAGGAAGACGAAATGACGGGAATTGAAGACAATAACGTTGGTATGAACCCCATTTTTGAAAAGCCTGTCAAATCACATTTTCAGCTCAGACGAAACGATGAATACATGAAATTGATAGTGTCAATCTTTTTGGTCCATTTTGGTTTTCGGCGATGACGGGGACAACTCCTCACTTTCCCCACCTCCACTATCTTGACTACTCAGCACAAGGTCGTCCCGATAACACCTCACAAACCCGATCGGGTGGCTCCGACGGCTGTTGCATGCCGTGGCATCTTGTAGCAGCATTTTTGATAGCCAACCGGCGAGCAAATATCAGTCAAAATGTAGTCTTGTTGCTACAGAAATGCAAGATGAAGATTCATAACGTCATCTTTCCACAGCCAGACGGCAGTACCGAGCCGTTGTCGTCGAGACTATGGGACATCGACATTGTTGACGGTGTTGTCGAATCGATGGAGCCGGCCGGTCGCCCGGTCGATGCGACCGATGCAGATGTTATCAATGACGACGTCGCCAGCCACCTTCTGTTGCCAACACTCTGCCACCCGCATCTGCATCTCGACAAGGCATATTTATTGACCTCAGGCTGCTGCGGCGTGGACGACAACGACTCCGATGGCACCGACCACCCCGACTACTCTGACCTCCTCCCGCAGACGGGCTCCTTTGCCGAAGCCCTTCAGACCACACTCGTGGCCAAGGCACGTTTTACAGCCGCCGACCTGCGCCGTCGCGGGCTGCAGCTGCTGGCCACGAGCTTTGCACAGGGCGTCACCAGTGCGCGTGTTTTTGTCGAGGTGGATGCGCAAGCGGCCGGGCGAGGCACGGTAGCTATGGCTGTGGCGCGCGACCTGCAGCAGCTGTTCCGGGGCCGACTCGCGGTGCAGGTGTGCGCATTTGCGCAAGAGGTGCTCTTCACGGGCGCGGCGGGCGCGGCGAACCGGGCGGCCATTGAGGATGTTCTTGCGGCCGACCACAAGGACGGTGTCGAGTCTTTAGCTGCAGAGCCGACGCAGACGATTGCCGTCCTGGGTGCCACACCCTACGTCGAGGCAACACGCGCCCAGTCGCTGCAAAACATCGACTGGGCCGTGGCCACAGCGCTGCAGTACGGCCTGCACCTGGACCTGCACTTGGACTACAACCTGAAGGAGTACACAGGCGACGGCAGCCACGAGGACGCAGCCAAGGAGCCTCTCATTTTCGCCTTGCTCGAGGCCCTCGTTCGACACAACTGGACAGAGAGGGCACGGCACACAGTAGCTGGGGGGCTTGGCAGCCAGAAGCAAACGACGACGCGAACGGTCGTTGTTGGCCACATGACACAGCTCACCTGTCTGCCGCCCGCACAACTCACACGACTGGCCGCCGTCATCCGGGACAGCCACCTGCCCGTCTATTTTGTCGGCCTGCCCACGAGCGACCTCTACATGATGGGGCGCCCGCCCGTGCCCGCTTCAGCAGCGTCGACTGTGCGGCACACCATCCCCCGCGGCACTCTTCCCATCCCGACGCTGATCCGCGACTACGGCTTGCAGGCCTGCCTCGGCGTCAACAACGTGGGCAACGCCTTCACGCCGCACGGCACAGGCGACCCCCTGCAGCTGGCCTGCTGGGGCGTCGGGCTCTACCACGCCGGCACCGGTCCGGATGCGCACCTGCTCTATGGTGCGGTCAGCTGGCGCGCACGCGCGGCCATCGGCATGGAGGAGGGCGACACACAGGTGGATTGGGAGGAGCGCACCAGACATCCGAACGACTGGCTGGGCACGCGCATCGGCCCGGCCTTGGCCATTGCCAATCCGCGGTATATACCATTTTCGCCACCAGGGACGGGGCTGTCGATGGCCGCAGAAACCGTGCTCAATCGCATCCCGTCGTGGCCACGGCTCGGCTTCCGGGATGTCGTCTGGGACCCTCCCGACGTCTCGCTCCGAAAAGTGGTGTGACCTTGTATATTTCCCGAATTCCCGAATGGGGCTGTGCAAGCTTTTCTAATGCAACGAACGCGCATCCGTACATTCTGTGGTGGTTGGAGATCGACAGGTCGTCTTCAGCCGCATAAGGCAGCGGGCCGTGGAGGGTCTGTTCGCTATTGATTCGCAGAGATTCTTTAGCATGGTCAAACCACGGGTTGTCGTTCAAACGTCCTGTCCACGATCACCAACATGCGCTCAGGTTGATGGGAGAAAACACTTCATATCTGGTTGACAAAACAAGCAAGTTGTGTTCCATACTCTGATCTAGCCTTCCAGGCTTGGTTAAACAGCGAACATAACAGATGGAAGACCGTACAATAATATTCATCATAAACCCATGTCTTCCATATTCTCCATCTTTTGATGCAATTAAAAACTATTCAACAATATTTTGAATCCTGAACTTTCCGCATTTAGCCCTTTTGAATACAACTGTGTGCAAATGTAACGTCCGATCCCGGTCCAAGACATAAAACAAAATTCCAAAACAAGAGAAAAGAGACACAAGGGTGAAATACAAATGCAAACCGAACGCAGAAAGGAATGAACAACGCCCTGGCTATGCGAAAATGAATGTATACGCTGGCAATCTTGTGCCGCGCGAGATATATGCGCCGGAGAAAAAGACAAGACGCAAAAGAAGATGAAAGAGAACAAGGTGAACCCCAAGAACACAGAAATACAAAAGACATTAAGGAACACGGCCTATAAAGCTCGTAGAAATCGAGACAATCAACAGATAACCAATATCCAAGATGCATGGGGACTTCCAAAAAATGAGATGATAAGCCAAAAGGACGGAGTTTGACGTCGTCGTGCGGGCGAGAAATGAGATGTGTGAGACATCAAAAGGATCGGTAAGTCGGCAAGCTGCTCGCATTAAAAAGCAACTTTGTTGCCGTTGTTAAGGCGGAAAGGTAGAGGCCCGAGAGGGCCTGGGCTGAGCATGGAGGAGGGAGTCATGCTGCCGTCGGGATGTCCTGAGAGAGTACTATTGATGGAGTTGAGCCCCGACGAGCCGGAAGTAGATGAAAAGGTGCCCGTTCGCGACATGGAGATGCCTCCAGAGGAAATGAGGGTGTCGGCTCGTTCAAAGAGGTTGCCGGAGAACACCTTGTTAAAGGACGCACTCTGAGGCGTAGACGGGACAGTTGCCTGCACGGCGGGGCCAAGAGCAGCACTTTGCGGCGTCATGGGTAGCTGGACTCCCGGTTTTCCATCGGCACCGCCGCTGAGGACGCTACTGCCGCCGCTCAGGGGGCTGGTCGTGTTGGCCAGCATGTTCGACTGCCTCAGGGTGTAGGCCCAAGGCGACCGTAGAATGAGTCGTGTCGTATCCTTGATGCACTGATGCAGTGGGCGAAGACGCGCTCGGGTGTCGACGGGAAGCTGGATGGCGGTCTTGTCGTTGCGGACCATATCGGCAAAGCTGTACCATGCATCAAAGAAGTTCACGCACAGGCTCCAGAACGCATCCTGCCAACGGACACCGGGCTCCTTCAACTTGATGCTCGACAACCGGCTCTTGAGCGTCTCGGTCTGCTGAATGGCCGTGGCACAGCGGCCGAGGAGAATTCGCCAGTCGCGTGTGACCTGTTCTGGGGCTCGCTGCGCCATAGCGGCCCGTAGCGAAGAGGCATATTGGCTGTTCAAGCCTGGAAGGAGCCGTAGTGCAACGTCGCTGGACTTTTGCAACGCCAGGTAGATCTTCTCGAACATGCGGTCTTCTTCCGTGAAGTCAGCAGTCGGTGCGCCCCGGCTGCTCGTTGACGCAAAGGACTCGCCCGACCGAGGCGTGGCAGATGTGATGGTCGCAGTCCGGCCCGTACCGTTGATGAAGGGTACGAGACCGGGCATCGGAACATCGGTTGCCACACGCAGGTTGCTCGGGTTGTGTGAGACGCTGCCACCTCGCACTCCGCGCACAGTGGCGAGGCCCGGGCGTTCTGCAGTTGGTGTTGACATCACCGAAGTGTCACGGGAGTGGGGCAGCGATGGCGGCATGAGAGGCTTGATCGTGTCTCCCACGGAAATCACATTCTCAGACTGTGAGGCACGGCTGGACGACGGGCCGGAAGCCGACTTGCGGTATCCCTGCGTCGTGATGGTGCCGGCCGAGGCAACACGAAGCTCCATGATGCTGTGGTACAGCTGCAACAGCAGCGTACGCATGTATCGGGGGTCACCATTATCGAGGAACAAATCAACGTTGACTTTCAAGAGCGAGCAGATGTGGTCGTAGGCGTGCAAAAGTGTGACACAGGCACTATGAACAATCTCGTTTTCCAGATTGTTCTCGCCGGTATCAACGGCAAGCTCATAGCGCTGGATCTCACGCTCCAACTGCTGCACGTGCGAGTTTGTGTTGTACACGACAATCTCGAGGCTGGACCGACGCGTTGTTCCGTCGTTGGCGAGACTCATAAGCATCTGGATCATGGGGTGGATCTGGAAGACCGAGTAGAGTACGCCTTTGGCGGCCTCCACAACGGGATCACAGAACTTGGACTCCCGGCGCCGCTCCGGAAGAATTGAGAGACGCCGGACATAGATCGGACGTTGCATAGCAATTTCTGATATTGGGCTGGCCGGGCTCTTCGCGTCAGAAATGGCAGCCGCGGTACTTACAGGGTTACCCGTCATGGCAGATCCATGGCTGAGGCCGCGGTAGTGACTAAAACGGTTGTTGGCTTCCGTTTCGTCGAGTGTGCCCAGCTCTTGGGCCTTCTTTGATACGATACCCATCCGCCGGGACCGCTCACCCGGACGCTCGCTACCTGACCGATCGCCACGAGGTGCCGGAAGCAAGGTCGTTTCGCTGTTGCTCCGGACACGTTCATTTACGTTTCCGATCGTTAACGGCATGACACCAGGGCGTCGAACAGCCGTGTTCTGCTGAGACAGTCCCCGGTAATGAGAGCGCGTCGGGATGGGTGGCGGTCGGGCAATGTTGGGTGAGCGAAGGTCGCCAACTTCAGCGCCATTGACCTTGATTGGGAACCGTCCACTTGTGACACGCTTGGCTGGGAGAAGGCGGGGCGGGTCAAGCGGGTCGGACGAGTCATCCGTCGGCGTATCAGACAAACCGCCCATAGAATATGAGCCACCGTTAGGCGTGGTGCCGTTGCCAGATCCTCCACTGGACGAAGGGCCGGAGGCTGGTCCATTGGCCTGGGCGGTGCTTGTGACATAGGAGACAGCCGTAGCCGCAGCTTCAGCACGCCCATTGAGCATGGCCTGCTTCAAGAACTTCTTCACATGGGAGGTAACGGTGACTTCGGTGACCTCACTCTCCTTGAGGTAGCCTTCATTGGGCGGGCTGCTGGCCTGGACTTGAAACACTTCGGGGGGCGGGAAGCGAATGGGGTTACCGTCGAGCTTGAGCATCTGCAGCGACGCCATGTCGGCTAGGCACAGGGGCAGTTCCTCAATGCGATTTTTCTGGACAGCGAAGACCTTGAGCGAGGTCAATTTGATAATTTCGGGCGGTAGGACGCGGAGCTTATTGCGGCCCAAATCGAGAATTTCGAGGGATCGGAGGTCGCACAGCTGTAGGCACGACATTAGCCACTGCATGCAGACAAGGTACGATAGAAGCGAAGGAGCATAAGGGAGCATAAGGAGCATGAGAGGACAGAGAGGGGGCGGAGGAGACGCGGCAGGATACTCACGGGTAGTGGGAACTCCCGAATGTCGTTATTGCGAACATTGAGATACCGCAGCGAAGAGCACTCGGCGAACCGTGCAGGGAAACCCGTCAGTTTGTTGTGAGACAACGCAAGCCTGCAGAAGAAGGATCAGGTTAGTTTACCGCTCCATCATACAGCGTCCGTTGACCCGTGGCCTAGTCGTCTCGAACGACTATGATGCTGTGATCCGCTTGTGTGGCGGTCACACAATGCACAAGTCCAACTCACCGTTCCAGCTTGTTCATGATGATGTCGACGACCTCGTCAGGTAGCCGCTGGATATTCTTGCGGCTTAAGTCGATGGTGAGACCCGGCTTGAGCTCATTGTTGATGTCGGCGCTGTCGCCGGCCTGCTGGTCGGTATGCCGCAATGCGTCCTTCATCGCCTCGCGTGCTAGCGCGATGACCTGGCTTGCGGCGATCGGTGCGGATGCAGTCAGCGAGCCAGCACCGCGTACGGACGGCATTGGCGGCGGTGGCGGAGGCGGTGGTGGTATCGGGATGCTCGCAAGGTTGACATTGCCACCAGCGGCGGCGGCAATATTGGCTGGTAGGGGGGGGATCGGGATGTTGCTGCCGCTGGAGCCAGGCAATCGGCGGTTCTGGGCTGGGTTTTCGGGCAGTCCGCGGCCAGTGGATTGTGTGCCAGCGCCGAGAGGAAGCCCTGGCCGGTCAGAGCGATCTGGCCGGTCCATGGCTGTGTATGTTGTCGAGGAGAGCAGGCCGAGGATGACGGGTAAGGAGGTCGAACCAACGAGGAGGGAGAATTGCTGTTGCGGAAAGCTGCAGCGCGTCGGTCGGCAAGTCGTCGAAAGGAGGATGTCGGAGGTTCGTTTTTGGGGGAATATCGATCAAAGGGCAGGCGAAAGGAATAAGCAGATCGAAGATACGCAGCTCCTCCTTCTCAAAGAGAGACTCTTTGATGATGACGAGGCCCCTATGTCGTCGATGCAGGCAATACCAGACAGACTACTGCACCTGGTCTGGTGCTGAACGGCGATCTGGCCTCCCTTTCTGTGACCTGGCAGTTTTGCAAGAAAAGGGCAGCGAGAAGAAGCGACGAGGCTTGTCTAAGCCTGCAGGCGACAGCTGAGGCCCATTCGCGAGAAAAGCTGGACTAAGTGACGCATGCGAGTGGATGTTATTTTTGTCGATAGTCGGGCGGTGAGTGGGATGGTTTAGGGGAGGGGAGAGTGATGCAAGAGGAGAAACGAAGCGATGGGCGGTCCGAAAAGAGAAAATGGGGAAACAAAGGGTAAAGGGTAAAGTGCAGGATGTAGGTTTGTAGAATGAGGCAGAGGATACCAACAACAGACGAACAAGGGACGGATATTAAGAGAGCACCACTGCCAAACAGCACAGCCTGATCCGGGAAGGAAGGTGTGCTGCTGGAAGAAAGGACAGAAGGTGCAATGGCAATAAACCAGACCGCTGGAGATTTACCGGCAGGAGCGAGGCGGCCTGGGGGAAAGGACTGGAAAAGGAGCACAGAAGAGAAGGAGCAGCGGCGCGTGTCAACCCAAACGGCAAGTAAAGCAACGGCGACTGTTTGAGAGAGCACGTAAAAAACGTCTAGTGCGGAAGGAGCGAGTTCGCTTATGACAGAACACCAACAACCTGTCACAAATGGGGCGCCAGTAGAGAGCGCGAAGGCTCGAAAGGAAGGAACTTAAAAAGTGAAAAGAGAAATGCGACCAAAACGGCAGGCAGGCGACCTTTGGGTAGCATGCGCCCAACCGTCAAAACGGCCCCTGGAAAAAAGGGGCGGAGTGGAGAAATGTGAGTTGATGGGTAGGCGGATAGACAAGAAACGGGGAACAAAAGGGCCCAACAGCGAGTGGACAGGCGGTAGAGCTCGCAGGACACTGCATTGGGCTTTTTTGGGGGGCGACTTTCGCGCTAGTGCACGTTCTGGCCCATAATGCTGGGAAAGCACGAAGGGAAGGACAGGAGTCGACGCGCTCGTGCACGGTGCAACAGCAGTGCGAATCTGGCGGAGGCTCCTTCCCCATTTTTCTCCGTTTTGTTTTCACCTATTAGCGTCTCTTGGGGGCCTTCCGGGCGTCCTTAGAGCCTGCATGATACGGAGTATGACAGTGTAACTTCTAGTGTCCTGCAGGTACAGCGCGCCGCGCCGCTGGCCTACAGCCACGACATCGCCCTGTATTACGCCGTATTACTTTGTTGCCAGTTTTGGGTGCATTCGAAGTGGTGTGAAGATGTGTGGCTGTGGGTGTCTGGGAATGTGGTTAAAGTGAGCGCCCAGCAGGTGAAGAAAAGGCGGGGCTCTCTTGCTGCAGCGCGGAGCGTTTTCTGAAACGTGAAACTTTAGAGTGGTCCGATGTGGCACACGCTGCGTGGGCGTGCCCCAATGACTAGCACGCTTTGGATTCATACTCTCCTCTGCTCCTTCCTGGATCTTGGCGTGAGTTCATGCAAGGCAACAACACAGTGAGGGAAAGAGGCGCTGTCGGCCTATTATTTAAACGGAGAAGGAGCGAACGAACACACCGAGGATTGCTTGAACAAGGCTCCACCACGGACTGTTTACGTCGTAGATTCAGAGTGATGATATTTGTTTGGCACGGCGCACGTTTCCTCGTCGTATCGACTTCCCCAGGCCACAAAACGCGTGGGTGGGCGGGGACCAGACTTCCATTGTTGTATGCGAAAATGCGACACTGCGGCCCCGCCGGGTTTCGCTACAGCGCGCGTGAAACAATCCTGCGCAACGGATGGGAGGGCTCGTAATTTGCAAGCTTTCTCGCTTCTTTCGCTTGTTGACTTTGCCTCTCGCTTGGTCGTAGCAATAACGGCTGCATCCGTGGTTGGGATACTGAACAATTACGTTGACGAGAGCCTCATCACTGAAACCAGTACCGTGATCCAAAATGTCTGCACGCGAGCGGTGCTGTTGAAAGAAGGAAAAAAAAAAAAAGAAAAAAGAAAAAAGGCAATGTTTATGATAGCCACGGCCTGCTCTTTCACGGATGCGGTTTCCCGTTTCAGAATATTCCGAAAGCAGGTCACAATGCGCAGGAGCTGCCGGCTGCCAATGGACAAAGCACCATCCCGCAAACTTGTTTTTACTTTATTTTTGAGTAGCTGCTCTTTCCTCTGTCTCTTGCTCGTAGCATAAGAGCAAAGCAACTCGGAGAGAAAAGGGAAAGCAAGACCAAGTATGTCGATGAAAGCAGTTGCCAGATTAGGAAACTGATATGATCAATGCGATAAACACGTGAAATCCGCCAATGATCATCTCAGGTATCGAAACTTGCTAAATTAGGAAACAGCGTGATCGTGCGTCTCTGTTTCCTCCCATGATCAAAATAAAGCCGAAACATTTTAGTTTGTCTCCCTGAAAATGAGAAGAAACGTCAATCGATCCCAAGCAGGGTTCTCGGCGAAACATGAACTAACGAGAAACGTCCAACCAGCAACAAATCCCGGCTCGTCCTGCAACCCAAAGCTCCCATGCCTCCTGATCATGGCACCCCCACTGCGTCGCATCAGCCCATTTGTCGATATTGACTTTGCTCTGCGGCGCCAATTCAACAAGACGTCCTTCCGGTATGTAGTACCACCCCGTACGTTGTTACTATGTAGCATGTTTTACCATGGACATGCCGCTCAGGCGGACCATATCCTTCCGTATTGTCGTAGAACGGCTAGCAACTAACACGCCCACGCTAGCCCGCCTCAGCGCGAGATCATCGTTGCCGCACTCGAAGGGTACGATGTGGTCGTGCAAGCGGCCACCGGCTTCGGCAAAAGCCTCTGTTTCCAGCTGCCGGCCGTGATTAACAGCGGAGGTGAGACGGGGACGACTAGTGGGTCATCGTGGTGACAAGCATACTGATATTGACCGGACAAGTCACCATCGTTGTCTCACCATTATTGAGTTTAATGGTGCGCTGAATCGTCTTGATTTATGTCTACTGTTTGCATCGTACCGTTGCAACAGGACCACTAACAGCAAACTACGACCGGCAGATCAATCAGGTGGAGGCTCTTCGTGCTGCGCGGATCGATGCACGCACACTCAACGGCTACACCTCGCCGGCGGATAAGGCCGACATCTTCCGCGACTTGGGCGCGGCGCACCCACGCACTCGCCTGTTGTATGTCACGCCCGAGCTCTGCTCCAGCAGCAGGTTCCGCCGGCACATGCAGCTCGTCCACCGGCAGTGCGAGCTGGCCCGAGTCGTGATTGACGAGGCACATTGCATTTCGGAATGGGGCCACGACTTCCGGCGAGATTTTGCGCAGCTGGGCTGGTTCCGCGCATCCTTTCCCAATGTGCCCATCATGTGCCTGACGGCGACGGCCAACGAGCCAGTCTTGCGGGACATTCTCGACACTGTCCATCTTTCCCGGCGCGATGCACCTAAGGGGCCGCGCTTGAAAATGTTCCGGTTGTCGCCTTTCCGACCCAATCTGCACCTGGCCGTGCGGTTCCTCGCCAGCAACGAAGATGGCGACCAACATCGATTCGAAGACTTTGCCACGTGGTACAAGGACGCGCAAAAGAACGACCTGGCCCGGCAGCAAAGACGAAAACGAGGCCGGCTTCTTGTGCGAGCGGCGTCCACGGTCAGTGAGCCGCCGACCACCGTGGTCGTATCTGGAATCATTTACACGTTATCCAGAAATGAATGCGAGTTGCTCGCGACTGCTCTGCAAAACGAAGGCATCGGTGCCCGGCCGTTTCATGCACAGCTGTCGCGGGAAGCCAAGGAAGAGACGATGGCACGCTGGCTGAGCGATGACCCCGGGTGGGCGGTAATTGTCGCGACAACGGCGTTCGGGATGGGCGTCGACAAGCTGACTGTTCGCTTTGTTGTGCACTGGCGACTCCCCAAGTCGTTTGAGGGCTACTGCCAGGAGATTGGACGTGCTGGTCGCGACGGCCGGCCGGCCAGCTGCATCCTCTACTACAGCCGGGGCGACGGCGAGCGAATCTCCAGTTTTGTGGCTCGAAGCAACACGCGAGCGACGGCCAGCAAGCACCACGCCGCTCGGCGAGCGAGCTTGAAGAGGTTGGTCGCGTACTGCGAGGACACTGACGGGTGTCGCCATGCAGCCGTGTGTGACTACTTTGGCTTTGCGCATGGGGCTTCATGCCATTATGCCTGCGACTGGCATACCGATGCCAAGGCTCTACAAGCGCAAAAGAGAAAACAGCTGGGCGAGGAGGCGTGGGCTTCGATGGCTTCGGGCACATTGTTTAGCCAGGTAGACGAATGCGACGACATTGACGTTTGACATGGTGTCGTGACGTTAAGAAGTGCTCCTCAATCATCCGGTCAGTTGCTTCAAAGCCAGCATCTCCTCTGCTCCCTTTTCCCGGAGTGTGGTCTTGTTGCCTTCCCACGCGAGCCAAACGAGTCCTTGGGCCACGCAGTCGGCCAGGTCGTCAATCTTGATGAGTGCTGGTTGTTCTGAGGAGGTAGGCGTAGGGGGGGACTTTGGTGGTGTACCGTCTTCCGTCTTGGCCGTCGCGTCTTTGGATCTGCTCCGACCGCGGCTTTGCTTCGCATCCCACCGTACAAGGTACGCATCTACCATGGCTCTGACTCTCTTGTCGTATGCGAGAGTAGGACCTGGTGCGCGCAGTAGGCCGGCCACGAACGCTTCTTTCACATCCTTGATGTCTTTCTCTTTGGTCTTTCTCGTGGATGGTGGTGGCGGCGAGAAGCTGCTGCCGCCCATGCCGCCCTGTAACAGAAACCGCGATGCTCGCTGTGGGCTGACGGCCTGCACAGCCTGGACCGTGTTGTCGGCCGCAGACCGCCCCAGCTGCCGGTACGCAAAGATGCCGTGCAGCATCGCCTCCAACGAGTTCACCCGCACCGTCCACTCGAGTACGGCCGCCGCGCCGCCCGACCGGAACCGCTGGCGCTCAATGAGCACGTGTGTCGGCGACCAGGGCAGCAGCCGGTCACGCACGAGACGCGCGGCCGCAGCAGCCATCACGGGCGGGGAAAAGGCCGAGGGACTTGTGACAGTCGTGCTGTCCTCTGCTTCGGCGTTGGCGCCAGCTCCAACCAGGGCGAGGCGCTCCCATGCCATGAGCGTGGGGACGGCGTGGTGGTCTTGGCCGGGAACCGGCGCCGCGACATGCAGCAGACAGTATGCGAGGTTGCGCACGCCCATGTCAATGGACAGGATGCGTATGGGTGGAGGCGGTGTTGTCTCTCCTTTCTGTGCTGGCGTCGCTTCGTTTATGGCGGCTTCCAGGTCGGCGCGCAAGACGGCGCGTGTTCCGGACGAGTTGCGGCCGCACAGAATGGCCAGGTCGCGTAGTGCAGCCAGGCTGAGCGTGGGCAGGCGCGGGTCTTGGGCTGCTGTGTCATCGTTTGGCTCTGTCGTCTCCTTGACCTTCTTCCTTGGTGCACGCTTCGCCTTCGCCTTGGCTGTAGTTACGAGGCATCGTCTTCCCGACGGTGAGGGAGCGATGGACAAACATCGTGTCACGGCCAACGACGCGTAACGAAGGGCACAACTTGGCGGAAGGAGCGCCTGCATCGGACTCCAGCCCCGACATAAAGAAGCCATGAGCTATAGTGAGGCCCTTGAAAATGTTGGATAGCAGGCAACGATGGCGGCCGCTGTAACAGCCAGGCACGAATGATGCGTTGTGTTGGTTTGTTTAGTTCCATTTTGGCGAGCTAGTCCCTGGCAGATGGCGGATCCCGCGTTCAGCAAACGCCGAACTGTGCTTCACATTTGATCGAAAATAGGAACAGGAGATAAATAATACAGGTCTAAGCACATGACAGCATAGTAACAGCATAGTAATATTTGTCCTTTATTGCCTTTTATTTTGTTCTTATCAATTTGCTTACAATTGTGGTATTATTGTTGTATTTGTTTTAAAGAACAAAATAAATAAATATAAAAGAACATCCATCAAATAACGAGGTAAAGAGATCGTATAATATGACCACCAAAAGTACAATGTATGTAAGAAATATATACAATGTTATACACAGAATCACCAAAGTAATGTCTAATAAAAGCTCTACGTTAAACCAAGTTCAAAATAAATAGAAGAACACCGTTACTTTCTGTCATCGGCATCTGGATCGATCCCGACAGAATTTCACCCCGATGATCGGGATGGAGTGCAGAACTCGGCCGGGACATCGAGATCATCCATTCCAAATACCATGCCGTGGTCTCGTGATATTCACGTTGTTGTATCCTTCGACAGTGCACCTGCTGTACCTCGACTTGACGTCACAGTAAAGAGGTTCCAAATAGCCCCCAGATTCGCAGGCAAAGGCACTAGTGGTCTCGGCGTTACCGTTCGTTGCAGAGCAAAAGAGGCAGTCAATACAGCTGGATCGGGCAGATGACAAAGCCATTCGGTTGAGTTCGGCGACGAGGGGACGCCCTACCATGGGCGCCAGTGCAGCAAAATAATACGAAAGAGTACGGCGTTTGCTTATTTGAAATTTCTGGCACCCACTCGCCAATTGGACAGAAGACTCCTTCCAAATCAGTTGACTGAGGTGGCTGCACTGCAAGTCGTCCTGCGTTGGTCATTCCTTCCTCGCTTGCCAATTGCCTACGGGCGTAGCTTCCTTGGCCTTCGATTTGGCTTCTGCGTGTCGCTTTGCTCGTTCCCGCCTTCCAGATTAGAAATACAAGCGCCAACTTGCGCAACACAAGCTCGCACGTATAAAGCCCCGACTAAGGCGACCCCACCATCGCAGATGTCGTCAGCGACCGTTTGTGCAGCGCATCGCTTGTATAAGTTCAGCTACGGCACCCGTATAAGCATAAGCACAAGCAGCAGCACCAGCACCCGCGCAAAGCAATTGTTGACGACCAGCCGGCGACCGTTTGCTTCGTTGTCGTCCACGTTGCCTCCCTCCTCCACCGTCGTGACCACCCGCATGCGGCCCTTTGCGTCGCTGGCTCGAGCTTCAACACCTCGCGCGCTTTTGTCCTCGCCCTTGTCCTCGTCCCCCCCCTCGTCCCCGTCCGCTCGCCTCGCCTCCCTCTCCCGACAGCTCTCCTCGTCTGCCCGCACCATGGCGCCCATCTCCAAGGAGACCGACTACCTGGTCATTGGCGGTGGCAGCGGCGGCCTCGCGTCGGCGCGCATGGCCAGCAGCAAGTTTGGCATCAAGGCCACCATCATCGAGGGCGCCCGCCTCGGCGGCACGTGCGTCAACGTCGGCTGTGTGCCCAAGAAGGTGACGTTCAACGCGGCCGCCATTGCCGAGGCGCTGCACGAGGCCAAGGCGTACGGGTTTTCGGTCGCAGAGACCAAGCCGTTTGACTGGCCGACGTTCAAGGCCAAGCGCGACGCCTACATCAAGCGCCTCAATGGCATCTACGAGCGCAACCTCGGCAACGACAAGGTCGAGTACGTGCGCGGCTGGGCACGGCTGACGGGCAGCAACGAGGTGACAGTGGCGCTCGACGAGGCCGACGAGGCCGGTAACAAGGAGGTGACGATCCGGGCCAAGAAGATCCTGGTGGCCGTCGGTGGCAGGCCGTCGGATCCTCCGGCGATCCCGGGCGCCGAGCTCGGCACCAACTCGGACGGCTTCTTTGAGATTGCCACGCAGCCCAAGAAGGTGGCCATCGTGGGCGCCGGCTACATCGCCGTCGAATTTGCCGGCATGTTCAACGCGCTGGGCACCGAGACGCACCTGTTCATCCGCGGCAAGACGTTCTTGCGCACGTTTGACCCGCTCATCCAGGAGACCGTGACGGACAACTACGCGAAGCTCGGCGTGCACGTGCACCGCGAGACCGAGCTGACGCGCGTCGACAAGGACACCGCCACGGGCAAGCTGACGCTGACCTACGGCGACGGCCAGACGGTCGCGGACATCGACCACCTGATCTGGGCCATTGGCCGCACGCCGCTCACCAAGGACATTGGCCTCGAGGAGCACGGCGTCCAGCTGGCCGACAAGGGTTTCATCAAGGTCGACGAGTTCCAGAACACGACCGCCGAGCACATTTACGCCTTGGGTGACGTCACCGGCCCCGTCGAGCTGACCCCCGTCGCCATCGCCGCCGGCCGCAAGCTCGCGCACCGCCTCTTTGGCGGGCCGGAGTTTGCTACCCTGCGCCAGGACTACAACAACATTCCTAGCGTCGTCTTTGCGCACCCCGAGGTCGGCTCCATTGGCCTGACGGAGCCCCAGGCCATTGAGAAGTTTGGCAAGGACAACGTCAAGATCTACAAGACCAACTTTACCGCCTTGTACTACGCCATGATGGACCCCGACGAGAAGGGCCCGACAGCCTACAAGCTGGTCACGACAGGCAAGGACGAGAAAGTCGTGGGCCTGCACATTACCGGTCTCGGCAGCGGCGAGATGTTGCAGGGTTTCGGCGTCGCCATCAAGATGGGTGCCACCAAGAAGGACTTTGACAATGTTGTGGCCATCCACCCGACAAGCGCCGAGGAGCTGGTGACGCTGAAATAGGGCGAGACTTGAAGAGCAGACGAGTGGTATGAATCTAAGACATAAAGTAGCAGAAATAGAAAACAATACACATGAGATACAAAATGCGACCTTTGACAGGTGAGATGTAAGCTAGACGCCTAACGAGCGCTATCATTTAGTGCATGATGTGCAGCTCGCTGGCAGCTATACCAAAGGACATCACATGAAGTTGAGTTGGCTCATCTCAACCACCATCGGTATTTTGTCATCGCAATTTACATCTTACTTATTGGTGACACTTATTTAGAGCATAAATACTGTTTTCAGAGCCAGGATACACTTTCTTTATGGCATTGGAGCTCTCTTGCTCGGCGGGCTGTCGTCCTGCGCCCCGCTATGCAATTACACAGCACACAGCTTAGTGTCCGACACGCTGTTTCCACTTTCAGCCATCCGTCGCGACTGCCAACCTCGTCGACCTCTTGCTTCAGTTTCCACGACGACACACAAAAGCGATACAAACACGACACACACCCGGTCGGCCCTCGCTGGCGATGGTCTGATTTGAAGAAACGACGGCGACGACAACGACGATCTCTCCCATCTCTCCCATCTCCCCCACCTCCAGCCATTCTCGACCTTCCTTCCGCCCTCCTCCCCCATCGCCTCTCACCATGGACGCACCACTCGTCAAGCTCGCAGACTTGCTGCGCCACCCAGACGACCTCGACAAGATCGCGACGCTCAAGCTCGACTTTGCGCGGAAGAAGGCGGCCGTCGACAGCCAACTGCGGGCGGGGCTGCGTGACCAGCTGGAGACGACACAGAGCGGCATGACGGGGCTCTCGGACGGCCAGAAGGCGGTGCAGCAGATCAAGGACGAGATGATGCAGATCGACAAGCTGTGCTCGGAGAGCCAGAACATGATCAAGGACTTTGCCACCATCAACCAGGTGTCGCAGGCGCACCGCAACTTTGGCGCCGTCGAGGCGATGCGGCGCAACCTCGAGACCTTCAACGACCGCCTCAGCGTCGTCGAGCAGATGCTGCGGGCCGACGACGCCGACCAGGAGAACATGCCCAACCTGCTGCCCATCCACTACGAGCTGACGCAGCTGCGCAACATCCGCGACGACGCCATGGAGCAGATCCAGCGCGCCGACGACACGAGCCTGCAGTCGACGCTCGAGGACTACTTTGAGCGCTTGGATGGCGCCATCGACTGGTTCGACGAGCACGTCGGGCTCGTGGCCACGAGCCTCATCACGCTGGTGACGGCCGAGAACAACAACCTGGTCGTGCGGTTTGCGCTGGTGATCGAGGCCGAGGAGAAGAGCGACCAGCGCGTGCAGGCGCTGCAGGACGCCATGCGCGACCACAAGGAGATTGCCTCGCGCTTCCAGGGCATCACGGACGGCGCCAAGACGGTGCGCGGCTACAAGGGCAAGTTTTTGCAGGCCATCGAGGCGTACGCCGAGGCCCAGTTCACGCAGACGCGCGAGGCGTTCCTCGACGACCCGTCGCGCCTCGAAAAGGAGCTGCGCTGGTACTTCAACGACCTCAACGCCGTGCGGCTCGGCATGGTGCCGCTGATGCCCAAGAAGTGGAACATTATGCGCACGTACACGCAGATCTACCACAAGATGATGCACGACTTTCTGATTGCCCTCGTCGACGACCCGGACACGAGCTCCGCGCACACGCTCGAAATCATCAGCTGGCCCGAAAAGTACTACAAGAAGATGGCCAAGCTCGGCTTCCCGCAGGACGACGCCACGCTGGCGCCGCACGTGCTCGACAACCGCGAGACGGAGCTCGTGCGCGAGTTCCGCCAGCTCATCATCAAGTTCCTCGACGAGTGGATCGACCGCATCGGCAAGCAGGAGCGCAAGGACTTTGCGGAGCGCGCCGCCGTCGAGGGCGCCAACCTGGACCAGGACGAGTACGGCTACTTCCGCACGCGCAACCTCGTCGACCTCTGGCGCATGCTGCGCGAGCAGATTGACGTGGCCGCCAACTCGCAGCGCACCGACGTCGTCGAGGGCGTCGTGGACGCCATGTTTTTGCGGCTGCGCACGCGCCAGCAGGCCGTCCAGAAGATGCTCGAAGACGAGGCGCAGCGCTACGAGGCGGGCCGCGTGCCGGAGCTCGAGGGCTACCAGGCCCTGCAGGACTGGCTGGTGGCGTCGGCCAACGACCAGATTGCCAGCATTGACGACCGCGAAGACGACGCAGCGGGCGCGGCCGGTGGTGCGGGCGGTGGTGCGGCTGCGGCTGCGGGTGGTGGTGGCAGCCGCATCTCCTACCTCACCAGCTTCCGCGACAAGATCGAGCCGCTCGTGTCGTCGCAGTACATGGACCGCGTCGACGCCGAGGTGGCGGCCCTGCGCGACGGCTACGTCGACCTGAGCACCTGGTGCATGACCAAGTTCGCGTCGCTCATCTTCGTGGTCGACTTCAAGGCGGTCATGCCCGACTTTTTCACGCCGCGCTGGTACGGCGCCGCCACGGGCATGAAGCAGATGGTCGCCACCGTCGACGAGTACGTCACCGACTACCGCCAGGTCCTGCACTACTCGCTCGTCGACGTCTTTGTCGAGATCTTCTCGGACGAGCTGCTCGTCCGCTACCTCGCGGCCGTCCGCAACAAGGGCGCCAAGCTCAAGCGCGCCGACCCCTTCCAGGACCAAATCTTTGCCGACGTGGCCGCCGTCTTTGAGCTCTTTGACTCCATGCCTACCGCCGAGGCCGCCGGCAACCTGAAGCAGACGTGGCGCGTCACCGAGCAGTTCCTGGCGCTGCTGACGGTCGGGAAAGACGGCGTGGCCGAGGCCTTTATTGCCTTCAAGACGGCCTACTGGGACCTGCAGATCAGCTGGGTTGAGGCCGTGCTGCGGGCGCGCGACGACTTTGAGCGCAGCATGCTCAACATTGTCAAGGCACAGGCGGCGCAAATCTATGTCGAGCGGGGGCCCGAGACAATCATGAGCAAAGTGAAGTAGATGGACGGATGAAGCAGGCGCACTAGGCCAACGAGGCCAACTGTACATATACTGGACATGGACACGGAAGCGTTGCTTTTCATATTGATTTGAACGAAAGTTATATCACGTTTGGGATTCCATCGTGCGCACAAAACGGATGTATGTAAATATGTATATTGTAAACAATGAGCGATGCAGTGAGCACGCCGTGATGGTAAAGCAACCCAACGATGCGATGGTATATACTGGCTTTTTGCATGTGCGAAGAAGTGCAGAGAGTGTTAACCAACTCCAGAGAACAGATGATGCGAGCGAAATACATATGTGCAATGCAGGTGTACGTCACAAAACAGGTAGAATGACAGAAACTAGGGAATGAATGTGAAGAACCGGGGGTATCAGTGAGATCTAGGCGAGATGAAGGAAAACGAAGACAGTGGGGAAACAGCATAGTACAGCAAACACCAAGAAACCAGCAGCAATGCAGCCCAAACAAAAACAGACAACACGACCGCCACGACACAAAAGGAAATACGATACACAAAAGGACGGTGATTTGGGGGGGGGGGGGGGATTCTAGTTGATTGGCTCCGCGTCGGCTGGCGTTGTCACTGCCGTCTCCGTAGCAGCAGCAGCCGCCACGTCTCGGGCAGCCAGCTTTTGTTGTCGCGTGGCCTTGGCTTCGGCCACGGCGGCCGCGCGGGCGGCCACGAGTGCGCGCTCTGTGTCCATGGCCACCGCCCGACGGGCCTCGACGTCCTCGCGGCGCACCAGCTTGCGCAGCGCCTCAGACGCCTGGACGAGGCCGTCGATGCTGATAGCGTGGTTGGTCATTTGGTGGTTGATGTAGGTATAGATCTCGGCGGGGGTCTCGCAGCGCAGGAGCGCGGCCTCGTTGAGCTTGAGCAGGGCGAGGGCGACCTGGAAGAGGAAGACGCTGCCGTCGTTCAAGCAAAAGACAACGTCCCAGACACGGAACAGGACCTCGGCCGACAGGCAGTCGGTGAAGACGGACAGGAACCACTGGAAGGTCATGGTCTCGAGGTCAATCGACAGCGCGTCAAAGTGTGCCGACAAACGCGGCAGCACGTCGGCGACGTACGCGCGCAGAACCTGCTGGTCGGCGCGGCTGGCCGCCAGGGAGTGGTCGTAGTAGCCGACGGGCAGGATGGTCTCGACGATGCTGGCAAGCAGCCAAAAGGCGTCTTCGGCCGACGGGGTGACGAGCAGCAGGTTGGCCGCAATCAGGTTCATGCCCTGGCAGTAGCCGACGTCCGGGTTGCGCCGGGCATAGGCCAGGAGCACCTCGTTGAGCTTGGCGGTACCGGGGCCCTCTCGGAAGAAGATGTTGTCCGTCAGCGTGCGGTGGATGTCGGCCTGGATCTGGGCGACAACGTCGGGGTCCTCGGCATCTGTGGCCGGATCACGGCCCGCGACCAAGTCATCGTAGGCGCCGGGGACGCGCAGGCTGGTGGCACCGGTGCACTCGGACCAGACCTTGGCGCGCAGAAGGACGGGGATGCCGCCCAGGACCAGCGCTCGGAACTCGTTCCACTTGGCGCGGCCCAGCTTGCCCTTGTTGCCGAGGCCAGCGACGCCGACAATCTCGCCGTCAGCCAGTCGCGTCTCGGGCATGCTTGCTCGGGCCATGGCCATGGTCGCCTTGGCGCCGCCGCCGTTGCTGCTGCTGCCGCTGTGGATGTTCTCGGCGGCCGCCAAGGCCATCATCTCGCCCTCGCGGCGGCGCTCGGCGCGAACTTTGCGCAAGAACTCGTTCCAGCGGACGGTGCGCTCTTTTTGGAGTGCATCATGCAGGTCACTGAGTTGCTGAAGCAGGAGACGGACGGGCTCGACGTCTTCTTTGGCCGGCGTTGGCGGTGCCTGCGACGACAGTGGAGGCCGTTTCTTTGTGAGCTTCTTTTGGTCGGCGGCCGTGTCGGTGGTGTTGGTGCTCGATGCAATGGAGTCCGTGTCGCGGCCGGCAGCGCCGGCTGTCGTGTTTGTCGTCGTGGCCGCCGTCGTGGCGGCTGCCATAGCGCCTGTCGACGGCGGTACAAAGCCGCGGCCGTCCGAGGTGATGAAGCCTGGCGACTTGGGGCCGGCTGCGTCACCAGAGACATCGCCAGACACCGTGCTGCTGCCGTCTTCCGTAATGACCTCGATGCGCGTGTCGGTCATGGCGGGCGTGTGTGAGAGAAGCTCGGTCGGAAAGGTGGCGATCTTGAGGTAATCCTGCCAGCGCTTCGGAACAGCACCGGGCGCAGCCGCAGCGGACTCCTTGTCGGGTCCCGACGCGGACGTCACGTTCAGACTAGGCGGACGGTGTGTACTGTCCGTGTCGTTATCATTGATGCTGTCGTTCTTGAGCGAGCCGGCGTCGCCCATGCTGGCCTGGTCATCGTCAGGGGCAGTCGCGTCCACTGCATTGTCGTCACCACTGCCGCCGACTTGTGGCGGCGACGGACGGCCGTTGCGGCTGACACGCCCGCCAGCGGTGTCGAGCATCTCCGAGTGGCGGCTGCCGCGTTTGGCGTGGCGCGCCACTTGGGCGACCTGTGCAGCCTCCCGCTGGCGCTTCTTCCGGCGCTGGTCGTAGATGAAACCGAAGCGGTCAATCAAGTGGCCCGAGCTGTTGTAGCGGTTGTACATGTGCGTCAGCGTGGGCGGCTGGACGTCGAGCGGCAGGATGGTGTCCATCTCGACGGGGAAGTACGTCGTCCTACGCATAACGGCCCCGTCGCTGGACGGGCTGGCGTCCATCATCTCACCGCCCCAGCGCTCGTTGGCGGCACCGCTGCTGCTGCCGCCACCACTGCTGCCCTGGTGCTTGTGGCCGTTGCCGTTGGTCTTGTTTCTGCCGGCACCTGCACCGGCGACCCCGCGGCTGGGGATGGCCTGGGGCACGGCGCTGCCATTGAGGGCGGCCACGGCCCCGGCGCCGTTGAGGACGGCGGACGAAGTGGAGCGGCGCATGGACATGAGCGACTTGGGCCCGACGCTGCCGCTGTTATTGTTGCTGTTGCTGTTGTTGTTGCCACTTTGGAGAGTGGAGGCACGTGTTGAGCGACCAATAGTGGTGGACGGCGGTCCAGGTCGGCGATTGGTAGCGCCAGATGCGTTACGCAGCGACGCGGCTGCCGAGGCGGATGTGCTTTCGCCAGATTCTTGCGGCGTGTCACTGCCGCCGCCGACAAGACGCAGAGCGAGGCTCGCCAAGGACGACTTACGCCCCGACTGAGAGGTGGCAGCCGAGGCGACACTGGACGCGCGGCTGGTGCTGCGAGTCGGCCGTGCGCTGTCGTATGTTGGGTCGTTTGTTGGATCCGCCGCGTCGGTCTGCGCCGTAGGCGGTTGGAAGAGGTCGTCGCGGATGGTCGGCCGCCGCTCGCCACCTGATGTCGCACGAATGGTCGTCGTCCCCTTTTGTGTGCTTTGCTGTGTCGGAGGCGTGTGCGCGCTGCCGCTGCTGTTGCCGGCTTTCTTTGTCGTGCCGCCCCAGAGGTAGTCCTTCCAGCCCTTGGGCGTGCCGGCTGACGTGGCCGTCTTGTTGTTTCCATTGTTTTTCGTTTTCAGAGTCGACGACGACGCCAATGCCGCCGACGCCGCTCGAATGGTCGCGTCGTTGTAGTAGTAGTCGCTGCTGCCCTGCCGCGGACTGTGGTCGTCGGACATGGCGTCGCCGAGCAGATCGGACACGCGACGGGCATGCGACGCCGGGATGGACGTGTTGGCGGCCGCCGCAGCCAGGCGCGCCTCCTGTTCCTGCTCGAGCGAGCGCAGGCGCGTGGCCAGATCCAGGCTCGACAGACCACACTCCAGAATGATCTTGCGCAGGAAGCGTTCGCGGTCGGCGGCGCGGGCCCGCAGGGCGGCCACCTGCGTGTCACGGCGGGCCAGGTCCTCGGCCAGCTGACGCACGAGAGCGATGGCACCGTGCTTGCCAATGAGGCGGGCGACATGGGCGTCGTCGGCGAGGTGAAGGTCACCGTAGTTGATGGCGGGGGCGTCATTGTCGTCAAAGAGGGCGCTGCGAGCGGCGGACGACGACGGGGCTGCTGGTGGGACCGTAGCGGCGACAGACGACGTCGAGGCCGTCGATGTGGAAGGGCCCGTGACGGGGAGGAGCGCCCGGCCCTCGTCTGCCAACAGACTGTCGACAAGCGACGCCGTCGAGGCCGTCGGACCGGCCAGACGAGGCCGTTGTGGTGTTGGCAACAGCGGCGGCGATGCTGACGACGGCGCTTTGGGCGAAAAGGACGGGAACGACGTCAGCGACTTGTTGTCCTCCGAGGTCACGCTGGCCGAGCTGGATCCGGCGTGCGGCTGCGGCTGCGGGTTCTGTGACGACGAGCGCGTGGGGACGCGGCTGCTGGTGCGGCGGCTGCCGCCTCCACCGCCTCGTTGTATCGAGCGGTGGCTGCGTGTGGACGAGGCGGCCGACGTCTGCGAGACGGAGCGGGCGAGGGGTGCGGCAGTGGCGGCAACGGGCGTGGTTGTGGGCGCCGTTGGTGAGGCAGACGTTGACGCCGGGGGAGGCGATGAAGACGACAATGACGATGTCGAGAGCGAAGACGAGGTCACCGCGCCGCGCGTAGGCGGGGACACGGAGGCGGCGTCATCGCGGTCCATGGCGGTAGACCCGTCATCGGAGGTGGTCCAGCCGAGGAACAGGTCGAGGCAGACGCGAACTGGGATGGGTGGTCGTGATTAGGGAGCAAAATGCAGGTGGCGAATAGAGGTCGTGATGAAGTTGTCTGACTTCGATGACGATGCAAGAGAAGCACGAGGACGTTGTCTGATGAAGAGACGAAAGGACGAGATACTGGTCAGCCGTGGAGAGCGTCGGGTGCGCGCGTCAGGGAGGCCTGCTGGCGTGTGTTCTGTATTGTATTGGGGTCGGGTGGTGGAATTGTGTGGTCTTGGTAGGGAGGAATGAAAAAAAGGGAAGAATCGTCACGCAGAAGAGGCAATTCAACGAGTCGAGACAGCAGGAGCTTGTCTGGTACGTCGTAGTTTCGGCGTAGGGAAGGCCCCACCATTAGGAAGGACCCAAGCAGGCAAAGGTCTCCACTTTTTACAGTGGAAGCGTACATAATTCAGGCAGGCACATGCCACGGGACAGCAGGAAAGAGCAGCCGACGCACGAACTTTAGGCTGTACAACAAGGCAATTACACAGGATTCGATAGGGCGGGCAGGCGCGACCAGGGGGTCTTGTGAGCATGATTACAGAATACGTCGTACATCACCGAATCTTGGGAAAAAGTCGTCATCCCTTGCGTCAAATTATCCTATTCTCTCGTCTGTCTGCTTTTATTTCGTATCCCAACGAGTGTCCCCTTCAATTTCTGATTTCATCTCAGTTTACTCCCTGGGATCAAGGGGTTACGGAAGACCTGGTCACTGGCGACGCGCTCGTTAAAAAGAGAAAAAAAAAAGAGAAAAATACATGCGGTGATCAAAAAAGAAAACAAAAGTCTCCCTTGATTCCGGCTCTCAGCGCCACTGGCCAGCTCACTGAAGTTTTACTATCGCCGCGCAGCGAGACATGCCAGGCACGGAAGAGCGGGATCAACCGCGCTAGGGAGATTGGGCCTGGATCGACAGTGGTTGCAGGACGGAGTAGTCGAGTTCAGGTGAAGGCTGCAGGACTGGGATGCATTCCAGGACCGGAATAAATGCAGGTCTGGCATGTTGACGACGGTGGAGATGAATGTCTGTGCGTCCAATTGCTCGAAAAGAGTATCGTAGTATCATAGCATTTATGGTATCATAGTGAATAGTATCCCTAATGTTCATCTTACCTACAACGTACAGTATCGTACCAGCGCCCTCCCTCATGACGATAGCCATGCCATGTTGAGCAGGTCAAAGTCCGTGTCGAGCATAAACTCGTTGAGATCAATCTCCATCGGGAGCAGCTGTTGTGGCGGTCGTGGAAAGACACTGGCACCGCCATGACCACCAGGACCACCGCCTGGGCCAGTGCCCATTGCCATCGCCATGGGATGCGGATGGGGATGCACGTGGCCGTTATGCGATGGATAGCCCTGGATGTATCCAGTTGGTCCTTGGCTTTGGCTTTGGGATTGACTCTGCATTTGGCTGTCATTTTGAGGATGATTCTCATTCTGATGTTGCGTGCCATACTGGCCAGCGGCCAAGGCTGGCCCAGCGTGCGGTCCGTTTTGTGGGATGCTGCCGTCGCCTCCCCCACCGCCGAGACCCGGATTGATGGGCACGAGCACGAGCTGTGACAGGTAGCTGACACACCGTTCGACGACGCGGTTGCCGCGGTCCAGGTTCTCGAGCGCCTCGATGGCCATGCCAAAGTAGGGCAGCGCGGCCTCGACAAACTCCCAGCGCGGGAGGAGCCTGCTCAGCGTGGCCGACGATGCAGCCAGGTCCGCGTCGCCGATGTGCCTTTGCACGTCGCACCGTGCCACGTGCATGGCGGCAAAGATGGCGAGGGCGGCGTTGAAGGTGTAGAAGAGCGAAAAGTTCCAGGCACCCAGCAAGTCGCGCCGGGGTCCGTCGGCCAGGACAATGGTATGGACGAGGGAGATAATGGCCTGGGCGGAGTGGATGCAAGCCTCGACGCTACCGAGGCCCATCTGGAGGAGTTTGGACGAGAAGGATGAAAACGATGACGATGAAGAAGACGATGACATGGTGGACAACGACGTGTTGGCGCCGGGCTGTGGCCGCTGGCTGCTGCTCCTCCCTCTTCCGCATGTCTCTAGCAGCTTCTCGAGGATGGGCCGGTGCGACAGAATTTGCAGGTTGTGGTACCGCACCGAGAGCACGACGACATACCGCGCCGAGATCTTGTCGTCGGCCTCGATTCCTTCCAAGTCCTTGGGGCCCACGGGCGCGTCGTACACAGACAGCTGGTTGGGCGCCAGCTGGGCCTTCCAGGCCTCGAGTTCGGCCTCGACGCGCAAGACATGCGAAAAGAGCGCCGAGTGGTCGGCGTACTGTCGCGAGGAGGGCACCGGCTCCTCGAGGCCCAGGTTCTGGCCGTAACAGGTGTCGATGATGTGGTGCAAGACGTTGTAGAGCTTGATGGTGGCCGTGTAGTAGAGGCCGTCCATTTGGGGGGTGGTGGTGGCGGAGGAGGGCGACGCCGACGCGTTCCTTGCAGCTGGCTCCGTCTCGGCCTGCATGTCGTCTGGCCCAACAATCTGCATGTCCGTGATGGGCAGCTCCAGCGTCAAGTAGCTCTCGTGGATCATGGCCGGCCGTCCAAAGGTCATGGACAGCGTGCGGTCTAGCAGGATGCACCCGAACCAGACGCGTTTGCGGATCTCGCACTCGAGCGGCGGGAAGGCCCGGTTCGTCTTGGGCGACTGCAGGCCCAGCTGCAGCGCCGTCGTAATGGCCAGGCCGTGCACCGTCCAGGCCTGCACCGACTTTTGCGTGCCCTGCAGGTACTGGCCCAGGATCAGCAGGTACTGCACAAGCTCGAGGCTCATGTTGCGGCGGGCCTCCTTGTCGTCGCACAGCGCATTGGCCCGCTGGTAGTACACGTCGGACTCGGCGATGCGGCGCTCGGCCGACACGGACGTGTCGACGTGCAGTGTGGTGGCCATGGCCAGGATGATGTTGAGCAGGCCGAGCCAGGTGCGGCGGGCGCTGGTAAAGTTGCTGGTCTTGAGGGCAAAGTAGGTGGCGCAGAAGGTGGCCTCGTGCACGTAGGGCAACAGGCGGCCCGTCTTTTGAAAGTACTCGCGGATCAGGCTCCAGGTGCGCGCCTCCGAGGGCAGTGCGTAAATGTTGACGGGGGCCATGGTCGGCGGCGTCGTCGTGCCGTGGGCATGCCCACCGTTCCGCGCACTGCCGCCGCCTGTCGGCCGCGACACACTCATTCCGCCGGCGACCTCATGGGCGCGGTTGACGGGCGAGGGCATGGCCTGGTGCAGGTCGTCCATACGGGCCATGGCGAGGGAGATGTGGCGCAGGAAGGCAATGTTGCTGCTGGGACCGAAGTAGCCCCAGTCCTCCTCGTCGGCGAACTTGATGGCACCCATGCCGTCGATGGAGTCCTCGGCCGTGTCGGGCACGCCATAGGTGCCGTTGGTGGACGTAGCTGTGGTGGAACCGGTGGAGGCCGACGATGATGAGCTGTTTGCTGTTGCTGTGGTGTCAGGTGCTGTGGATGCTGTTGTCGCAGCTTGCACACTTGTCACGCTGCCTGCTGTGCCATCCTTGTCGACACTGCCTTCCTCGTTCGTATCGCGACCTGGACCATTGTCATCGTCGCGGTCGTCGTCGTCATCGCCATCGTCGTTTCGAGACCGTTTTTTACGGCTTGGTGTCGGTGCCTCGGCCTTGTCGGCCTTGACTTGTGCCAGACTCAACTCAATGTCCGCCAGTCGCTGCTCCAGCCGCTCGAGATACGACCGGCCGACGGTCAGGTTGCTCGCCACACCCGCCTGCTCGTAGACGCACTCGCAGCCCAGCTCAGTGCACAGCGAGCAGCGCGGCCGGCGGCCATCGCAGCGGGACTTGCGGTGCCGGCAGTTGCCACAGGCGAGTGCTACGCGGCGGCGTTTGTTTGGCGGGCCCGTGGTCGATGACGTCGACTGTGGAGATTGGCCGGCGGCGAGATGCGGTTGCGGAAGTGGCGGCAACTGTTGTGATGATGAACTCAATTGCTGTGCCGCCTGTCCCCGTAGACTAGGCCGGGACCCAGGCCGAGCTGCGGTTGTCAGGCGCCGGCTCGGGGACGACGCAGGACCCGCCATTGTTAGAGACGTCACGGAGACAAGCGCCCGTGCCGTCACAGCTCCCAGTATGTGGCACGGGTCGTGCTGCAGGACAGAGTGCAGAGTGCAGTGTGAAATGGTCTCAGTGAACACAAGTCATGGAGTGGTTCAAGTGAAGCCAATCATCGGACGACGGATGCGTGTTTCGCATCGGGGAGCGAGGGAACTGTGGAGCGAGAGGGAGAACGGGGAGTTTTTGAGCTGATCGGTGAAGGGGCGTCGGGTATTGGAGTATGCAGGAGAGGAAAAGTAGAAGATTATGCAGAGGAACGCCAACTCTGAGATGCTTCCGCCCTTCTCCGGAGATGGAAAGAACATGGCTGCATCACACGCTGCCTGCCACACCTTCCTCTCCGCAGTTCGCTCCCCCGCAACGTGGAGAAGCTGGGCATGGCGTCGGGGAGTCTACAGGGTTCGCCGCAGGGAAAGAACCACTCGTGGCAAAAGAGAAGGCACGACGCAGGCCTCGATTGCATGGGAATTAGACGGGCAGTCAGGAGGAAGGTGCAGACGGTGAGCCGTCGGGGAGTTAGGGAGCGACACCTGATCCACGGCACCGGTATGCACCCCAAAACAGGCAAGGCCTGGTATTCGTCGGCGCGTTAGCTGCGCTAAGTAAGAGCTGGCAGAATACGCCACATGTTGTCGGAATTGGGTTCTGATGTGCGGGGTTCCGGTTCCTGGTATCCGCTAGCCGCTGAGCCGCTTTCCCCAACAGCCATCACCAGCAGAAGGCTGAGTGGATTGGGAGAGTGAACTCCGGTGACAAAACCACTACCCCCAGATCATAATACCAATTTCAAGACAATAAAAGAAAATGATTTACGCGTTGGTCCAGACTGGAACCCGGGGCATGTCGAGTTTGCCGTCACGAACTTGTCGCGTGAATTGGCAACAACATTACTCTTAATTTTATGGTTTGCTCACGTGATCCTTCGACGGCTGTGGGACATTTATCTTTGCTCATCACCAACGTGTTCACCCGCAGCGATATTGATTTGCAATGGAATAGGACGGTTGACTACGTTGTAAACAGTGCTGAAACAAAACGTGGGAACACGTGGCAGAGACTCATAATCCGGATGTATGAACTAGGACAAGTAGTCAGTCTGTCAAGACGGATGACACTGAAATATGATGTACAACGTTTATGGTCAAATTTGTGATAGAGGCAGCTTAGTATTTTCCGCCGGTTGCAAATGTGGGTGTGGGTTATCATACATTGACAATACGAAAAGAAGATGTGAGCCTTTTGGTATTCCTCGTTAGCGTGTATGACTGGGCAGCTGGCGGTTTGGCATACTGACCAATACTTCTTATCTTTCAAATCAACCTGTCCTTTCTGCTATCGTTGCCCTTTGCCGTCCATTCTGTTTCTTCGGCCGCGTGACAGCGAACAAGTAGGGATGCGTGTGTCTCTTATTTGGGTGGGGGGACGTTTAAAGAGGTGCGTCTGTTCGGGTGTTTTCATTTGTTGACTCGAGCAGCGATTGCTACATTTTGTTTCTATTTATGTCACCTCTTCCTGGTTTAGTTTTGTTCTTTCCGTATCTCACCACACTTCTCACCCTATTACTCTATGTTACTTAGAAACAATGATCTCTTATTTTTGAGTGCTGTGCCAGACTTCACGTCCGAACCTTCGCCATGAAAACCTGCCACTGTGTCACCATACGGTGTATACAATCGAGGCAGACGGTCGCGGGAATGCAGTGGAGTACAATGTATTGCATTCAACAGCCCTGCTTAGTAAATAGATGAGAACTCGTTGGCAATCCGTCCCTGCCTGGCCAACATTATAAATAGTCCCGAAATCAGTGCCCAATATGCCCCAAAAGTCACCGAAAACAAGCCGTTGCACACCAAGACGGGCCCTTTTATGGCTCAGGTCCATATTTCGATTCTGTTCAATGACACCACCTGCGGGTTTGTGGGCATGCCCACCACTGGTGTTTGCACGGAGAAAAAGGCGCAAAAATGCCGTAGGCTGTGTTTGTTTGGTCGTATGAAGACATAATCCGGCAGTCTACGACCGAGGACGAGCCGTATGCGCCACACAAAATACTTTGTAAGGCCATGAGTGTAGCCAATAAAGGAGACGAATACGAGCCATGGCCTCTTTCCATCGTCGCTCTTCCATATCGCGTCTTTCGCGGCGTTATTTGGCAATTATTGGCATCACGGCTTCGCATCAAGGCCTCGCGCCGACCCGGTCAATGCGTCTTTTTCAATGTGAAGCGCGGGACAAAAATGATACGGTCCATGCGGACGAATACGTGGTCGAAAGCGGCCACAATTGTAGATAAAATTAGACTGTATTAACAACACGACGTAGTCGAGCAGTTGGGGGCGGCTAGTGCGGACGGAAATCGGACGAAGGACAACAACAAAAAGACAGGGTGAAAAATCGACTAACACCAAACAGACCGGGAATTAAGGGCCGCGACGGACGAAGGCCGAGATGAAACGACGACGGACGACGCGGACGGACAACAGGAAATTTGGTAATGCCTTTGCGACGGTCTTTGTGATGGCTTTGTGATGGCTTTGTGATGTCTTTTCCATTTGCGCATTTTTATAGCCATACCGTCGCCAGGAGGAATGTCGTAATTAGTAATGTGCAATAGCGAAATAGGTACGGCATAGTCGGCAGATTACGGCATGGACGAACCTGCAAATATTTGGCCGTGAAACTCTGTGACGATATGCACTTTCTGCGGCACTCGGAAACAACGACATTCCCGGTCCCGATTTGCAATTGAACGACGATGGAGGTGGTCTAGTCCTGGGCACGGTCTCGAGCGTCGTCTCGAGTGGCGTCTGGCCTATCGTCTTTGGCTCGGCGACGACGTATATGAAGGCCACGTTCGCGTCTCAACCAAGAGGAAAGAGAGAGACCGCCATCACTGCATTCTCCACAGCTCAAGCCACTCACACCACACACAAGCCACTCGACAACCGAAGTATCCCCTCCACAATGGCCCCTCCGACCAGCCTCACCACCGACCAGTGGCTCAGCGCCGCCGCCTACCGCCGCACCGTCTACACCCTCAAGGACACGTCGCACGTCTCCGACGCCCGCATCGAGGAGATTGTCAAGCAGGTGCTGTCCTTCAACCCGTCGTCGTACAACACCCAGGTCGACCGCGTCACCGTCGTCTTGGGCCCCAAGCACAAGCAGCTCTGGGAGATCATCATCGACGCGGTCAAGCCCGCCCTCGAACAGGCCGGCCCCGGCGTCTGGGACGCGATGCGGCCCAGGCTCGAGGGCCACAAGAGCGCCTACGGGTCGGTCCTCTTCTGGGTCAGCGACAAGGCCCTGGACGACGCCCGTGAGACGCACAAGGCGGCCGCCCACGCGCTGCCCCAGTTCGCGGAGCACGCCAGCGCCATTGCGCAGATTCTCGTGTGGACGGCGTTTGAGCTCGAGGGCTTCGGCGCCAACCTGCAGCACCTGGGCATCATCCCCGGCGTGTCGACGGCGCTGCAGAAGTTCTTGGGCCTGCCCGCCGACTACTCGCTCAAGGCGCACCTCAACTTTGGTGAGGAGGCGGGCGAGCACCCGGAGAAGCCTGCCAAGCTGCCCCTCAGCGAGACCTTCAAGATTGTCACCTAGATTTAGACTTATGAGTAGATACTTAATGGACAATAGACATGCACTATTACGCAAAGCTTGTGTCCTGGCCTGGGTTTTGGTAACTTCAATCTATGATCCTGTGAGAAGCAGAGTACGTGGAATACACAACGTTGAAAATGCGCTGTTTCACTCATGTTTGGCCGTATGTACTTGTGTCCTCTTTTTGTAGTACTACGGAGCCGCACCAATGGCCATCAAATATCTACGTGCACTGCTTTCATCTGCCTAACTCTCAACCAGTTGACGTTATTGCGGTGTATTTCCTTTAACCAGGAAACAACTTAATGCATCCGAAACTCCAGAACCACGCTCAGAGAATGTCACATAAGCAAATGAAGTGAAGCCAAGTCATTCCATATCATTCTGGGGAGGCTGGTGTAGGTTTTAGTGGCTGGTGTGCGTCTCGTGCATAACGTGGCTGCAGTTGCACCGCATCACCTCTTCCCTGCATCCACCCCACAGCCATTTCGACAACCCCTCGCAAATGCTGCTTGAGACGGTCCAGATGAGCGCACCGACGAGAACGAGGCAACAGCCGCCGGACTATGTAGTTGACGACTTCCCAGCTGAAAAAGAAGGAGAAGAGGTCTGTCACAGTTCGGGCCACATTTCGCGACGACGATGTAGCCTTGGAAGAAACGAGTGGACTGCCACTGCGAGGGACGACTGTGGGACAACAACAAAGTAAAGCGGCGGAGAAGGCCTCAGAAGAAACGAAACAGGGCCTGGCAAACGCTTGAGCTTTGTTCAGGAGCAGAATCAATTGAATAGAATGACTGTAAATTTATGTGCTCTACAAAAGCTGCCTACCATCGCCCACCTTACAACTGCGCCCAGGCCCCGCGCGCCCACTTGTGTACAAAGGCCAGCAGCTCGCGGTGCAGCACGTCCTTGTGCGTGTGGCTCAGAAAGTGCACGCCGCCGTGACACGGCACCAGCCGCGCGTCGGCCGCGTTGGTAAAGAGAGGCAGGTCGGCCGCGGCCTGCTGCAGGGAGAAGACGACGTCGGCCGTGCCCTGCAGCCACAGCACGGGGCAGCGCACGCACGGCAGCCGCGCGCGCAGACCGTCGCGCGTCGCGAGGGCCACGGCGGCCATGACGATGCGCTGTTTGCCGGCCGCGCCATGGTAGTTGTGCACAAGGGTCCGGGCCCAAACGTCGCGGGTGGCCCGCGTCACGGTCGGGCCAAAGCCAATCTCCATCAAGAAGTCGCAGTAGCCGTCGCCCGGCACAAAGTCTGCGTCGGCGGCCGGGTCGGTGGGCGCGCCGGCCTGCGCAACGAAACCCGCGGTGGCGGCTGGGCCGTCCCAGCAGCCGAGCGCGCGGCTCTCAGCGGACTCGGCGTCCATGGACGAACCGACGGGCACGACACCCATGACGCGGGTGGGCGCCAGCAGCGCCAGACGCACAGCGATCCAGCCGCCCTGGGACGTGCCGAGGGCAAAGAAGGTGTCGACGCCGAGCGCATCGAGCAGCTGCAGGGCCATGTGCGCCGAGTCCCAGTAGGTAAACGTCGTGCCGGCGCCCGACCGCGGCATCGTGCGGCCGTGGCCCAAGGGCTCGATGGCGACCAGGTTGGCAGCCGCGCACAGATCCGCATTCTGGAACTCGGGCTCGTAGTAGTCGGCGGTGGCCGTGAACGGGTTGAAGAGCACGACGGTGGGCTTGGCGCGGTCAATGGCCGGCTGCGACAGGCGGTAACCGACGTCGATGCCGCCGAGGTGCGGGACGAAGAGTGTTTGGGTGGCGGTTGACATGGTGGCGGTGGAGACAATGGGTGAGAGGGTAGACGGAAAGAGACGTTGGTGATAGATGACTCCAAAGACAGAGGAAGGAAAGACTAGACGACGAGTCGATGCTATTGCGTTAGAATGAGAATGCAAATATAGAGTGGGACACGCACGCGGCAACGGAGCAAAGTGTCCAATGCATAGACTTTGCGGGGAGTCGGGGCGTGGAGATGGGGAAGACAGAGCAGGCAGGGTGCTCCGTAGCTCCGTATAATGTCACAGCTGTTGGTCAGATTGCGGATGCACAACAGAAAGTGCAGTCTCCCACACGCCACGATCGTCCATCGGCTCGCGTCCGGAAGGCGCAGAGGCGACCCGATCTCCCCGACGGCGCCAGATTTGCGACTTACACGGGTCCCCACTTTTATTTATTGGAAACTGCCAACGCCACCAAAAGATCACAGCGGAAGCTGTACGATGACGAGGTGGACGAGGCGGCCGAGTGTTTTATCCAATGTTTTATTCTTTTTAATAGAGACCATCCTGTTCGTTGCTCCTTCTCCAACTCGTATCTTGAGTTTCCATCAGTGCTCTTCCCACTCGGTTCTGACTATACAACGACAAACAGCTCGACGTCTCTCTCCTGTGGACAGCTTCCTTCACTATCTGCCTTCCTTTATTGACACGACCGACCTAGCATCCTTCCACCTCACACCTCATACCTCATACCACATCACACAATGCCCCCTCTCAACATTGGCATCGTCGGCGCCGGCATTGGCGGCCTGGCCACGGCCATTGCGCTGGCGCGCGCCGGCGCCCAAGTGACGGTCCTCGAGGCGGCTGTCGAGCTTGGCGAGATTGGCGCCGGCATCCAGATGACACCCAACGTGTCGGTGCTGCTGCAGCGCTGGGGCGTCGACAAGCTAATCGGCGACAACCTCGTGCGCTTCGAGGAGCTCAACATGCGGCGCAAGGACGGCACGCCCGTCGGCCACACGAAGATTGCCACGCTCGAACGGGCGCTGAACCGGCCGTGGTGGGTCGTGCACCGCGCGCATCTGCACGCAGGCCTGGTCCAGGTGGCCGAGCGGCTGGGCGTCACGCTGCTGGTGGACGCGGCGGTCACGGCGCTGGCGTACGCGGACAGCCCGTCGGTGACGGTGACGTCCCGCGCCGGCACGTTTGTGTTCGACCTGGTCGTCGGCGCAGACGGCGTCAACAGCACCACGCGCAAAGCCCTGTTCCCCGACGCGGCCCCCGAGCCGCCCACGACCAACTGCGCCTACCGCGCCATCGTGCCGTACGAGCAGATCCGCAAGGACCCCGTGGCGCGCGAGCTCGTCGAGAAACTAACAATGGAGGTCTGGATGGCCGAGAACGCCTACATCATCACGTACCCCATCTGCGCCGGCACCATGTTCAACCTGGTGCTGTCGCACCACCGCCCCGAGAAGCTGCGCGCCACCCAGCACGACGTGCCCCTCCACGAGCTGCGCGACGAGTACAAGGACTTTGACCCGCGCATCCGCCGCATCGTCGGCATGATCGACCGCACTGCGCGCTGGCCGCTGCTGGTCGCCGGCCCGCTGCCGTCGTGGTCCTCGCCGCGCAAGAACGTCGTCCTCGCCGGCGACGCCGCCCACGCGATGGTCAACCACATGGCCCAGGGCGCCGCCACCGCCATGGAGGACGGCGCCTTTCTAGGCAAGTGCATCGCCGCCGTCGTCGCCGGCCGGCTGCCGCTCGACGCCGCCATCGGCCTCTACGAGCGCGAGCGCATGCCCAAGGCCTTTGCCAAGCAGCAGGTCTCCTTCCTCAACGGCGCCATCTGGCACCTGCCCGACGGCCCTGCCCAGCAGGCGCGCGACGCCGTCATGGCGCCCGAGCTGCAGGGCCAGTACTACGTCAAGAGCAGCAACCTCTATGGCGACCCCAAGACCGTCCTCGACGTGTACGGCTACGACGCCGAGAAGCACGCCGACACGGCGCTGGCGGCGCTGCTCAACGGCGGCCGCGAGCCCGTGGACGCCAACACGGGCATTGCCCCGTCGCTCGAGGACGAGTATATCAACTGGTTCCAGGTCGAGACGGCAAAGTTGTGAGGCGAGGCGAAGCCGAGCGTGCAAGAAATGACAGGCGAGGATTCGATTGTTGTAGCTATAGCGCAGTCTTTCGCAGGCAAATTTATTATTACAAATGGCATGAATATTTTTGATGTTTCATAAAGTAAATCAAGCTATGAGAAAATCATGTCTGTAACACGGGAATGTGATATAAAGAAGCAGAGATTCCAAAATCAAAATAGAAGAGACACAAACCCATTACCGACTTCTATTCAAAACTGCGCAAGAGGATGCTTCCCCGTCCGTCTCGCCTTTCTTCACACACAAACAAACCTAGTCGCCACCAGATTGCCAAGACTACCCTCCTCCTTCTTTCTCTCCTCTTCTTTCTCTCGTATTGAGACTCCACCAACGCCAACTCCGTCAGTGCCTGCTAGTCCCATGGGGTTGAACCTCGAGACAAGAAAGTAAAAGTTGGGGAAATTCACTAACGTTATCTCCCCGAATTTGGAGACCTTGGTGGCTGCACGATTAAGCCCATGTACTGCCCTTCTTGCTCTGTCCTCACAGCCTGCATCGCGTGCTTGCCCAGCCTTTTAGACCTCTTTGGTCCTTTTAGCGTGTTGGGCTCGAAATCAAACAGACATTCGGGAGTGCAGCCGAGGAGACAGTTCCACGTCTTTTTGTTTCGGCCCAACCCTGCTGCATCGATGTATACTCTGGCCTCTGCTCTCTACCTGTCGTCGTCACTCACAGGCTAAAGACTGCGCGTCATGGCTCACGGCCCCAGACTGTCCCCAGACTCCGGCACAGTCGGTCATCCCACTTTCCCCGGACCCCAACATACACACCTGCCCCGGTCTCTCTGCCCTGTGCACTCCCATCCAACGCTTCCCTATCGACGCGTGTCCGACCAGGGCATGTCAGTCTACACATCCTCCCACACTCACCTCATATAAGTACCATCGCTTCCCTTTGTGGCAACCCCTTTCTGGACTCTAGATCTTCCCCTGCCGAGACAGCCTCCTCCTCCTTGTGTCACCATCTTTCATCCATCGCCAATCTCAGATTGTATCTGTATTTCATCTATCGTCCCTCATCCGTCCCTGCGTTTTCCTCATCGTACTATGGACGATAAACAACGGTCGTCGCTCGACGAGCAGGAGCTCGCGAGTACAGGCGTCGACGTCGGTGCTGCCGAGAGCCTGTCCGTCGACGTCGCCATTGACCACCAGGCCGAGAAGGCGCTCGTCCGCAAGATGGACCGCTACATTGTGCCCGTCGTCATGATCGCGTACCTCCTCTGCTTCCTGGACCGCACCAACATTGGCAATGCCAAGCTGTTTGGCCTCGAGCGCGATCTGCAGCTCGTCGGCGCCCAGTACAACGTCGCCGTCGCCGTCCTCTTCATCCCCTACGTCCTGGTCGAAGTGCCCAGCAACCTGCTGCTCAAAAAGTTCACGCCCTCCAAGTGGCTCGCCATGCTGGCTTTTCTGTGGGGCATCGTGTCGACCCTCATGGGCCTCGTGCAGAGCTTTGGCGGGCTCGTGGCCTGCCGTCTGGTCCTCGGTCTGCTCGAAGGCGGCCTGTTCCCCGGCCTCACCGTGTACCTGACGCTCTTCTACACCAAGCGGGAGCTCGCCCTGCGCATCGGCTACCTGTTTGTCAGCTCCGCGCTCGCCGGTGCCTGCGGCGGCCTGCTGGCCTACGGCATCGGCTTTCTCGACGGCACGCGCGGCCTGTCCGGCTGGCGCTGGGTGTTTATCTTGGAAGGCATCCCCACCGCCCTGTTCGGCGTCGCCATGTGGTTCTTGCTGGCCGACGAGCCCCAGACGGCCTGGTTTCTGCGCGCCGAGGAACGCACCATGCTCATGGCCCGGCTGCGGCGCCAGACGGGCTTCCACCAGGAGCTCGACCGTGCCGACGCCCTCAAGGCCGTCAAGGACTGGAAGGTCTGGCTGTTTGCCGCCGGGCAGTTTGGCGTCAACTCCATGCTCTACAGCTACTCGGTGTTCCTGCCCAGCATCGTCAGTGGTCTCGGCACGTGGACCAAGCCGCAGTCGCAGGCGCTGACGGTGCCCTGCTACGTGCTCGGCGCCGTCAGCTACCTGGTCGTCGCCCGCCTCTCGGACGCCCACCAGCTGCGCGGGCCCTACCAGATCGCCGCCGCGTCCCTCTGCATCGTCGGGTACGGCGTCTCCATGGCCCCCGCCAGCTCTGCCGTGCACTATTTTGCCACCTTTCTGATCTCACTCGGCCTGTTCATCGCCGTTGGCCTTCCCCTGGCCTGGCTGCCCTCCAACACGCCGCGCTACGGCAAGCGCACCACCGCCTCGGCCATCCAGATCATGGTCTGCAACTGCTCCGGCATCGTCTCGCCCTTTCTGTATCCGTCCGCCGACGCGCCCCGCTACATCATGGGCTACAGCGTGTCCATTGCCCTGCTGGCGTACGGCATCGCCATCTACGGCTTCTTGTCCTACTACTACGACCGCGTCAACAAACGCCGCGCCGCCGGCCTGGAGGACCACAAGGTCGCAGGTATGTCGGACGACGAGATTGACGCACTTGGTGATGAGAGCCCGCGGTTTGTGTACACAATATAAGCAAGAGGGGGTGAATGTGACAGATAGAACGACAGGTGGAGTAATATTGGTCATTTCTCATTTGTTCACTTGCTCAACTGATGCTACTTTCGTACTGGCCGTAATTCCCGCCCCTCAACGTGCCATGATGTGCTCCAATGCTCCCGGGCCACACGTATGTTTGCCGTACGCTACCCTTTTCCTCGGGCTCTTAGTTCTCCTTCTCGTCCGCATCGACCATGGCCTCGAGGATCTGCTTGCCCTCCTGCGCATCGGCTTCGTCCCACGGCTTGAGACCGTACGACAGCATAAAGCCCGTCCAACCGCCGAACGACTTGACAATCGTCCGCTCAGCAGGCGTCAGAGGCGGTTCTCGACGACTGTTAGCTTTTGGCTTCGGTGAGGGGGAACTAACGACAACGTTTCCACTGACTCACGAAGAGCGTCGGATGCAGGCATCGCGTAGAGAGTAGTATCAAGTGAGTTCGACGAAGGGCTTTGTAGATGGATTCGAAGATTGCCTCGAGTGGTGCAGATGGCGAGGATGAAGTGGAAGTGGAGGTCTCCAAAACGTTAGGATTTGCGGTGTGCGAGGTTACAGTAGGGTTGGAGCTGGCGGTCAGAGTTGGTAGGTCTCGTCTGATCTGCCAAACAACAATACAAAACGGGAAAGAACAACGAACAGAAAACGCTGAAGCAGCAGACACGCCAATTGAAGAAACTGCGACTGTGATAAAAAGAAAATATTAGGATTCAAGCCAATTAAATTCTAGAATGAGCACATTTGATTTGCACTTGCCGTAAAGAACAAGTAAAAGGACTCCAACAACGAACTACGAAAAGGGAAGGCGCCTGTCACAGCAACAAACGGAAGGAACGGCATGCAGGAAGGTGCAAACTGCGTTACCTCTTCTCAATCCCCATTTTTACTTCTATAGAACTGAATCTTTGTTTCACTCCCCTACAAACGGCTTGGCACCCTCTCGGCACCCAGTGTGATGGTCTTGACCGTCATGTACTCTTCAATGCCGTACTTGCTGCCCTCCCGACCAAACCCGCTCGACTTGACACCGCCGAACGGAGCAGCCGCATCGCTGATGATGCCCGTGTTGAGGCCGATCATTCCAGCATCCAGTGCCCGAGCCACCCGCCACGCCCGATGCACGTCCCGGCTGAAGACGTAGGCGGCCAGGCCGAACTCCGTGCCATTCGCTAGATCGAGAACCTCGGCCTCGGTCGTGAACCGGAAGAGGCCGGCCACGGGACCAAAGGTCTCTTCCGATGCGATGCGCATATCAGACGTGACGTCGGCCAATATGGTGGGCTGAACAAAAGAGGCCGTCTTGCCACTGGGCGTACCACCAACCAACACCTTGGCGCCCTTTTTGACAGCATCCAGCACGTGTGCCTCGGCCTTGGCGGCGGCTCGGGCGTGAATCAGCGGACCGTGCGTTGTGCCGGCCACCGCGCCGTCTCCGATAACAAATTCGCGGCGGACACGCTCGGCAAGACGTGCAGCAAACTGGCCGTACACGCCCGCCTGGATGTACAGCCGGTTGGCGCACACGCATGTCTGACCGGATGCGCGGAACTTGCTGATCAGTGCGCCTTCCACGGCTGCTTCGAGGTCGGCGTCGTCAAACACGATAAAGGGTGCATTGCCACCAAGCTCCAGCGACACCTTTTTGAGCGTGCCGCCGGGCGTGTTGCCGGCGCACTGCTGCATCAGCAGCTTGCCCACGGCCGTCGACCCGGTGAAGGACACCTTGTGGACACGCGGCGACGACGTGAGCGCCGCGCCGACGGCCGGCGTCAGCGCTGCGCTGGCCGTCACAACATTCAGCACGCCCCGCGGCACACCAGCCCGGCGGGCCAGCTCGACCAGTGCGTTGGCCGTAAAGGGCGTCTCGCCGGCAGGCTTGATGACGGCCGTGCACCCAGCGGCGAGCGCGGCAGCGGCTTTGCGGGTGATCATGGCCGCAGGGAAGTTCCAGGGCGTGATGAGCGCACACACCCCGACTGGCTCGCGCACCGTCACCACCTGGCTCGCACCGGGCCGGTTCGCCGCCGGCACGGTATCGCCGTAGGCCCGTGGGGCCTCTTCGCTGAACCACTCGAGAAAGCTGGCGGCATAGACGACCTCGCCACGCGCCTCGGCCAAGGGCTTGCCATTTTCGAGTGTGAGTAGCAGGGCAAGATCGTCGGCATGGGTCTTGACCAGGTCATACCAGCGGCGCAGCAGGCGGGCACGCTCGCGCGGCGCCGTGTCACGAAAGGCCGGGAACGCATTGGCAGCAGCGTCGATAGCGCGGTGCGTCTCGGCAACCGAAAAGTCGGGACAGGCTCCGAGAACCTGGCCGTTGGCTGGATTGATGACGTCAAAGGTGGCACCCGATGCGGCCGTCACCCAGGCGCCGTCAATGTGGCCCTTGTCGATGAAGAGTGAAGCGTCTTTGAGCTGCATGTTGTTGTCAGTGGACAATTACTTATTGAACGATAGAGAAATGCTCACATACCTTGGATAAAACAGGATGTGAAGCCATGGTGTCAACTCGATCTCTGTCAGCACAATATGTGTACTCTTTGATGCCGCATCGAGTGCTTCATGGACAATATTTACAGTAGTATGAATACCACGCACTTACACGGACAATATGACAAACATCGACTGAGAACCACGGGCCCGAAACGTCCGGCAACAGCGGCCATCAGCGGACACCATCCACGATTCTACTGGTCATTTCTTTATTTCCGTCTCCGCTGGAAAGGAGATCATGATTACAATTTTCTAATAGTGATTGGCGTTGGCGCCGTCTTCCCCGTCGGTTCCCAGCTAACTTTCCGATCTCCCCGATACACCTATTCATATCGCCAATGAGATTACATCCGGTGTTCCGTTCCCCGTACTCCAATCTAATTATTCCCGAACTCCGACATATTGATTCTCAGTCAACTGCCGTTTGGACCTGTCACCAAGGACGGCCGGCGCCCGACTCGTCGGCTAGCTTTGCTCCCAATTGTTCTTTCCCTCGTCGCGCGTCGTGCTGCTCCAGTTCTCTGTTCCAACGAGAATCGAATCCTCCAGGTCGATGAACTTGGGTCCCTGGTCAGTCACAAGAATATTGTACTTGACGAGGTCGCCGTAGATCAGGTAGCGGTGAAGCTGGTCGAGAGCTGTCTTGCACACCTCCAGATCACCAAGATCCGGAATGCGGCCCTCGAGTCGTTCCGTCAAGAAGCCAACGACACGGTCCGCCAGGACCGTGTCACCGTGGTTACGGCCGTGTCCGGGCAGGAAGTCTGCACCAAGGACGGCGACGTGGACGATCCCCTGGTCAGCTCGTTGTATCCTGTTGAAGGCATTGTCGTCTCCAGACGCGACTGACAACATGCGATCCATGGTCAGCGCTGCAAGGAGAGATGTCGAGATGAGGTCGGATGCGGCAACAACGCACAGAACCCCGCGTCAGCAGCGACGACGATTCGGCGAAGAACGGCAACGAATCGGTACAACTGTGGATGCATAGCAATGTGGCGCATGCTTTGTCGACTAATGATGGGATACGCGTTGACACTATACGAAGCGTCTTCGGGACACAGACGGGTCTAGAGCAGACTCTGGCCGGATGGGACTATAAGTAGAACTGTGTCAATAATCTAAGCTGTGGCTAGAAACGAATCCACATCTATTCTACGGCCGCTGCCTGTTTCGTATCTATATTTCTCTCTCCCCCCTTTGCCGTCTCCGGCTTCACCAGGCCGACTGAGACTCCTGGCTCTCTGGCATAAACGCGCAGACCGACGACACAGACGGCATTCCACGGCGAGTCGTCGTCGTCCCCGTGGCCGTCCTCGTCACTCGTCTTGTCGCTCTTGTCGTTCTTGTCGCCGCCCTTATCGTCGTCCTCCACAAACGGCCACCCTTTCTTGCCCATGGTCTTGCGCAGGTCGATGGCAGCGACCTCGCCGTCGCTGTCGTCCAGCAGATCGTCGCTGTCGTCGGCGTCGAGTTCGCTGTCGGAAAAGCTGGGTTCGGGAAAGGCCACTGGTTCGGGGCCGGGGTCGACATCGGGGAGGGCCTTGCCGTCCTTGTCCTTATCTTGGTCTTCCTTGTCGCCCTTGTTCCTCTCCTTGTCGTCCTTCTCCGTCTCCTTCACGGCCACGTCTTGCATCTTCCTCTCACGCCGCAGTCGAAACTCTTCTCGCGCCGTCACCCACGCCACGCGCGCCGCGCGCAACCGCGTCAGCTCGGCCTTGTGCCACGCTTTGTGCGCCCGCACCCTCGCCACTTTGCGCGCCCGTCGGTCTTCCAGCCGCTGGTCTTCGTCCACCACATCGCGTCTCTTTGCGTGCGCCGCATCGTACTGCCGCCCGACCTGCCGCAGCTTGGCCGGGTTTGTCTCGGCCGTCAAACGCACGACGGCCGCCTCTGCCAGCCTGCGCCGGTCCCGTCGGGCCGTGATGTGCGGGCGCACCGCGTACCGTCCAGCGGCGGGCAGGACGACCTCGCAGCTGATGGACCGCGTCTCCTGGGCGTTGGGCGCGTGGGCGCTGGACAGGACCGTCCCGTCGGCGGACTGCAGGACAAAGTGCAGCGTGAATGTGTACTGCCCTCGCAGGCCGCGGTAGTAGCGGTCGTCGAGCTGGGACAGGACGACCACCACGAGCCCGGCCGTCTCAGCGTCGACGACAAAGTGCGTGTCCGAGTAGCCGGCGACCCAGCCAACATACAACGATGTCCACAGCGGCGGTGCTGCCGTCCACGCGTCGTCCAGCAGGCGCGTGCGGTGCAGGTAGCCAAACGTCGCCAGCACGTCCTCAAAGGCCATCCAGAACACGCCGTCGTCGCCAAACGTGTGGCCCAGCGTCTTGAGCCAGTACGGCGTCCACTCCTTGGCGCCGTCCGCCCAGGGCCCGTGCCAGGCGCCCATGTGCGTGGCCTCGTTGCGGTGGCCCCAAGGGTTGCGGATCTGGATGAGCCGGACCGTCGTGGCACCGTCCTCCGAGGGGGCCTCGACCGCCCGTAGTACCGAGTAGCAGTGGTTGACGGCGAGGCCGTTGTGGTTGGCCCGGGCGCATCCACAGCCCATGACCGACAGGCCAAAGACAAAGTCGCTGTTGCGTCCGCCGTCGTCGCCCGCCTCGCTTGCCTCGCCCGCCAGCTCCCGCCACAGCCGGTCCTTGTCCAGCACGCGGCTCGCCGGCACCGTGGTGCTGACGCCGCCCGTCAGGTCCTCCATGCCCTCGCTGCACCAGCCGCCCGCCAGCGCGCCGTAGTCGCCGTGCGCCTTGGCAAACGCCTTCTCCAGCAGCGGCAGCCACGTTTCGTTGGCGTCCGCACACCGCGCAAACGACAGCGCCTCCGACCCGCGCTGGAACCGCTGCCGGTGGTCGCGCGCGCGCTGGCCCGACGCGTCGTACGTCTCGGCGCAGAAGTCGGCGTGGTGCACGTACAGCTGGTCGTCGACCACCACCGGCGTCCACGCGCCGTCGCGCACAAACACAAAGCCGTAGACGCCGCACCGTTCGTCGCGGGCCACGCACACGCGGCGCATCAGGTCCGTGCGGTGCGCCATCGTCGCCACCGCCGCGATCCACCAGCAGTCGCCCACGCGGCCCTGCTGCACGTCGGACGACGAGAACCCCTTGTCGTCGCTGCGCTCGCTTGTCGTTTTGTCCTCGCCACGCTCGCTAGTGTCCTCACTCCGTTCGCGTCCGTCCTTGACAAACACCGGCTTCTCAAAAATCCAGTCCACGCGATGCACCGCCGGCGGTGTATGCAGTGGATGCAGTGCATTCTCTTCCCCGCCGTCCGCCGCGCGCCGCCGCACCAGGCCGCGCAGGCAGTTCTGGTTGGGGTCGTCCTCCAAGTTGAACTCGGGGTCGGTGAACTTTTCATTGGTGCGGTGGCACGCGCTGACGATGCGGGCCACGGCGGCACGGCAAGCGGCCGCGGCAGCCTCATACGACGACGTCGGCATTGGTGACGGCTCTGTTGGTGTCGACGGAACAGACACAGCCGCCCATGAGGAGACCGACGACGCCGACGAGGATGCTGGCGTGCTCACACCCGCCACCGTCCCGGCGGTCCATCCCACGACATCCTGGGCGGGCTGCAGTCCCCACTGCTCGTACAGTCGCCGCGGGAAAATCGATGTGATCTTGCCTGGCTTCCGTGCGTGGAAGGCCGACCAGAAATCAGAAATTCCCTTTTGCGGCGACTTGTGCCGGTTCGTCTTGCTGCGGATCGCCGTCGTCGTGAACTTGGTGGCGACGAGTGCCGACGTGGACGAGGGCGTGTTGGTGAGCTTGTCGGAGCGCGTGGCCCCGACGGTGTCTTCATCGTCGGCCATTGCAATGCGTGGACTATGAAAAGGAAGGGTAAGAGGCGGAAGGTGGACGATGGTGTCACGGCATGGGTAAAGGGTATCGAGTATCGAGCAGCGAGTATGCCTAGCAACGTCCGGGAAGACGCCAAATATATTGTCGCATGTCAAGAGCCGTCGACCAAACGTCAGCAGGCGAAATAGCTCTCCCCATTGCAGCTTTGTACCCCTGACTATTACACAGCTGTGCATCGACGACTGCCGGCACCATGCAGTACCGAGCAGAGCACAAGAAGGGCCCTGAGAACGGCAATTTCAATACGCGACATCATTCGTCTTCCCTCATATGCGAGATCGACCATGTCATCACACGACAGGCAGACCGCCAACGACAAACGGCGTCGACCGGGACACAGCATCCGGGATCCGAGATGACAAGCTGTGCAAAGATGGTAAGCGACTGGTCGATGAGCGTTGTAAACCACAAAGAGTATGATCAGTGTCACATCTTCACATCCTCACCGCTCACATACTACCCATGCGACGTACTCACCGTTCCCAAGTCCCGTCTCACCGCTGCCGTGGCCCATCAAGGTCGCCATCAGGGTTCTCGTTTTGTCCTTGTGTCATTTTATCCTCGTCCCCATCGCCCTACTGCAGGTCCACAGGCCCGGCTAGGCAGTGATCCGAGCCGTGGTTCACTCACTGGCCACTCTCTCATTTATTTCTGTCGTCTCGCATCACATCGCACAAATGCGCTGTCTGTGGTCCGTGCTGTCAATATCGTGTATTTCCACATTGTGATGGTCGAGACAGCAAAGATCACGTCTTCAACGACTTTGGTTATTCGTCATTTGGTAAAGAAATAATGCTATCGTCTTGTAAACTTGTCCTGTAAAGACAAAATAATATTAGATTAATACAACAAGGGAAAATCAACACCGTCATAACAAACGTCTTACTCTCTGGCCCTGCAGCGACCGTCACATCCACCCACCAACCTACACACGAACAATCACGCTCAAGACGCCGTGTGCCGGGACCGCAGCGGCACTCACATCGCCGCGTGCGTCAATCGTCACCGCCACCGGCTCCAAATCCCGCGCCACGTCTGTCGCCCAGGCCTCGGCCGAGATGGCGTTTGCCACGCGGCTGCGCACGCTGATGGACACGTCCACCGCGCCGTCGTTGATGGCGACGACCGACACACTGCCGTCGGCATTGTGGAACGCCACCGTGCGCAGCGGCGACGCGCCCTTGGCCACGCAGCCGTCGACGCCCGTCGTCTTGACGGCCACCCGCACGGCGCCGGGCCGCGCCGCCCGGCTGAACTGCGCAAACGCCCAGAGCCGCTTGGCCACGGTGTAGGTGCCCGCCGCGAGGTCGACGAGCACGAGCTTCTCGTTGTTGTTGCCGTTGGTCTGCGTGTCCTGCGTGGCCACCCACCACAAGAAGGCGCTCAAATTGCCCGTCGTCAGCCCCGTGTGGAGGTGCCGCGCCCACGTCAGCCCGTCGCCTTTCAGCACGTCGGTGTTGTTGGCGGCGTCCGCGGCGGCGTTGAACCAGGTCGTCGACCAGTTGCCGCCGAGGTCGGCATACTCGGACATCCACGCGTGCTGTGGCTGCTGCGGCCGCGTCGGCAGCGGCGCGTCGACCTTGGAGGTGTAGAGGTGCGTCGTGAACACGTCGACGAGCGGCGCGGCGTCGGCGTCGCGCAGAATGGCGTCCGACATGTTGCGCTGCGTGGCCCAGCCCGTGGCATCGCAGCAGGCGATGTGCACCTGCTTCTCGAGGCCGTGGGCGGCTAGCACCGCGTACAGAATCTTGATGAAGTCGGCCGCCATCGCGCCGTCCATCAGCATCGAGGCATAGGCGGTCCTGCGTGGTGTGAGCCGCGGTGACGCGTTGTCGCTGGATGTGGAGGGACAGCAGAGGAACTCACGTCAAGTCGGGCTCGTTCAAGAAGCCAAGGTGTGTAATGTTGATGCCGTGCTCCTGTTGGGGTGTTGGGGTCAGCTCGCGTCACGCTTGACTGGAAAAAACACCCGCACATCATTACACTGACCTTGTACAGCTGCACGTTCTCTACGAGGTACTCGGCATACGCCTTGCGCCAGTCCCCCGAGGCACACACTGGCGCGCCCGGACTGCCGCACAGGTACCCGCCGCCCGCATCGTTGCTGTTGTTCTTCATGAACCCGGGCGCCGACCACGCGTCCGCGTAAAACGTCTTGACCCCGTACGCCGCCGCCTGCTGCGCCACCCAGAACTGGCCCGAGTCGAGGCCGTCCCACACGTAGTGCGGCGCCCCCGATGGCCCGCCGGCCGGTGCGTCGGGTTCGATCGTGTTCATCCAGTCCTGCGTGCTGTTGGGGCTGCTGCCGATGCCGTTGCGCAGAATCGAGAAGCCGACGCCGGACGTCACGTTGAACAGCAGGTCCACCAGCGCGGCCCGCGTGGCCGCGGGCAGATCAATGATTTGGTGCGCGCGCTGGAACGCCTCGCTGAACCCGAACCCGTCAATCGTCTGGTACGTCGTGGCCGTGTCGACCGTCAGCCGAAAACCGTCCGCCGGCGCGGGCGCCGCAGCGACTACGGCCGCCAGGCCGGCAACAGCAAGAGTGGACAGCGTGTGCATACTGAAGGTGGGCCGTGATAGGGTGTAGTTAAAACAACAGTCATCATAACAATGACGAGCAAGTGGCGGTGATCGTCCGTTTTATTTCACAAGAAGCACGTCTAACACTGTCCGTACCTATCACTGTCCGTACTCTCGGATCGTCATTTACTGGGCCCCCTTTTTTCCAGGAAACCAGTTAGCTCCGCGAACCTTTTGTTTATTTTTGTCTGTCGTCCGTCGACCACGCAATTTCTCGTGCGACGGCTAAATTGACGGGCAAAGAAGACAACTGCAATTTACTGCATCCAGACAAACGTTTGCTCGCTACCATTCGTCGGACCCCCGTCGACCCAGGCACAATCAAATGTACCTGCAGGCTGTCCCGTCTTGTGTGTCATTTCTGAGTGGCTGTGATCGCCGGATCAATCCATTTGGGCGGAGAACGTGCCATTCGTCCCGCCGATCGACAAACACCAAAATAAACCAAAAAGAACGTGGCAGGGTGGAGGTGACGAATGCTGTCACGGCTGTCTATTATATGTCTGTTGGATGGATGACAGGAAGCGGGAGAGGACATGTGTTGAGATGAGTTGGGTCGACGTCCACCCAATAACGAACTATCATAAGCAGTCTCCTCGTTTCCGGGATGAAGGCTGGACTGCACAGACGTCGCTTGGATCGTCGCATGCTGTCCCGTCTTGCCTTTATCTTTACAACCAATCTAGATTCGGGTGGACACCGACACAACAGAGCTGCGTATAGTCTACGGAAATCCTGATAACGACGACAATACGCGCCGCTTTACTGCATCTCGCACTTAGTACCTGCATAACTCAGAATGCACCATAGCCAATCAATCAATCAATCCTCATGCGTCTCAGGGGACATCGCTCCTGCTTACATCAAATTCAATCCGAAGTAAGATTCAATCTCTTCACAACGTGCACGTGCAGAGCGTCGAGAGGTTTGCGCTCATATGCGAGGGGAAAGAACCAACTCGAGAGACCTCACTCCTTGCAAATAGTGCATGCACTAACCATCAACAGCCTCTTAGACGACCAAGAACCTCTCTGAATGGATTCAGCCGGACAAGCTGCGGGCGCCCGAGGTCATTCTCGGTGCTGCCTGGGACAGCAAGGTCGACATTTGGAATTTGGGCCTCGTTGTGCGTATCTGCAGCTACAGACAACCATAAACACGTACAGACACTAACCGTTCATGCAGATATGGGAGCTGACGACGGGCCAGTTTTGCTTCGACGGACAGGCCACCGCCACAGCCGCGTACTCACCCGACGCGCACCTGGTGCAAATGCACGCGATCCTGGGACGCGTGCCCGGCACGCTGCTGCCCCGTGCCAGCCGTCGTGACCGGCTCGAGGGCGACATATCCTTTCCATCGTTTGCGCTCGAGGATCTGTGTGCTAGCAGTGGTGCTTTCGTTGAAGGCGACGGAAGCAAAGGCGACAGAGAGGCCTTTGTGGCCTTTATGCGAAGCATGTTAGACCTAGAGCCGCACAACAGACCGTGCGCACGGGACCTGCTGGATGCCAAATGGCTAAGGACGACCAAGGTGGATTCACTTTGAGACGTTGACGTTCAACGTTGCATGTTGATAATTCTCATCTCTCTCTGTCTGTTTATATATAGCAGTGTCGGAAGCAGATGGCCTTTCCCAAATAGGCAATCTCAAGGACCACGCACAGTCTAGCACTTACAGCTAAAACGGCAAGGGCGATCAGCCAACACCAACCAGTATCATGACTGGCCTTTTCTTGTGATGGTGTAGTCCATTTCCCTTCTTTCTCTTTTGTTCTGTTTTATCAATATTGAAATGTCCCGTGGGCCTCATTAGAGGCTGTTCTCGACCTTGCCCACCTCGTCAAAAAGGTGGTCATTTTGGGCAGCCGGGGGACCCGCAAGAGAATCAAGATGCGGCCATCATCGAGAGCGTCCCATTAGACTGCGGCAATAAGATTCGTTTTTGTTTCAAGAGCTTCGCATTATTTCAAAATTAATGTACATGACATTTGTATTCATATTTGCGTTATATTCATGCCCTGGTCACAATTCTGGTAAGTCACCATTTGGGTCTGCCAAAGTGGGGCATAAAATTCCCAAAAGCCTCCCACAATATCCCTCACTGACAACTCACAACACGTATTGACATTCGCCGTCACACACGCCACAATGTCATCCGGTACGTCTAACATCGTGCAGCACCTGAAAGAGGTCCTAGCCGGCGCCACCAGCGACCGCACAGCCCTCACCACCTCGGTGCTGCCCGCACTCCTCGACAGTATCGCCGCTGTTGCCTCGGCCCTCGGCGATGCGCACCACGTCGCCCTCGCCGGCGGCACCAACGCTTTTGGCGACGACCAACTGAATGTCGATGTGATGGCCGAGAATCTGATCCGAGAAGCACTCGCTCGCTGCCCAACGGTCGCCACAGCCAGCTCCGAAGAGGACCCGATTGAACGGCCCATCTCGTCCGTGTCTTCGTCATCGTCCGAGGTCTACACCGTCGCCTTCGATCCGCTCGACGGCAGCTCCATCATTGCACCCAACTGGACCGTCGGCACCATTGCCGGTGTCTGGGACGGAGCCACCGCCATTGGCTCGCTCCCAGCCGACGCCCAGATTGCATCCGTGCTGGGTGTCTACGGCCCGCGCACGACCGCCCTCATCGCCCTGCGCGTTCCAGGCACGGCCAAGCCCGTGTGCATCGACGTTGGGTATGCGGCGGCCACGGGCGTCTGGGAGCTTGTCCACCCCGAAGTGACGCTCGCCACCGCCGCAGAGGCCCGCACAAAATACTTCGCCCCGGCCAACATCCGCTGCTCCTCCGAGCTCACCCAGTATGGCGACCTCATCGCCCACTACATCGCCAGCAAGTACACCCTGCGCTACGCCGGTGGCCTCGTCCCCGATCTCGTGCACATTCTTGTCAAGCGCCACGGCATCTACCTGTCGCCCGTCACCGCCGCCAGCAAGGCCAAACTGCGCCGCCTCTACGAACTGTGTCCGGTGGCGCTGGTCCTCGAGACCGTGGGTGGCAAGGCCGTTGATCCAGTATCTGGCGAACCGGTGCTAGACACGCCGCTGGCCGACACAGACGAGCGGGGCGGCCTGGTATGCGGTACCGCCGAGGAGGTCGACAAGGCGATGGAGTGGTTGAAGAAGAGGTAATTCGTCGTGAAACGGTGTGGCAAAGCTAGAAAACGAAAACTATACTAGAATGGACAGGCACAACAATGATACATGATATAATACACGATACGCATATACACTTGCACGCTTACCATCTGGGCCGAGCAGATCCAACAGCCACGAAGATATTATTCGTACTACTGAAAAAACGACGGGGGAAACAGAATATTGAATCACAGTCTTACGGAGCATTGTAACGTCTCATGTTCTGCTTCGTGGTGCAAACGTCAGATAAAGTGTTAAATGTCTTTGTATTACTTGGAATTTTTACACTATTGACTTTTTTTTTAACACAAAAAAAAAGAATACTGCATATAACATGCTCGATATGTAGGAAATAGATGCGAGCTTTTATAAACCGCAATCTATCCTTAAACAAGTGTCAACTATGCTTAATTAACCTACCGATTGAACAACATATATAATCAAGGACAATATAGCCCCCCTACGTTAAGCAAATTCAAAATACAACACGTCAATCCACAAGTCCTTCGTTGAAAAAGGCGACGTGTATTTCAGAGCCTCATACTGTGGTGGCAACAGAATCCAAACAAAGTCACGTGCTCCGCTGTGTCATCTCGGTGACGCAAATGCCGATCGCACGGACCAATGAGATGCTTCCTGCTGCATCAAACCCAACCAGAGCTCCTGCCTCCGACACGGGAACCAACATCTGTTCTCAATGCTCTTTCCCCAACTGGTCACCAGATGCACTTTCCCAACACTTTATGAATGCACAGAGCATCTATCCAATATTGCCTATTTGCATCATCGCCACCAAAACCCTTCTCTCTTTCTACCTCCATCACCCATCACCATCACACCAACATCACCCACCGCATGTACGCTGTCCTTTTGCGTCTTTAGCGTCTAGTTCTATCACGCTTCCCCACAACGCAGGACAGTGTGGCACCCTGTCTGCCTGTCCCCACTACAGGTCGCCGAAATAACGAATCATTGGCGTTGGTTCCCTTCTTTCGTCCGTTTATGGCGCCAAAGCCTCGGTGTCAGCCCGAACGCCACCCAAACAACCCAAGCCAAGCATTCTTCACAAGGCAAAAGGCCGCCGTCGCATCGAAAACGCAAGTCTCTACGTCTCTACACTTGTCACAGATCCCTCACGACCGTCGCGATGCCGCTTTGGCTCCGTGGTACTCACCAACTCTGACGACTTGACAAGACATCGGGTTCCGACGACCCGCACAACCACAAGCAAAAGACGGAGCCTGCGACGCCTTGCCCCTCGATCCTCCACCGCTACGTCGTCTCGTCGAACTGCACAAGGTGGACTGCGACGCTCGCCATCGTTCCGCGCTGTGACGCGCATCCTCTTTCTTCCCCCTCCCCTTAGATTCATCCTTCAACAGTCGCCATGCCGCCGCCCAACACACCCGAGGAGTTCTTTGCCGACGAGTACCGCACTGCTGTCCGTAACGCCGGCCGCAATCGCTCACGGCGCTACCCCAACCTGCCTCCACACGATGAAGACTCTGCCGAGAGCGACGAGGCTGGTGGTGTCCTTGATCTGGACTCGCATCCCAATACCAGCCAGAGCGAGAGCCGACGAAACAGCATAGAGCGCCGCATGAGCACCGGCCAGACTAGCAGCCACAGCCGCGACAGCCAAGACTCGTTACCGTCTCGACCAAACGTTTTACGCGGATTGATGGGCCACATAGCCCTGTCACCCTCGCCTAGCACCATTGGCCCCGGACACCCCGGCCGTTCGGGAGACGAAGCCAACACCAGCGCCGCTACGGCCCACGGCCGACGACTCAACATGGACGTGCTGAGCGCGGATGTGCGCGGTGGATATTCAAATGACGTGGCGGAGCGCGGCAGGTTTCCAGGCCGTCCATGGAATACCAACTACTCCATCTCGAGTTCGAACACAGAAGACCATACGGAAGAAGGGCTCCCATCGCCACCCAGCATACCCTGGCCAGCAACGGGAGGAAGAGGAACAGGCGAGGCAGAGAGGCCCTTGGAGGTGTTACGACGATTACGCGATGGAGACGGTAGTGGGAGCGGGAGCAGAGTAAGCGGAAGGAACGGTACACCACAGCTCGAGATTCATGTGCCTGCTGCACCCGCGACACCCGTGACTCCCGCTGCACGACCGGAGCGTCGCCGGCCAAAGACGCCCAAGCTCGATTGGCACGCGCTCGAATACATTGGCACATACGACGAGAACCTCGACTGCCCTATTTGTCGCGCGCCATTGGTCAAGCCTCAGATAACAAAATGCTTCCATATCTTTTGCGCCAAGTGCCTGACGCAGTCCCTACGACATAGCAATCGCTGCCCCATCGACCGCAATCCCATCCCGCGTTTCTCGTCGCGAAACGGCCCGGTGATTGCCCGGCCAGCGCCACATATCATCTCCAACCAGCTCGACAACCTCCACGTGCGCTGTCCCAACCGGCGCTGCGACCACACGTCGGCTCGCGCGTTCATCAAGGATCACTATAAGACGGAGTGCCCTTTTACCAAGATTCCCTGCCCCGACCCAAACTGCGACAAGCTGGTTACGCGCCGCGACAGCGAGGACGGCCGGTGCCTGCACCAAGCCATCGATTGCGAGTATTGCGGCAAGGCCGTCGAGCTCGCCGCGCTCGACGACCACTACGATGCCGACTGCAACCAAAAGGAGCTCATGTGCGAGCACTGCCTGGCTGCCGTGCCGCGCCACCGCCACGGAACACACGTTATGGAGTGCGGAGAGCGCCGTATCGAGTGCAAGTTCCGCACGTCCGGCTGTTCCTTTACCAGTAAGAAGAAGGACTTTGGCGACCATGAGCGGACGTGCCTGTACGGTATGATTATGCGCATGAACCGCGCCCACCGGGCCGACATGGACAGCATGGAGACGGTGCTGCAGGACTCACAAGACCGGGTGCGCAAACTTGAGGCGGAGATGGCCGCCCGGCCGGCGCAGTCACCGACACCGGGCCTGGCTGCGACGGCAGCCGTGGCAGGAACAGCACCACAGACCGAACAACCACCGCCAACAACGTTGTACGAGTACCCATCGCAGCACCCCAACCTGCAAGGGCAGGTCTATTCCCAGACACAGCCTACGCTGGAACCACACCAGGACCTCAGCAGCTACTACGACATGGCAGCTGCCGGCGACAACCTCGCGCCGGCAAACAGCGACAACAACAACAGCGACAACAACGGTAGCAACAACAGCGGCGGCAGCAACGGGACACATTCCGGCATACCGCCCGCGGACGGCGCACTGGTTCCCGCCACGGCAGCCCTTGCGTCCGATGAAGCAAACAGCGACGAACGCATGAACCGCATTGTTGCCTACATTGATATCTTTGATGCCAAGGTCGAGAACCTCGAGCGCTACCTCGGTGAAATCGACGCGCGCCAGGCCCAGATGTTCATGAACGAGCTCGGCCCGCTCAAGGAACAGATTTTGGAGATGCGCAACACCATGGGCCACATTAGCATGTACGTGCGCTGGCTGATGGAGTCGTTCCGCCAGACCACGAAACGATCCGTCGGCCTGCGAGGTGGCGGCGCCGCCGGCGACGACGGCGTGTCGAGCGGCGGACCGGCCGCTGTGCCGCCGAGTGCATCGAGTGCGTCAGCCGGTCCGTCTACGAATGGAGCCGCGACCGGCCCGGGCCCACGGGGTCCTCCAACGGTGTTGCGTGCCCCGACCAACAACACGGCCATGCCGCCACGCCGCATGAGTGACCGCGAGAATCCCCCGCGGCTGTAAGAAGGGGAGAAGAGGCTGGCGTGTCCTTTTCCATGAGAATTTGTTGCCTTTATTTGGTTGCATCATGGTCATTATCATTGCCATTGTCATCATTGCTATGCGGGCAGGACGCCGGATCATGGGCTTTGTAAATATGGCCCAGACTGTACTAGGGCCATATGGTATAAATACAAACTACTCATCTTTACTGTTCAAGTCGTACACAGTCGTAAACATACATGTTGTTAAACGTGATGGCGGACGTTTATGTGCGTCGTTAGGCACTGGCGGCTATAAGTGGAGCATTACTAATGCGGACAGCATAACTGTCTTCTGTGAGCTTCTCCGAAGCTCGATTTCGAGTTCCGCGGGCGGGGCGAATTTGGTCCCGGTTTGCAGCCACACCGCCTTAACAGGAACCCTTTGCGAGCATTAGGCGTACTGCCGGCCTAAAAGGCCCTGGTTCAGCTGCGGTAACATCGCTGAAAGCTGTCAACAGTGGTCATTGAGAACTGGCCTCAGCACTCTTACAGCTGCCTGCTGAGAGGCAACAAGGCAGCTAAACAAGGAAGGTGCGGGGCACCACCACCACTAACCGCAGCCAGGCTACCCTGCAGCGACATCCCGTTAGCCAACAGGTCCTACACTTTCAAGAAGGCATCGCGACACAGGGAAGCAACAACTGGACAAGGTGCCTTCCCTTCACGGCCTGCAATACCCCCATTCCCTCCCGACAGGACACAGGACCCACTATCACCATTTTGCATCGATCAGCGTGTTCTTCTCTCAGCAGCTTATCTTCTTTTTACATACACTTGTCCAACATCTGCAACAACGCCCATCTACAGCGAGAACCACACACGACAACCCCAACGAGCCGTTCCCGCCTCACACGACGAGCTGCCTGATCCAACAGACGTCCACTCTCCTTTCGGCTTCGTCACTCTCAGGTCTTCCACATCAAGGCCACTGTCTCCAACTCGGACCTTCACGTCGATTTCCAACTGCGAGCTGCCCCCAACTTCCGCATTTCCATAACCCACCATCGCCAACATGGATCCAAACGAGGGCCAGGAGCCCACACTCCCCAGTGCCGAACAGGTAGGGTCAAAGTTCTGTCCCAACAACCAAGGGCCCGACTAACAGTCTTTTAGATGCGGGCACGGCGTCTGGCCAAGCTCGGCAGCGGTACCTCATCGTCCTCTGGCAACGGCGCAGCTTCATCCTCGTCCACGTCCGTGCCCCAGGACGGTGCAGCCACCTCCACCTCTCCCAAACCGGCAGCCTCGCCAGCGTCACCAGCCTCGTCCGCCGCGGCAGCATCTGCGCCTACACCCGCACCGGCCACAAGAAAGATCACAATCACACCGAGGCAGCCTGCCGCATCCAGTTCATCAGGTAACGACCAAGACCATGCTCGGTCTCGCAGCGCAGGCCGCGAGGCATCCCCTTCCAAGCGTCCTCGGCTTGCCCTTGCCGCTAACACCCCTACGGGCGTGCCACAAAAACAGCAGGCACCGGCCGCAAACCCACTCTCCAGCCCAAAACCCTCCACGCCGGCCACGAACCCCGTCTCGGCCTCCGAAGCCCTCGCCGAGTGGACCGACAGCACCATCTCAAACCTCCTCCACGTGACCGTGTCTGTGAACAAGACAAAGAGCCGGCACGGCACACCGCTTACGCTGCTCAACGACCTGCGGTCCGAGATTCTCGACCGGGAGGGCGGCGAAGAGGCTGTGACGGCCAGTGGCAAGCCGCTGCGGTTGACGGCGGACGACATCGACGCCGCCTTCCAAGAGGCATGCTCGGCCTATCCGGACAAGAAGCCGCTGCTGGACTACCTGCTGCCCATCTACAAGACCGTGACGAAGCAGATCAAGGCACGCATCACGGTGCCGCAGCGGGTGGCCGTGCTGCAGGAGGTCAAGCGGCTGTGCATGAGCAACATTGTGTTTGCCCTGACTATGCCAGAGCTCTACGGGTGCGTGGCTTTCTTTTTTTCTTTTTTTTTTTTCTTATTTTCTTCGTTTCGTTTCCTCTGACTGCTGACTGTCTAGACGCGAACCAAATCCGTCGCACGAAACACTCATGCCGAACCTTCTCCGCGGCATGCGCCCCGACGACCCGCTCAGCCTTGACATGGACTTCTTGACCGATATTGTGGCGCGGTTCGACGAGGACGAGGACGGCATCCTGCAGGGCGTCTTCACCAAGTCCATGATCGACATCAGCGCTAAGCTCGCCACGATGACCATGGACGACGAGTACCCCAGGTACATCGAGGCCATGATGACGTACACGCGCTTCAAGCCGCTGCTGGTCGCCGTCGCCAAGCACCCGTACTTCCAGATGGCCCAGTCCGCGCCCAACATTGAGCGCTACACAATACTGGGTCCCTTCTTCCGCATCTCGCCGCTGCAGCCCGAGGTGTCCAAGACGTATTTCGGTGGCTCGCACAAGACGGAGCCGACGCGCAAGGAGGCCGTGTACGGCGCCCTGCAGCTCACGCTGAACCAGCACCAGTCCGATCTGCACGCCATTGCCATGGCCTTTGCGCGCGCCGGCGACGGCCCGCGCAACAAGCTGCTCGACTGGTTCGCGTACGCGCTGAACGTCAACCACAAGCGGCGGGCGCTGCAGGTGAACGCCAAGGAGGTGGCCTCGGACGGCTTCATGATGAACGTGGCCGCGGTGCTCGACCGCATGTGCGAGCCGTTTATGGAGGCCAGCTTCTCGCGCATGGAGCGCATCGAGATTGAGTACCTGCGGCGCCAGCCGCGCATCGACATCAGCGACGAGACCAAGCTCAACGCAGACCAGGCGCAGGCCGACGCGTTTTACGCAACGACCGCCGCCGGCGAGTCCAAGTTTGTCAGCGAGCTCTTCTTCCTCAACATGGCATCGCACCACTACGGCGGGGGCGCGGCGGGCCAGAAGTTTAAGGACATGGACCGCGAGATCAAGCACATGGAGGAGCAGCTGGCGATGCTCGAAGAGGAGAAGCGCAAGCTGGTGGCGGCGGGCGCGCCGGCGACGCACCGGTCCATGGCCCTGGTGGAGCAGCACCTCCAGACGTACGCGGCGGCGATTGACCGGCACGTCGCGTACCGGTATTCGCTCGAGGCGGTGCTGCTCGACGAGAAGATGCAGCAGCGGGCGCTCATGTTCATGCGGTACGTGTCGGTGTGGCTGCTGCGCGTGGCCAGCGGCTCCGACTACACGCCGGACAAGGAGCTGCAGATCCCGCTGCCGGCGACGCAGCCCGAGGCGTTCAGCTGCCTGCCCGAGTACGCGCTGCAGAACGTGGTGGACCACCTGAAGTTTCTGTTCCGGCGCGTGCCGCGCATCCTGCCGTCGGCGGTCGGCGACGAGATGGTGGCGCTCTGCATCACGTTCCTGGAGTCGTCCGAGTACATCCGCAACCCGTACCTCAAGTCGTCGTTGGTGTCGCTGCTGTTCTCGGGGACGTGGCGCATGTACCACCTGGCCAACGGCGTGCTGGGCGACGCGCTGACGAACAGCACGTTTGCCAACAAGCACCTGCTGCACGCGCTCATGAAGTTTTACATTGAGTGCGAGCTGACGGGGGCGCACACGGCGTTTTACGACAAGTTCAACATTCGCTACGAGATCTTCCAGGTGATCAAGGCGGTGTGGCCCAACGACCTGTACAAGCGGCAGCTGACGCAGCAGAGCAAGACGAACCGGTCCTTTTTTGTGCAGTTTGTCAACCTGCTGCTCAACGACGCGACGTACGTGCTCGACGAGGCGCTGTCGCGGTTCCCCAAGATCCACGAGCTGCAAAAAGAGCTGCAGAGCCCGGGCGGCCTGCGGCCGGACGAGCGGCAGCAAAAAGAGACGGAGCTGAAGCAGGCCGAGAACCAGGCGCAGTCGTACATGCAGCTCGCCAACGAGACGGTGTCGATGATGAAGCTGTTTACGGAGGCGCTGAGCGAGGCGTTTACGATGCCGGAGATTGTGTCGCGCCTAGCGGGCATGCTCGACTACAACCTGGTGACGCTGGCGGGGCCGACGTCGCGCAACCTCAAGGTGGAGAACCCGGAAAAGTACTTTTTCAATCCCAAGGTGCTGCTGCCGCAGATTGTCGAGCTCTACCTCAACCTCGGCGACAAGGCCAGCTTTGTGGAGGCCGTGGCCGACGACGGCCGGTCGTACAAGCCGGAGATCTTTGAGAGCGCGACGCGCATCTTGACCAACAAGGGCCTCATGGACCCGGAAAAGCTGGCGGCGTGGGACGCGCTGCGGTCCAAGTTCGCCAAGGCCAAGGAGCTGATCGACCAGGCCGAGACGGACCTGGGCGAAATCCCGGCCGAGTTTGAGGACCCGATTATGGGCGACCTCATGAAGGACCCGGTGATCCTGCCGTCGCGGCACATTGTCGACCGATCGACGATTGTGCAGCACCTGCTGTCGGACCCCAAGGATCCGTTTACGCGGCAGCCGATGACGGCCGACGATGTGATACCGGCGACGGAACTGAAGGACAAGATTGAAGCGTGGAAGGCAGACCGCGTTGCGGCGGCGCTGGCCAAGAACAAGGAGAGTGGCAACGCGTCGACGGTGACGGAAGCGATTGCCGCGGCTACGAATACGGGGACGGGGACAGGACCCACGGCGGCCGTGCCGTCCGGGTTCGAGGACGACGGCGACGCTATGGACACGGCCGAGTAATGGCACTACCGACTTTGGGGAATTGGCATTACCAGGGATGCGGGGGGTACGAGGGTAGACACTATGATAGATGATGGGCAGGCCAAGCCCGATTTGTTTTGGTTTTGATTTTGATTTTCATGGGACAAGTAGCCCGTCTCGTTTTCTTGGTTCTGTTTTACCTTTATTTTTTGGTATTCCGTTTGCACTTGTCTCTCATATGGCAGTTTCCATCTCGTGCATTGTCACCATCGTACGTCTTCTTCCACTATGTGACGCGACAACGACACGAGGTTTGATACACTACGTGGTGTTGTACGCTTAGGAGGACGTTCGACGTTAACTTACGACTCGTCACATGGACGATTTGCCCTCTCGGTGATCCTCTCCGAGGTCCATCCGCTCTCAACGCTTGTGAGCTTGTGCAGCGTGCCCGTTGCCAGTGCATATGAAATGGAAGTGTTCGCATCATGGCATCACTGAATCGCATCATCAATACGGCGTTTGGGGCGCGCCTTCTTTCCTATTCGAGATCGATTCATGCCTTGGTGAGGCCCAATTTCTACATTTTCTCACGTATTCGTTGGGGATGAACGGCGTTTGCCACTGCCGATAACAACAGCCGTCGACGACTGCATCACGCATCAGGGACGCTTCCCCTCTTTCGCCCAGCCGGAGGCTGCCGGTGCCTGGCGAACGAAACGCGCATGTTTTATGCTAGATGCTGCACGATGGCGATGATGGACGGTCGGCTCCGCGTCTGAGCACTTTCGATTCGGGTTTTTCTTCCTAATTGGAATGTATTTGTTTTTCTTTTCTTCTTTTTCTTCTTTGTTTCTCGTTTGTTTTTCTACTTTGTTTTTATGTTTCTTCCTTCTCCGGGCATTTGCGCCCTATACTCCACGTATCGAGTGACGATCTGGCGTTGTTCCACAATGCTTATCCTCGCCATGTTGGGACCGGCAGACGGACCCAAAATAGCAAAAAAGATCGATAATGAGCAGAGATTAGGGCGGACCGGTCGACGTCCAGCAAGGCTACGAACGGGTCTAGGCAGTGGTCTCTTGGCATGTCGGCCGTTTTCTTTCAGCAAGGCTATGGTTTTTGTGGCTTGTTGACGATCTAGAATGATGGACCGCACAGTTTTGAGAATCTGAGAAGTCTGTGTGTCCGAAGATGGGCCAGGCGCCCATACCAAGAAAGGGAAACGAGGTGAATGATGCACACCCCTTCACGCCCCTCCCCAAGAAGCGTAGAAGGGGAGAAAAGAGGCATGCCGTACGGTGTCTCGCTTGTTTAATTGATGCACAGCCAGTGCACGAAGCGATGAGGGCACGTGGTCCGTCGGAGACACAAAACGTTCAATGTCTGGCTCTCTGACACGCCGGAAAGGAAGTCCCTTTTCGTCGTCGGACAGAACATCTGGAGAGTGGGGAACGGAGCCGTTGTTTGGCAGTGGATCGTGGCGGCGCGAGATGGAGCTCGAACTGGAATTGGCGTTTTGCGTTCAAAGAGCGATCGGGGTGAGAGTGGTTGGCCGATCAAAGACAACGAGGCTGCGTTGCCGAAAGCACACTTGGAGAACAGCAAGGACCATGGCGCGGCCCAGACCGCAACGGCGATCGGCAGCCATGGTACTCCGGACATTCGTTAACGAAGAGGGTCAAGGTCAACAGCTCGGGCGATAGCAAGGCAAACAGAAGGGGTGTTGTCAAACAAGGCTATGCGGTCGAACTCGGCACTCCGCAGCCAGTGAGAGTGCAGTAGCTCGGGCTACCAACAGGCGATCTGCCGTGCATTGCCGTTCGCTGTTAAGTGGTGCTTGCTAGACAAGGAATCGGTGTAGTCGTTTTGTTGTTTTGTTCTTTTATTTTTCTGTGTCTTTTTTCCCTTTTGCTATCTTGCCAGATCGAGCCGTCTACTGTCTTGGATGTGTTTCTTAAAACGGAAATAGAGGAACAACATGTTGCAGGAACAGGAACAAATGTGTTTCCTCATGCTGACCACAATGTCGCATCGTCTGAGAACGGTAGCTCTCGGTCTGTGATACGGTTTGAGTGTACGGAGCACGTCGTAAAAGACGACCAAAAAGCTCCGATAGTAGAAAATCTGTCCGCATGCGGATAGAAATAGGAGAAAAGGGGCCCACAGAGTCGGATGGGACCTGCAGCATGCGGGGGCTTCATGCATACGACGTTCTGTGTTGCGGTGGTGAGGTGCCACAATGTCGAGGATGTGCTGGGTGCCATCGCCACTGCGGATGCTTAGGCCAGGACGGCTGTGTTTCTGACCTATATTCCGGCGCCAATATACCTGCAGGACGTGAACGATGGGGAGCAAATCTATGTGGAGCAAAAGACATTGGTCATGACCATGGTGAATCCCATACGTCGTACGATCACACTTCATACGGAGGGAGCAATCTAGGCGGCTCTGGACATCGCAGTGGGCTTATGTGCGTGTGACAGGAGGTGGTGTCGCATCGGAATCCTTTGCTTTCTTTTTCCTCAACGGTTTGGTTTGTTTCCTTTTGCGGTTGGTTGTTTTGGTTTCGGTTTCCTTCGGTTTGATTTGTTTCTTTTGTTGTTTTGGTGGTTTACTTTTTTAAAATTGTACATGTATTTCTTTTTGGGCCCTACGATTCGTTTCATTTTCGTTGTTTTTATTTTCGTTTATTCTCGTCTGCCCCGCCTGTCCTCGACCATTGCTTTTTTCAATCACAACGCCGTTTGCTTGGGACGTGCGCGTGTGACCAAACCGAGGTAGGGGCAGAACGTCGTAGTCGCAATAGGCACGTCAGGACAGAGAGAGGACCACAATGGAGGCGCTTTGCGCAGCATCACTACTCAGTATGCAGGGGTAAATTGGGAGACGAAGCAGACTCCTCCGGTTCCAGTGTTACTTGTACGGAGTAATGTGTTGTAGTTCCTGAGGAAATATAAAAACAAAAAAGAAGCAAACTAAGCAATAAGGCCGAGATGCAAAAGAGGGGGTGATGAAAGGAAGAAATGTGAGGCGAGAAAGAGAAATAAATAAATCAAATAATCGACAACAGGGACCTGAAAGGCTGAAATGTCAAGGAAATAATTACGGCCAAACAATTACGGCCAAACAAGAGCCGTCGATGCTGCAGCCCACTTCAAACCTTTTATACGAACTAGTAATAATAACGTCGTAATGGTTGAAGAAAAGAGGCATCTACGACATTGTGATAAAAAAATTGCAGGGGTTACTGAGTTGGCGTGAAACTCTAGGCTGAAGGACAAAATGATGTGCCGGTAGAGGAATACCACGGCATAAAAATAGAAACAAAATCCGCAATGGACGATGGTGGCAGACAACATCACGACAACACTGCACGCGGTTTGTGACCAACGAATGTATTTTGCAGCGCATGTCACCTGCTCCACGACGCACAGCCCAAGACTGTCAGTCTGCACGTTGCTGAGATTAAAGGCGTCCTGCGTCGAAACAGAGCCGTCGATGATCAAAGCGTGCAGGAACGTGTGGCTCTTGCAGTAGTTGTCACGCCCCAAAACGTAACGGGATCATTGAAGGACATTTGAAGGACATTTTTGTGCCTATCACCTGCATGAGCTTGGTCTCCATTCGATGATATGTCCTGCGCCCGTGCTCTGCAACACCTCCGACTGGATCGCATCTCGTTCATCAGTAAACACTGCTCTTTGATGTCCACCGTAGATGCCACTGTAGATGCCACTGTAGATGCCAATGGTGTTTATTTTAGTGTTCGGCTTGCCCATAATGACACCATCCTCACTCTACTATCAACCGTCCTTTGACATTTTTCTATTTTTGTTTGTCTGTCAAATATTGTAAACTCCACGTCCAGCATCCTAATGCACCCGGAGCGTCAATGCACCCATCCTGCATGGCTTCGGATAGACGGCAAAGCGGACGTACGTCTCTTTGGCTGTCTCAAATGCCCCAAATTGTCAACATCGTGAGGGTGTGGCCGCTTTGTAGAGTGCTCGATACGACTCGTCTCGGTCGAAGTCAACTGTCCGAAATCCGGACATCATTCCAGCAGGTCCAGCCGCCAACGAAAAATCAGTGACGATGCAGAGGGGCGTGCAAACAAAAACAACTGGCGTGCACACTGGTCTTCTCAAACACACAAGTCTGCCATAATACCGGGTCCTCGCTGCAACAAGCATGTGTGCTGTTGGTCGACTCCATACACAACTCACGACGCTTGCCAGAGGCTGTGAGGCGGCAGTCCGTAGCATGGCAGTCCACTACGACACGGCAGGACTATTGCAACGACAGCACACCAAGTGGCATGTCCTGGCCGACAACGTACGCCGACGATATGAAAACGGCCTAGGTGCTGGGAGCAACAGATACTCATAACGGAGCAACTATTAGGCTGGCCTGGTGTTGTGAGAGTGAGCTGCACACTCTTTGTGCCATGTATATTTTGTGCTCTGTAATGAATGTATGCCGCCTCTGCCGGTCAACTGTTGAACATTTCTCTGCTGTCCCTTCACGTCCACGAAGCGATGTACCTTACCATCTTGGCGATACATGATGGCGTCGCCCTCCAAAAGAGGATATGATAGGAAATCAGTCTCTCGCAACGATATTAAACAATAATGATAAAATAAGAATTTTGAAATTAATCAAGGACAATCCAAGACTCGACAACCGTTTCACATGTCTCGTATCTGTGATGTGTTGTGACCAGAGGGGTGCAGTTCTGAGTTTGACGTGTGACTTATGATTCATGACAACCAAGAACACCACCCCCGTTGTATCCATATTGCTTCATATATTTTGTCCATCATATATACTGTGTGGCTCCGGTATCATCCATACTCCGCCATCATATGCCCTCCTTGTTTCCCTTTATTGCATAGCCTCACTAGCGACGATGCCGTCTGGTGGCAGCATAGCACATATCACGTACCGTCGTCTGGGCAGTGCTGAAGATCCGAAGATCACCATGTCAATACTTGTCTTAGCTGATATGACCAGTAACAAAACCAAATATCGGTCGCTATTTGTTCCTTTTGTTCAATATTTATGTTATTCGAATATATTGGTATCATTGAAATAATCATTTTTTTGTCATGCTACCGATATCATAAAACCAATATTAGTTCTCTTCGGATCCTTCGGTGTGCCATCTACGACGTTGGCTAGGTCACGTTTCTCCTGTTGTCACCTACTCCATATATCGTAATGGCCAGGGTGTCTAGGCTACCCATAGGCGGACTCCTACCATGGCACACCTCGGTGAGACACAAACCTAGCAAATACGTCGTACTCTGTAGGCACGTAACCGAGGCCGTTCAGCGCAGCATGTCGTTCGATACAATACACATTTCACAATGCACACTTGCGGCCATCGCGGGACACCTTCGCAAGAGCATCTCGTAAACACGCGAGGCAGGGACCTAACCTGTTGTGGCCAGGCCAATTCTATTTTGTCGCTTCCTGTTCACTTGATTTCGGGGTCATTGGCATAGTAAGACGGGCTCTGGGATCGTTTGGGCAGACACAGACACACAGCGTACGAAGAAGGACGACAGACAATTGTTTTTATTCAGGGGCATTCCAGGCCCTGGAACCCCACAAATTGGGAGCTGAAAATAGGTGAGAAGAGCTGAATTCGGTTAGAGGCTGAAGAGGCCGACCTCGACAAGAAAGATGGTGTGTAAGGCCCCTGGCTTGTCACAGGGATTATCGACGACATACGTCTTTTGTGTCTTTTGTGCAATCATTGTCGTCTGCCAATGCTTGACAGTGGCCAAGCCAAGATACGCGAAAGAATATGGCAAACATTAAGCCAGGAACCAAAAAGACCATGAGCCAAAAAGACCACCTACCAACTGAGCCTCGATCCACTGAGCTGAAAGACGCCCCAAGAGAGAGAGGGCCAGGCCGGGCCACTTCGAAAGGCATGAAACGCAAGATTGCACAAAATTACGCCGAGACCAAACGAGGTGTGGAGGATGCCAAATACTGTGCACACTAGGTCGTTTCGGTCAATTGCAGCAGCAGCGTATTTCGTACTAGGTGAAGACTAGAGAAGTTAGCCGATGCAGGGTGTAGGTGTGAGAAAAACAAACAAGCACGATACTTGCTTCCGTCAGACATGGAGAAGACTGGACGAATGTTTGCGGCTGGGCCAGGCAAAAAGATGAACGAAATGCATTTGTTACGTTGTCAACGCGGCCAGGAATAGACCCCAGAGTGAAGCCTGAAAGCAACTAATCGGTAGTGGAGGACAAAGAGAATGGTTTCAGCGTCATAATTACTCAACCTGTCCGAGTATCATTGGAATCGTCACATCGGAGGATGTCGTAGACGAAGTTGGCTTCTTGTTCGCCAGATCAATTTCTGGGCCAGAAACGAGGCCATGTCTTGGCAGGAGAGTGAAGACGGACAGCTGTGGTTTGTATTGTCATGGACGGAGGAGACGGAGAAGAAGCTCTCTTGGAAATTGACGCAGAGAATTCAGCCCACGCCGTTGCATAGTTCTAGCGAACCAGTCCGGCGTCGTCCCGAGACCAGCACATTGGCGCTTTAGGCCCGACGGACAGGACCAGATGTAGCTAGCCGCCGTCCCGCCGTTCAACCCCAACGCCCAGAAAAGGGCTCAACAAAGTGTCGGGTTAGTCTGCTGTGGACATGTCTAGAAGGTCTTGGGTTCGTGAAGTGGCCTGAAGTGGCTTTGATGGACATCTTTCAAGGCCTACTTGGGCATGGCGACAACGGTCCGTTTACCTAGTTTGTTTTTTATTCTACTTTCTCGACAGACGCCGGTGGTGTGCGACATACGATATAACTACGGAAGACCTCGTAACCGAAGCTCGGCCGGACCTGGGAACGACGGAGCTAGTTTTCTCTCCTGCTCAGCCCTAACTCTCTCGCCGCTTCGGCGTCTGCCCAGTTTTGTTTAGTCTTTGGCCCTTTTGTCCATGTTCTTGTTTTTCTATTTTCCCTGGCGAACAAGGCCACCACGTTTCTCAAGAGTCGTTGTTCTCAACCAACCCTGTCGTCCTGGCGATTTTCCTTGAGGTCTTGTTTAGTTGGCCCAGTTTTATGCCCGATTAACGTGTAGGCTAGGCTGTTTTGATGAAGCTGCATGAAGCTATATCAAGAGCATCAAAAGGCCCACGGCACTACGGTGAACTAGTTTCAGCTTCAGCTGTTTAGACCCAGCGAGCAAATAGCCCGCAGAGACGAGGAAAGCCGTCTACGAGACTCAAGAGCTGAAAGGGGGCAAAAGAAACGACTGAAACGAAGGGGGTGGTGATTGAGAGAAAAGGAAGAGGACGACAAAGACACATGATGGATCGACACGAAGAAAAGAAAGACATCTTTCGCGGCTATGTCTTTGCACAGGAATGCCCGGCTAAAGTCTCCGATGCATTCCGTCTCAAAACGGTCCAGGCTGTCGGGACTGTCCAGATCACTTGTCACAATAGTACCTGTCGTCGGCGACCGTAAGAGTACGTTCGTGTGGAGATCCATCGACTTCCATCAATATGATATGGTCGACAGGCTCTTGAAAACTACACAGTGCCGAGGACACACGGGCGAAGACAATGGGGAGGCCCAGATCAACGTCCGGCCCACGAACGAGGTCCATTTCCTGCACCTGAAAGCGATGTCCCCAAATTTAACGAGCTTCAAGAGTATACAGTTGAAACAGCAACGTCCTGAAGCATTCTACGATTTTTCAGCTCGTCTCAGCTGGAGACAAAGAGCGAAGTAGGCCACCTGGACAGCGGAGCATCAAGGCGGCGTCCAGTACCTTTCGGTGGATCAAAGGTCGGGTACACCTGTGGGGGTGTATCATGAGAAAATAAATATGTGCACATAAAAAACGATGGGTAACAAAAAGAATAAAGAAACAACAAAGGCATCCGCCCCTACTGCCAATTAGTTTGCACGAACCTTGGCATAGCGAGAGAAGCCGGAGGGAACGAAGGGCGCCGGGTGTAAGTCATACAGATGACTGAAAAGGGTACACAAAAGATACAGCATTCGTCGAAAACGGATCCCGAACGTCGCCGACGATCTCATGCCATAACTAGGACGAGACGAGCAAGATATGGCATCAGATCTGATACACAGCCTCTGGATTGGGTACACTCTGTCTTCAATCGTTCGTCTACTCTGTAGTCTTCACAGTCTTAGCATGACGGAGATGGATGCCAAATATGGCATCGATTGTCGATGGTGTCAGTCGTGTTGATAGAATGGATGGCATAAATACAAATGCATAGATGCATTCTGTCCTACTCCTCGGCCAACAGAGTGAACAGGACCACGAAAAGAAAAGGGTATTGAGCATGAACATGTGTTAGTCCGCAGTCAGGTCATCATACTAACCAGATGCCAAGGGGCGTGTCTTGTCGATGCGTGCTGGATCGACATTTCATGTGAAGAAACCGTTACAGAACAGTCACGAATGTCCACTAATGGTTGCGGAAATACAAGGGAAAGAAAGGAAAGAAGAAGAAAACAAAAAGTAAAAAAAGAAAGAAAAAGAAGGGAAAAAACGATACGAACGTACGTCGTATGTACGAGGAATACATGCCAATCCCAGCCAAAGGACAAATCTAGTTGAGAAACATTTGACGCCGGCGATATTGTCGGAGGAAGGTGAAAGAAGACTCTTTCTTCCTGAACGCATGAATATTTCCGTGTGTAGAATCGACAACGACAAGAGATACAGAGATAAAATGAATATTGATAGGGCGTGTAAGTTGTCCGGCCGTCGGTTAAAAGTGAAGACAACGAAGGCGAGAATGAAGATGCACGACGCCCGATGTGCGCGGTTGATCGGAAGATGATGGGTTGCCGGGCATGGCCATCACATAGTTTCTATTTATTCGTATTCATTCTATTGTCTCATACCACATCCAAACGAAAAGGTGCATCAGTTCATGGCAGGCTCTCGAACAAATCAGACGTTCGATGATGAGCACCATCGCTGATCAGAATACGAGACCAAGGCAAATCAATATAGAAATACGTCGTGCCACCGTGGCGTCGGAGACGTTCAGGTATCTGAGTCAACGTAACTGTGTGGCAGTCATGAGCTTTGTGGAATGTGTGCCCAAGCCGAGATAATGCTCCTCAGCCACGTGCCCCGTCAGGCACAAATATAAATAAACAGGAACAACGAAAACATCGTCGTTGCACAGCATCGTAGCCAGCTGACATCCATGTACGACGTGATACGTACATACTTGAGTATTTATGGCAATTTTCTTTGTGTTGTTGTAATACCAAACAAGATTTTGCAAAGGCGGTGCAATTGTGATTGTCGGGTCAAACTGACATTGTTTGTTGCCGATATCAAATAAAAGTAGATCATTAGAAAAGTCCATTTACCAAAATGGGCCTCTCATTTTCCTGATCGCCGAACTGCTTTCAAGTCGTCTGTCTATTTTCTTTCTTTTCTTTTGGAAAACTCTGATCACCAACAAGTCATTCACACCCTCCTGACGTCCCCCTATTTCATCACACTGACCGCCATTTTCCACATTCGTAGCAATATGCTCATGCACTGTGCTTGCTGCAGGGCGCATCTGTGCCGTGTGTGCTGAGCGGTGCAGAACGACGGATTTGAAAGAGTGTGATATGTTTTATTGAGCGTGGTTCTTCACGTCTTTCGCTTATGTATCACTTTTGCAATCAATTCCCCTAAGGTAACCACACAATCTCAAGTCAGCTTGACTTAGAATCTGAAAACATCCCTAATGAGGCTCAATGCGCGTTGATCAACGGCACTCGACATGCAAAGTACAAAAAAAAAAAAAAGACCCGAAATGCAGTGCTCCGGTCGTGGATAGCGATGCAAGAGACGAAGTTCGGAGGACGGAGGTCGGCAGTGTACTCCGTGTTCTGCTAGCGGATTACTCGGTGAAGGAGGTGGACGACTAGGGTGTCTCTCGTATCGGCTCGTTGCGCAAGGGGAGGGAAAGGGGAAAAGGGAAAGATCGCTGTCACCAACACCGACCTCCGTAGAGCTGAGGACACAAAATGCAGCGTCAGCGGGGCCTCTCACTGCTGTTTTTCCCTCTCGCCGTCGATGTGCCATCCTTCGTGGCGTTCGATTTACATCGTATTCCGGGGAACAGATCCGACCAGGGGGGAGGCTGTCGACGAAACGGAAGAAAGAATGCTCGCTAGGACAGAGTATTACTACGATACGCACACTGGTCGTCCGTAAAGAGAAAAGGTGTGGACAGGGGAGGCATGCGAGCAGGGGTCGAAACGACAGGCCTGGTCTGGCCTCTCTCAACTCAGGAGGACCTCCAGCGGCTTGTCTCCGAGATATCCACACCCACACATAACAGCAGCCACCAATTTAGCAATGCAACGCTGTTGTGGCAACGGGCGTGGGAAGCAAGAGTGTGTCTTAGCGGAATATGGTCACCAAGGCACGGTGGACATAGCCCATACTTGACGGAGCATTACGACATGATTTTCAGTCTTTAGGGCCACCAGACCTCGAAACACAGCCTGGGATGTTTGGATCATGTGCGGGGAAGTTGACTGCCGTGGTCATGCATCTGGTTCGGGTTCTAGTAATCATAGTTCGGTTCACTGAGGTCGGTCCTTACAAGTCTTGCAAAGGACTTTGTCTGCTTTATATTAAAAAAAAAATTTCAGTTCTTTTTGTGGTGCTCTTTTTCTCGATAACTCACCTCTCACTTCTGTATATTTTCATTCCATACTTCGTACTGCCTTCCAAGTACACGTCATCCCCTCTCGTCCCGTATTGCTCTTTCTGACGACCCCAGTCAGTATCAGTTCCGACAGCACCTTGAACGAGAACGCACGACCCAGTCGCCGGTCACTTTGCTCACTAGCGGAATCCTCACAAAGGCCTGCTGAACATGCCTCACGACTATCAGCACCTCGACTCAGGTTCCGCACCCTCCACCTGCAACTAACGGCATCACTGCATCCAACAGCATCCTGATGCCCCCTCAGGCCCCTGCCTGCCCTCCATTGCGACGTTGTCACTCACAATTACCGGCGTCAGAGACGATGACCAAGAATGACAAAGATGCACAAGGGAGATGCTAAATAGGAGATGCTAAAAAGGGGATGCTAAAAACAGCGGAAACGATGTCTCCCACACGACGCGACCCCCTCCCCCCCTGCCTTGTCTTTATCTGGGGTTGCTTCGTTTTGCTGCCGTTGCCGCGTTTCACGATTCCTCTTTGAGGATGATGAAGCGCACGAAGGAATTACGAAATCGTTACGACGTGCATATTCACCGTGCAATGCTCCGAACATCGTTGACTTGACGGGCGCCACGCGCCTACTGTAGCCGACCCTCCACGGCGCGCTGGAATAGGTAAGAAGCTACAGCATACGGTAGAAAGAAGGCTAGCTTTACGGCGTAGGGCGCTTTGGGCTGCTCTCGATCGGGACAGCCGACGTCGAGGCGAGATTGGCGTCAGAGGAGTTGGTTCTTGACGGAAGTCTCTCCCCTCTCTGTGCTCTCTGTGTGGCAAATGAGTTATGAATTTGTCGATAGTTGCGTGGAGGCAGTTTATATTGCCGTGACCAAATCGTAATAAAAAAAAATGAAAAGAAGAGGAAAGAAGATCGAGAGAAGGGAGATGATTAAAAGAGGAGGAAAAAAACCAAGAGACGATCAGGTCAAAGGGGCAAAACAGCCATCAAGAAAAGATCAAGTCAAGACACATTCATTCTGCATACAAAGAACGTCGTACTCGATACACCCACATCAGTTCGGTTCATGCGGATAATACACGGGCCTCACACCATGTTGCCCACAGCCCACTTTGACTTCGTCTCATGTTCACCACTTTGCCAATGTCAATAGTTCCTACAACTTCCCCTCTCCTCGTAATTAGCAATACCACACAGTATGGAGTCCATCGTACGACATATTTTGCCATCAAGGCACAGTGTCAGCCACACCAGACTTGCTAGTGTTTAGTATCGTCACTTCGTGTGCTTTTGGTTGCCTGGTGTCTTGGTCTTGTTAGTTTCATCCCCTCTTTGCGGCCTCGTGCCGTTCTAGATCACAGCAAATGTGCCCTGTGGAGTGTTTGTTTTTGTTCGTCTGGTGTGGCTTGGCCTCCTCGCGCCGATGCGCCGATGCCATCGTCAAACAGTAAAACACGACACTATCACGTTTTTGCACATATTTTGCAACTGGAGCTTGCCACATTTCCGCAGGTCCACATTGTCCCGTTTTGGCTCCGCTGTAAAATGTGGATAGAACTACAATGTACCATGTAGCGCTACGCTGGGAGTTCAAACGTCTTCATTACGTCGTACGGACAGCTTCTGTGAATAACTCACGGCTTGACCTTTTGAGGCTATCGAAGAGGATATTGAGAATAGGAACCTTTGGCAACAACCTCTGGTGTCGCGCTGGCACAATCCATGTTGCATCAGCGTCCCACAGCGCTCGGTTCACATGTTCGCAGATGTTTGTTCCCTCCTTTTGCATCCTGTTTGGAGCGAGCAATATACGTAACTTTGGGGGGGAAAAAATCTTTTTTTTTTTTTTCACATTCTCACTCTTGACAACAACAAACATAGGCTCTGACACTGACTTTGTCCAGCTTCTTACTTTTTTGCATCATGTGTTGACAGGCAGCCAATACTCGACCATAGGTTGATTGACAACCTGTGACCATAATGTGACTGCCAACCCTGGCTGGCCCTGGTTGATAAGGCTTGCCAGCGGAGTATGTCGTGCTGTGTCTTCTGAATCTACTTTTACTATCGAGGGCATACTACTTACTCCGAATACTTTATACATTTATCACTGACAAAGCCTTCTCACACTAGGCCAGGGTACCTGACGCGATCTGCGGTCATTCAGGCATGAGGAAAGGAAAGAGGAATAGACAAATAAAAAAAAAAAAAATCACAAAACCGCTGTGATAAAGATTTACAGCGTATGAATAGTCAAGACTATCAAATGGAATCATAGCGAAAGACCACAGGAACGTCGTCACAGGATCAGCAGCACATCAACAGACAAGCACGATGTATCCTCAAACGACACACCGGTACGGGGCCGTCGCGCATAAACTAGGCCAGACGGCAAGGGAAACAAACTGACCTGTCAAAAAAAGAAGAAAAACCCCTGCCGTTTTGTCAACGGCTACGGAGTAAAGCCTAACGGCTAACGGCCTCTTTTCTTTTTCTTTTCTTTTCTTTTTCTTTCTTCTTTTTTCCGACGGATTATTCTTGGACCTGTTGTCGAACAAGGATGTACAGCGTGTGCCGTAATGCCAGCCCTGTCTTTGTGTTGAATACCAAGCAAGGCCAGCCAGGGGGCGTCTGGTCCTGACATGCCTGTCCGAGTCGGACATACTGCCCGATTCTTCCTCATCTTTCGTTTACGGAGCGAACAATAGCACTCACTTTCTCCACACAGAAAAGCTTCTGAGACAATGCCTGCCGGCGGTCCAGACAATTGTCTGTTGAAGATGCTTCGTTAACTAATTACGCCGTACACAGTAGACGACTGAATGCAGACCTAAATTGGACCAGAGTCGAAACGGGTCTGGAAATGGTCATAACACAGAGTACCGAAGTACAAACTATTAAGTAATAACACGGCTTTAGTATCTACCTCTAGTGTTCCGTACAAGGAGGCGCATCATCGTACGGCGATCGACACGAGTCTACGTTATATCTCATCCTCACATACGACAAGCTCTGTGCATCATGGGCGCCTTTTGATTCTGTTTTTGGCGTGTTTACCCGCCGTTGTCAGTTGTACGGACGTGGTAAGACTAAGAAAGCCTGGCGGCAGGCACCTTTGCCCAATGGAATGAACTGTCCATGACCATTCACTTCGGGTTGTGGGCTCGGGACTACGAGAAACGAGCTATGGGCTGCGACGATGGCGACGTGAGGTCAGAAACGAAGTCATTTTACTTTCATTCTTTCATTCGTTTTTGGTCAGAGCGGCCCTTGCGGATCTGGCCGGCTGATCATCAATCACGTTATTCATGTGGAGAGAGAGAGGGACGCGAAGGAAGGACGACGACAGGGAAGACATCGTAAGAGCGAGAAAGACAGCGACTGGCTGGCAATGGGTGGTGTATTAGTCTTTGTATCATCGCCACGAAGGAGGATAATGCGACTGGATTGACGAGGAAAGAGGGGAAGAAAAGGTCCTTGCGCTGACTTTAGAGTGGACAGGCATCGTTTAGCGGTTGGGTGACTGACAATGAGAGCACTTGAGTGGCCAACCAGAAAAGACTGTAAATCACAGTCTAGATTGCGTAGTGAACGGGTGTACATAAGATACAACCAAACAGTTGCAAACTTTGGTTGCGCACAGAACCAAAGACTCCGTTTTTTGCGCTGGCAGCGACAAGAACAGGGTCCAGGCCAGTTTGAGTGGCCATTTTGAGGGGAAGACACCTGGGGAAAAGACATATATCGACAGGGGATGGATAGTGAAGATGTGGAGGAGGAGGAGGGAGGAAGAGGAGGGGTTGGGGCTCCAGATAAGAGGAGGGGGGAGGGGATAAATACAGATAATCGAACAGAAAGCAATGTCACAGAGGCAGTCCTGGTGTAAGGCTTGCAGCTCGGTGGTCCAGTGCCGAAAGTTGACAGTCCTTACAGAGCAACAATAGGCGGAGGCGCGATGATGGCGAAAGAGCAACAAGAAGGTTGCAGGTTGAAACTGGCTGTCATGGGAATGTCTCACTTGAAGGAGGGAGAGAAGGCACTGGACAGGGTCTTCTGGACATGGAATCAGCAAACGAACGGCAAGCGTTTAAGCCTCGACATGGAGTTTCTGAGTTCGAGCATAACTCTATGATTCTAGAAATAACAGGGACGAGGGCAATGCAAAACGCCGGAGGAAAAAAAGAAAAGAAAAAAAATCAAACGACAGGATGATACAATGACGACGGAATGAGACGACAACCCCCCGCGTCGAACTGCAGTCGAGGACAGGGCCTCCGTGTCAAAAGGGAAAGGAGCGATTTCGCATCACGAATGCTCGTCATCACAGAAAAGGAGGCCCTCACAGCCTTCATAGCTTTTTCAACCAACGGAGAACAGAAGACAGAGAACAGAGAACAGAGAACAGAGAACAGAGAACAGAACAGAGAACAGACACTAACAAAAAGTGCACTACAATGAACCAGTATTCACCAAAGCCTGGGCCAGTCTTGCGACCGGTCAACCATCAACAAGGCCGCCTAATGCTGCAAGGCTTTGCGCAAAAGGGCCAGACTCACACAGCCTGCCACACGATTGTCACCGCGACCGTCGTCCGCCGGCCTCCCATGCTCTCCCCCTCACCACCCTGGTCCCTTTTTCCTTCAGCGGTGTGGAGCAGCGTCACATCGTCTTGATCTCTATTTTGTCACACTCGCGTCTGGCCGTGCGCAAGCACAATGGACGGCACGCCGCGAGCAGGGTACCCCCTGGTCTCCCCATGTACGAAAAGTATGAGCGTATGCACGCTTGGCTCTGTTGGGAGTGTTGCATTAGGAGAAACAGGCCCCACCCGTGCCTCAACAACTCTGAGTTGTGCCTTTTTTTTTCGAGGAGTCGTACAGAGTTCGTTTTTAGTGTCTTAACAGACAAGCCTTTGCCCAGCATCTCCGGGGTCGCCCATATCTTTTTACTTGTTCTTTTCTTTTCTTTTCTTTACGTCGTTAAGACTGCCCACTAAAGTAACAAGCTTGAATTAAAGTCGCATCGAGGTCGTGCGCAATTTGTGGAGAAGACCATGCGAACCAGAGAACTGACGGCTCGATAACAAAAAGGAAAAAGACGAAATAGGAAAATCATTGCCGCTTTGCGTCCAGGCCTTCGACTCCTTCCCTTTATTTCATCCAGTTGAGCCACTGCCGTGTTGGTAGGACACCGTACCAAACCTCTTGTGCGCTGGTTGTTCGATTCGTCATTGCTGTTCCCAACAGACGGGTTAGATGCACAAGGCCATGTCCCGACAGACGGATATAGAAATAAAGGCAACGAAAAACGTGCAACAGAGTTCTGCCGCCGCAACGGCACGAGGCGAGCATCCGTCGGCAATCGCGTCTGTTGCGTGATGTAAGAAGGCGATAATACGGTCAAAACAAGAAACGAGGAAAATGTATGTTGTAATGTTGTACGCCATACATCGGCGCCAAGTGACCGGAAGCCGGCAGACACTCACATCGACGAAGGCATCATGCCTGCTCAAGACTTGTCCATAGGCAAACAGGCAAAAGAATTACACAGCTACAGCTACACCGTGTACCTGCATAGCTGTCCAACAGATGGGCATACGCTCCGTCAGGTGCAGGAACATGTTGCACTCGCCAAGGGCGCCGAGACGATGCAAACACATCCAGCAGACAGCATGCGACGTAAAACCAGGGCGGTCTGTCCATCCTGCGCGATGCCCCCAATCTTTTTGTCTTGCTCATGCCGTCTTTATTTGTCCTTTTTTCTTTTTTTTTCTTTTCGTTATTTACTTGTTGCCCCCTGATCACATCACCCTGCGCTTTCGACTGCGCTTTCGCTTGTAGTATCTGACACTGCAGCACTCCAAGTGCTGCCCTTCTGTGCCGTCGTTGCTTTCGCTGCAAACTCTTCTGCAGTAGTGTCTCTTTGCGGGGCAATAACCGCCTTTGAGACCGCCTTTTTTAATCTTCATCGGTTTGCCTCATGGTTTTCTTTCACTCAGCTGATCGTTCATTTCGCATCCCTTATTCACATACTCTGTGCCGCGTCTGCAGACGATCTACATAAACAGAATTTTCATTCTCATTTCTTGTGGTTTTTGTTGCGGGAGGACAAAACTTTGTATTGCTTTGTTGTTGACCTTGAACAGAAGTCCTAGCCAAAAATGGCACTGCTTAGCATGACCAGGCCCTGTCAATCTCGCTCTCCCATTCCTCACCTGCATCGGAGGGTTTTTGCGACTTGCCTCTTTTTGCCCCTAGTCTTTGCTCTAGACGACATGCCTCCTTTGCTTGCCGTATTTGTTCTCACTCCCCCGGTCAAGCGACTATCGCGCATGGATAAACAATGATGGGACTGCAAAGGACGAAATCAACTGAGCGAAGTGCTCGGTTACCAATCTGCCCATTCTCTTCCTCCTTACTCCCTTTCCCCTCGTCCCCTCCTCCTCTCCCTGCCCCCTACCCCCCTGCCTTCTGCCAGTCGGGAAATAGGTTAGGTTTCTTCTTTTCCAGCTTCTCGAAGGTCAAGAGAAACCCTCTCAAGGGACCCACTCCCCAGTCTGAACAAAACAAGAAACTGATGCAGCGCACCCTCGAGGCCGAAAATCAATGCCAGGCCAACCGGCATATCAATGCATGCTTTTGCGTACGTCGTAATTACATCGTAATGTTCGGACGATCGCCTAGCTCGACTGTGGGTATGTTGTTTGAAAGTACTGTCGTAGTGGGCGTCGCCGAGTAGTTGAGTATCGGACCATGCTTGTTGCTTGCTCACTAGCCTCAGTCAATTTTGGTGTTGGAATTGACGAGCATAAATGTACGATGTAGATGGAGGATAGGGGGACAAGAGTCGTAATTTTGGATTTCGCTGTCAAAGACTGTCCCGTGTGGGTTCCGTTCTTGCCGAGTTGACAACCATTATGGCAAGTTTAAAAGTACCGACTATTACTCAATAGAATTCGGATTAAAGGCGACTGCTTTCCCCAGATTGACACTGCATCCCGCCTCCCGTCCCAGCCAAGAGCGGAGTGAAGGCACCATGTGCGAGACGAACGGGCCTATATTACGTCGGACTATATCAAGATTGCATGTGTTCGTTGAGATTTTCGAGTTTCCCTGTTTTCTGGATCTTTTTGTGTTGGGCCATTACAATCTTCGCAGAGAACGTGTGGCCGCGTGGTCGCCAGGGCCTGGGACATAATAGGACGTGGGTGACCGGCGAGGCCAGCCTTTGGCAGGCCGCCAACGCTCGAGCACATCCGAAAGGAGGCAGGACACAAACCGAAAAAAAAGAGAGAAAAGAAAACGAAAAACGAGAACAAACAGGCTGGAGGTCAAAGAGGCAACCGGAGGTTGGTTCATCGAATTTTCAAAGTCTTTGAACCCTGACAACAACAGCAAACGTTCAGGAATGATTGCCAAAGAAGTGTCTGAAAATAATAACCACACCCCCCCTTTTTTGAAAACAAACGACAAAGCGTGTTACATTTTCATCTTTCCTTCCTGCAGGTCGTTTATTCTTTCGCCACGCCTCCTCCGTATGCACGTAAATAGAATTCGCGATGGCCAGATTCGCCAGACAATGCATAGACACGGGACACGAATGTGTGCAAATGCCCCAAGTACCTGGTGTTGCAATTGCCACGGCGGCAGAGAAGAGGAAGCAAGAGGTACAAGGAAGACGACCGACGGCTAGTAGCAATACCTTCGCTACGTGGTCAAAACTTGTATGCAAGGCGCAAGCGAGCGAGCATCGTGCGCAACAAAATGTAAAAGTAGCCGAGCCCAGAATAGCTAGGAAAGGTGTTCATGAGGGCCAACATAGCAAAGACAAAGCAACTTAGAATAAAAGCAATAAAGAAGGTGTTGCATTGCTGCTAGTATCCATGGCTTAACAAGGTGATGTGTTTCGCTGTCGGTTGCAAGCAGAGCCGGTGTGAAAGAAGAAACAGGGCGCACGAGACGAAGCAAGCCTCCACGAGCCAGGTCGACTTCTGCACGACAGCCACGAATGTTGTCGGAACTTGCCACCCTTCATATTAGCCTCGCTCCAATGTCGACAGTTTCGGTGCAGTTTCAGATCCAAGGGTCTCCCATTCGCAGAAATTCTGTTGCGTTGCAGCATCCACTCACACCACCTGAAAGTCACTTGAAAGCGGTGTGATCAGAAAACACAGCAAATGCAGAATATCCATAGCGTGTGTGGGGGGGCCACGGCACAACGTGCAGAAATGTATGGCAGTGTGACCAGAAAAGGACGGGGGGCAAAAGTGCGCTAGCAGGTTTGTCTATCTCTAACACCCATAGGGTTGTATGTGCAACACTGCTGCTGAAGAAGGAACAGTGCCCAGGCAAGAAGTGTAGAAAACTACACAAACAGTGGAAGCACTGAAAATATTACAGGCTCGGGGACAGTGCATGACAGAGGGTGTCCACGACGCTGAGAGAAACCCCGGTAAAAACCGCAGAAAGTGGCCGAACGGCACACAAGTGGTGGCAGGTTGCTGTTGGCCTTTCTGGGGGACGAAAGAGACGGAAGAAGAAAATGGACGCAAATGCGGTGGAGAGAATTCCGTGGACAAAATAAGACAGCGGGGCCAAGCAGACGAACAGCTCGTATAGCGGTCGACGGCTGCTCCGTGTGCAGGTTACTGGTGGATGGGAACGGACAGGACTGCAGGTGCCATGCAGCGGGTGGCGGTGGTATGTTACTGGCGGCTGGTGATAAACGGCATTGACCATACTCCTAGAACATAATGTTGCACGGCAAGATGCCGTTTGCGTTGGTGCTTTGTTCAAGGGCCGCAGGAGCAGGCCGCAGCAACAGGCCGCAGCATGTTTCCTCGGCCGCACAAGCTGCACCCGGTCGGCGGGTGGTAGATATGAGATGTGGGAGATTTGAGGCAACGGGTCATGCCATGCGAGGAACAAGTGCACCTCCAAACGAAGGAGGCGCATCCATATTGGGACAAAATGGGAAGATGTCCCGCACAAGTTGGTCCGTTTCGGTTTTGCGTGGACAAAGCAGACTAGGATTCGGCTTCTCCCGTCTCACACGAGGGCGGACCGCTGTTGTCAGGCTTCGGAAGGTCCGGGCCTTTGCACAAACGGCACTGCATAGCCGGAGATTAAGGAAAAGAGCGAAACTGGCATTGGGCCGGTGTCGTCGTTTTCCTATGCCTCTTTGTGTAAGTGAAAACAAGTGCGCCCTCTGAAGCACTTGCGTACTTTTCCGATAAAATTCGACCACTGTTGAGCTGCACAAATGCACTTCAGTACATTTGGCAGTGAAGAGAATGAGCAGCGCTAAAATTCTATACCACGCGGACGAGTACCTCCGTAGTCGGTGAAGTACATCTGGAGAGGAGTCGATGGCGACAGCGATGTGCAAGAACAGCCACTGTTCCTGCAAGAGCGGGAGGATGTCAGTGCTCTGCAGCACAACCTTGTACTTGCGACAGGGGTAGGTCGCATTTGACTGGGCACTCGACAACGCAAAGTGGATGGGCAAACAGATCATCAGACGTCGAAAATGAGAGCCACATTACCGTCTCCGGTGTGGCAGAAGTCATTTGTGTAGGTAGGCCTGTGCTTGTTCTGGTGTTTGCATGGTCCTTTTCGGCTTGAACAGGAAGTGGCTGGTCTGTTAGTCGACGCTGGTCTGGTAGTTGAGTCCGCTGGAAAACCAGTCGTGGTACACTAGAGGCTGGGAGGGTGAGGCTAAGATAAAATGGCTGTGGGTGAAGCGTCACAGGAGTCACAAATCAAAGATGGCCTCTGCAGGAAGCAAGTGCGACAGGCAGACTGAAGAACACAAAAAGGCGGCACAGCGTGGCGGGCGAGACAAACAACGACCCTTGCCATCCTTGGATCCCCCGCATCAACCAAGAAACGTGTGAGATTGGATAGGGAAAAGTCACGAACTGGCGGAGAAGAACGAAAGAGAACGAGCTTGAAGGGGCAGAGTGCCGCGCATGAGTGGCTGGTGAATGAGGGGGACCCTTCAAAAGCTTTGCCAAGATCTTGCTAGGACTGGACAGAACCACATAAAAAAGGGAAACGACGAGAATCGAGGCAGGTCTAAGCATATCTCTAGCGCTCAATCGTTGCGCTATGTAGCCTTCAAGAGTGGTTGTGCTCTGACAATGGTCAGCCACTTTGACATTTCAAGGATGCAGCAACCTTGATTTGTACTGATAGATATGCTAAGTAGTGGCGGAGAAGAAAGGTAAGAAACATGGCAGGGAGGTTGGGTTGAGAACCAAACTCTGGTCAACAAAGGAACGGATGGCCTCGATGTTCTGCACAAGGACGAGCGCAAGTGCAACACAAGAGAACAGAACGAGGTCAGCGCAAGTCGCAAGCGGCGGCAGTTGTGCGTGTCCAGAGGATCTGTACGTGAGGGGGTAGCGTGTTCAAAGATGGTGGAGGGCATCAAAATAAAATGGTAAGAAAAGAAGTTTAAGAATGCAAGCTTGCACTTGGTCGAGATCGACAGGAAATAGAGCAGAGAGGGAACTGATAGGCAAGCGCGACCACCAAGTCGAAACGGCAGGAAGCATGGGCATTGACTGGAACCACGCACTAACTGTAGCAACCTTCTGGAAGGTGCAATGGAAGATGTGGATCTGATGAGTCGAGCGCGCTGGTCTCTCCAATTGCTCGTTCTTGCCTGGGCAGCAGGATTGGGAAAGGGCAGCAGACAGATCCTGCCTTCTTCAGGCAAACTCCTCACGCGAAGCTTAGTTTGGCACCAAAACGCGCGCTGGGCTGCTGCTAGATATGGAAGGAAGGGCCGGCAATACCACAATTGGAAAGGTCGATGGGGTGACAACCAAACACAAGTATTGGCTGGCCCTTTCCTTACAACGAAAGCCCTGATGCGAAGCACAATGGGAACCCCTGCAGAGGCAAGTGCTCCAGAAGTGCAGCGAACAGTGCAGCACGTGTCTCAGCGCCAGGCCGTGCCTTCCCCCATAGTCGACTCTAGTTTGATATGTGGTACGACAGAAACCTGTGGTCATGTTCCGAAATGTTGACGTTGTTACTGCTGTATTTTCCCCCCGTATCTATTTCTACGATATGATCATTTCCCGCCTGTCGAAATTGAGATGCCGGACTCGTCGTGCAAATGCTCCCGTATATGCACCTGAGGGGAAGATCCTTGTCTGAGCACCGGCAGTGGTGACGGCAGAAGCACAGAATGGAACAGAACGGCGATGACAGCAGAATCTCAACTCCACAGATCATTGACGACTTGCGCAATCCACGATATTAAGACTGGCTGGGACATCCTCGACGGCGACTGGAATGTGATACGGTCCTGCAACGCTTGCAAGTCAGCGACTCAACTACGGCACCCTTTACGACATATTACTCTAGACATGAACCACCCACGCCTATTGGCCAATGAAGCCCTTCCCGCTATTTTGTCTCTGTTCAGTGCTTGTCGTCTTTGCTTCTTCTCTCCTTCCTTCTCGACGCACGGACGCTCCCTCTGTGCCGTTGCTGCATGGCATGGCCTGGCGGCGGGGTGAGGCCGTCTGCGTCTCTCTGCTGTTGTTGATTTCTTTGCTCTGTTCTCACCGCATGCAAGCGCCGTGGTACTCTATCCACGACGCTGTTCTTTAGCCAGACTCTGCGGAGAGGGCGCAATCAATCCGGCTTTGCCTCTCTCGCCGGGCTGCATTTCCCGCCTTCATGGCAATCAATAACAGGCCATTATTTATTTCCTGGCATTTGTCCCGGGCAACCACAGCAACAGACATTGTCAACATACAATATACGTTGTCAACAAACTCGTCAACAGACGCATCTGGCCATATGAGGGCGAGCCCATCAACTTGACCGCCACGGTGATAGCAAGAGCGAGAAAATTCAGAGAGCGCTAATGTTCCGCCACTGCATTACCGCCCCCCCCTCCCCGCAAACCCAGTTAAGGCAACGGCGGCCTTTGCAATATTCCGTTTTCTAAAGTCTCCCCTTCTCGCTCAGCCAGCACAACCGGTTCGAGAGAAGTGTGTCTTGGCATCAAAACAAGGAGGCCCCAGCATGGTGTGCAGCCAGCCGTGGCTGCAGACGCTCAAACACAAATGGAGTGCATCTACGGAACGCGGAGTCATGAGGAGCCAAAAGGAGTCAAGAGGAGTCGAGACAGACACACTCACACCAACTTTCTTTCACACACGCAAGTTGCGAAGATTGTCTCAATATGGAAGGCAAGGGGCCTGCATCTTCCTGCTTCTTGCATCACCAGCCGTCCCTCCCTGCCACGCAGAACATACAATCTTGCAAAAGAGAGGCAAGGACGGGATGATTCTCATGCACCCCGCCTTTTGATCCATAAAAAGAAGGCAAAGGGAAATGAGAACCGAAGCAGCAGGTGGCATTGAGAGCGGGAAAGGAGGACGATCGAAAAGAAGAAGAAAAATGAAATGCAGACAAAAGGGACAAAACGTACGATGTAAGCACATCACCATGACGAGGCTGGTGTTGATCGGCATCCAATTGTGCAATAAGACCTTGCCGCTACCTGCTGAAAGCTTGATTCCTGGGCTGGTTCTGTGGCTCACCTCTCGTGTGGAAAGACAACTGGACAAAAAGTGCGAAGGCCACACTGCAAAATGCAGCCAAAAAATTGACAGGTTACAGGAAGCACGGGAATGACGACAGGGCTGTTGTGGGCAATTAGTTGACAAGACAGGGCCTATTTTCAGCTGCCGTTGTGTAGTTACCGGTCAGAGCTAAAATGGAGGTAGTCCACCTAAAGTTGCCTTTGCCGGCCAGGGGAGACAAACAGAGAGCAGTCCTCCGGTCGACCCGTCCCGTCGATGTCTCTTGTTGTCCTAGTCGAAAAACGAAATATCCGGATGTACAAAGAAAGAGAGCGTCAACATCATTGTCGGACTGACTACCCGGTGTCTACAACAACAGGCTGTGCTGCAAGATGCGGATACACTCTGTGTGCACGACGTAACCATTACACATACAGCACGCATGTCCATCTCCTGCCGTGTCTAATTCTTTTCAGTTCGCTTGGTTGTGCTTGTCTTCATTTTGTGCCGTCTTTGCAGCCGTCTGCCGCACTTGCAGGAGTCTCGTATGTCTCCAGCCTGTTTCCAATGATGAATCAGTTTTCAATTCCTGCATTTCACCGTTTCCGCGACTACATTCTCCTCTTTTTCCTTTTCTCGTGACGGGTTTTCATTTACACACTTGTCAACAGTTGTCCCGCCGTGCCTTCGGAAGCTTGGACCGCTCTGCACACTGCAAGCTGCACCCCGTACTTTGTGCTTTACCGTACGGAGTACCCTACGATGTGTGTTTCTGCCGTGTCGGGCACTTCCCGCCTTGCAGTCTGCACTGCTGTCTTCGCGACCTCCATTGTTCACCTTTTCCTCCCGAAAATATTGCTTAATTTCGTTTGGTTGATTCAGACGTTTATTTTTTTGGTCTTTTTCTCCGCGTTTTTGTCCTGCAGCCGATTCCTTACACCCCTTGTCTCGTTTACGGCATCGTGCCTGAAAGCGGCGCTTGGAGGGGAAAATATTGCTTTTCTTCCGATTTCTTGACATGCCAAATACAAACGCGAAAGGCATTACCCCATCTTTTCTGTGCCGCTTCTGGCTATCCCTTTTTTGACCTCAAAAATAACGACCGTTGTAACGCAAAATGACGAATCAAACCACGGGCCTTTTTTTATCAGTCTCGTTTGGGAGAGCCCAATTTCCAGATTCTGCGCCCCAGAGGTGCTGCACGAAATGGGTCATGTGGGCTATGAGGTAAAAGAAAAATAGAAGAGGGGATATGGGCGGAGATCATTCTCACTGCATGTCGTTGATGGTGAAATAAACATGGAATGGCAAAGATTGCACTTTTATGCGGACACAAAGACAGCGATGTCCCTTGATGTCTGGGTCAATGCCGGCGGCAGTAGCATCCTCACTCAATGTTTGATGATCTTTGCTCTATTTGGCATTAACAAGAGCCCGCCCATAAGTCCCGAAGCATTTGGTGTCTACGACATAATACAGCATATTTTCTAACGGCATGATCCTGCTAGTCTCTTGGATGGGCGTTTTTTATTTTATTTTTTCGACATGGATCTTGTTCGTCGACCTCGTATTTCTTTACTTCTTTCGGAACAACAACCGAGAAGAAGAAAAGCACGTCGTTGTTTCATGATTTCTGTTGCAAAGCATTAAGTCTTCAGCCCATCTCTACTTGAAGCAACACCTCCGGCCGTGGGGCAAGCCCCAAATGCAGGGGGTGCTGCAGTTGTCTGGAAAGGGATAAAGCGCAGCAGCCAAAAAAAAAGCTGAAGCGCTGAAAAGGCTGAAAATAGTCGAAGGGGCGCCCAAGTGGAGCCGAGTAAGAAGAAAGCAGGCCCGAGAAAATAGGGCTGTCAGACAAAAATGAGAAAAAAGAAACTCGTGTTTAATGAGACGAGTAGCAGATCAAGATATTCCCGACTCGAAGCTCGTAAGGAAGTGCGTCGAAAAAGAAGAATAGAAACAAACAAGAAAAATAAAATAAAAAGAAAGAAAGAAAGAAATTATGAATATGAAAAAAAAAAAATCGAAAACTTCATGAAAAAAAAAGTGGTGATATTAACTGACCCCGTTTTCTCGGCGTGTTTCCAGCAGCTGCTCTGTTCTTGGTTCGTCTTACACCATCCTACTGGGTCACCCTTACTGTTTCTGGGTAGAACAAAAAACCTGGGGAAATTAGACAAAGGCAACCAAAATACCGTAACTACACGTTTCCATAATACACCATCCTTAGTTTTGGATGATTTCGCTGTCGTATGGGGAAGGGTCATTTTTGGGAACGAAAACAAAACAAACCTATCAGGCCATTCTTAAGATGGACGTTATGAACAAATCATGGCAATGGCTTGATTGATGGGCATTGAGACCCGGTAACAAACCGAAAACCTATATGAGGAAATCCTAATCATAATCATAATGAGAAACAAATAAGCACGACCAACCTTGGTTTCCAACAGACACACCTCTCTTATATGAGTGTTTGTCAGTTGAAGCTGCCGACGCATGATAGAGGCGCAGGTTGCGAATCACGGACCTACCCAAAAGATTTGAAAATCAGCGGAGAGCCGGTACTACCTGCCATGTGGCTGGTTCCAACAAAAGATGGAAGGTCAAGATGAAGATTGCTTGTGTAGTACACGAGTTTCCTCCCAATTGACTCGTATATGTCGAATTATATCCCCCCTTTTAATATTGGGTTTATTTTACATCACAGGCCAGCCGGTGTTATAAGTGAGGCGGCGTGAGGGAGATGCGAAAAACGAGTAATTAAAGTCTTCGTAAAATAGAAATCATCGATATCAAAGAGACATCCATCAGACATGGGTGGTAAGAATATGCCAAAACAACTAGATAGCAAACCAAGTGGACTTTCTACATTTAGCTTAATGCAAGGTGTTGAACAGAGTCGATCGAGATGGAGACATCAAATAGGCGAGTGGACTAAACAAGCTGATAAAAACAACGCCGAGTGAGTCCAAATGCAAAAGTCGATGACGTGGAACTGACGAAATGGCCGCCAGAAATCAAGACAATTTCGACAATAATGGAGACGAATAAAAAAAAATAAAAAAGAGAGAGAGAGAGAGAAACGTCTGTCTAAAAGGATGAGAATGTCTCAGGGATCGCGCTGGGAAAAGAGGCTAGAAGGCCAAGCACGCAAACTAGAAGCACCATCGAAGCTTAAGAGGAGAACAGAGACGCAACTTTCATGACTGCTTGCATGCCCCCATTGGTCATCGTTTTCGCTCTTTTCCAAGCCCTTCACGCTTAATCTCGTCAGGAGGGTAGGAGAACAAACGCTGAAGCAATGGGGCCGGTGAAGACCACGTTGGCATGAATTACACTCAGGGGCACTGCAGGACCGTCAGGAGAAAAGGATGCACAGAAGAGGAGAAAATACGCACTCTCTGTCGCCTTAGTGAGAACATGGAAGGATAGAGGTGCTTTTTACTAGGATGTCCGGCATCCAAGAACAAGCACATGACGAGCAAACCCCCATGCGCAAACGACCCCGGCCACTAAGTGACCCACCGCTGTTTCCGCCCACCCCCCCTTTCAGCCCATGACTATTAGTACCATTTAGGTGCGATCGTATATAAAAGGTACATAACATTTAATCTTACATATCTCAACGGAAAAACATCGTAAAATATAAAAAAAAAAATTATATTATATGTAAGGTTATATTTAATAGTATTTTATAAATAAATATTTTATTTTACTTTTCGTTATATTTATATTAAAGAAAGTAAGAAATTTGTACAGTGTATTATACAGTGTAACAGTGTCTTTAGTAGTATTCGCACTAGTACTTATTTTTATTAGACATTTTTTTCAAAATTATAATTTTTAAAGAAAAAGTAACTTTAACTTTATTTATTAAGCCAAATTTAAGTTATATATTTAAAAAAAGTTTGACAACAAAAAGAATATACATATATTTATAACTAATATACTTTTCGTTTATTTTTACGATTTATATTCGTTGATTTATCTACGTTACAAAAATAAGTATCTTTTGTATGCAGATTGCATACAAAAAGTACTAGTATGTACCGGGCGGAAATGGGGGGTGGGCGGAAACAGCGGTGGGTCACTTACGTCCAACGATGCTCTCCAGCCCCTCCATTGTCTGTGTCTCTCCTCGCCTACGAAAAAGGGCCAGGGGCAAAAGAGGGACAATCCGGTCCGAGTTCTGTGAATTATGACAGGCAGGGAAGACATAGACAATCCAAATGGGGACGTTGAGCAAGGGGCTTTTGTCGTAGGCGGCGTGGAGGGAAAATTGGGAGCAGCGTCGACCCGTTGAAAAGCGTTGCACTGACCAGACACACCTTTTTCCTTTTGTTGTACGTCGTAATATTCTGCACTTGCATGGAGTAATACTTTGTGTTTTGTACCCAGTATCCGGAGTGGGGTTTGTTGAATGTGACTAAGTGATTGACGACAACGGCGTATCCTCAGGAGTCCCACTGTGTTGAATCTCTGGCACAGAAAGACAAGTCGCGGTGCTGTGACGAGGGAGATGATAAATGTGAGGTAACTCTGTTCTAGATTTTGTACAATTTTCATCCCTCACAGGCATTTCCTGGCGTCTGTTCAACAAGATATTCACTTATAAGGCCGTATCTAACCCATTGTTAAATGCACTCGTAATTTGACCTTTCCTACCCTATTAATAGCCAATGCATCTTTATCTCGGCTCCTTACGGAGAGATCCACACGGACACAAGCAGGAAAGCATCTCCGACGGGTGTCAAAAGAGGGGAAGGGTGCATTCTGTATCGTGCAGGTACATACACATACGCTTCAGTTTTGCGTCGTAGATATATCAGAATCTTGATATATGCAATATGCAATATGCAACTCTACACACCGCAGACTGCCACCATGCGTCGTAATGTAAAGGAACAACGTCGTAGTGGCTGTCATTCAAAGCCTAGTGACTATTTGCTCTTCCTCTTGCGGAATGCTCCGTCCGTTCGTATCTGTTTGCTGTTGTGTTGCACTTCGGAATATTATTCGCACCGGTAATAAATCAGGGGAAAAGACAAAAGAAACGAAGAACGAGGAGTAAACGTGGGCAGAGAAAGTAACGGACGAATAAGGAGCTTGGATTCGGCACCGAGCAAACAATGGGGCCTGTGACGAGATTTTTGTCTCGAATAACGGGGTTTACAGTCGAGCACTGTGGATAATACAAATAGCACTATTGTTATGCTAAGAAATCGTGCAAAATAGGCTGCAAAATTACAGCAGCCGACGGAAACACAATTGTCAAACCTGGAAATCTTCCCCTGTGTTTTGCCAAACCCATCAATGATCTTTGAAATGAATATGAATTGCATTTTCTGTTAAGACGGAGTTTTTTGTACTTGTTTCCCCTCTTGGTATTTGTTCTTCACTTTCCATACTTTCCATCCCGCGGGATACGTTTCTTTGTTTAATATCAATTGAACCGGTCACAATTGTGTTTCGTTTTGGGGGATCGTGGGTTCTTCTTAATTACTCTGCTACCCTTTGCTTTGTTTTGTTTTATCGCTTGCGGATCGAAGGCAGGTCACCCAGTTTCCCGTTTCCTTCTTTTTTCCCTTCTTTTTTCCCATCCCTTTGCCGTGAAGCGATGTGTGATTCTCCCTCTCCGTTTCCCAGTTGCAATATATTTTCTTGGAAATCTGATCGACCTGTCCCGGGTGATTGATGTTTCTAAAACACAACGAAAAGTTTCACAAAACACCAAAGTGCAATCTATTCATAGATAATCACAACCAAGTCGTCACCCTCAATGGTAAGGGGCTGAAGCTGTCAGTTTTGTTTGAAGTATTTTTAATTGATTTTGCCTTTATTTAGTATTCCCCTTGCTTCCCATGCCTTGTTTCAACTTATGTCTCCTGAATTGGAAACCTCTTGCTGAAGAGCAAAAGTGTGACGAGGTGAACTTACAGACATAGTTGCCATTCTCTCTCACGCTATTCCTGTCCCGTGTTTCTGCTCGCGTCTTAGTCGTACGTGATATTCCCAATGTGATCAACAGTCTTGGAGGAATGCATTTTCAGTCACCGTGTTATCCTCACCGCAGTTTGAGCCTGTGAAGCACCATGTCACAGCGTCCAATCCACCCAATAGGGGTTTAGCGGCTCGAATACCGACCTTTGAAGGTTGCAATTGACCCCGGCCTTGAAACAAATGGCATGCAACAGGAGGTATTTTGGTATCTTTGGAATAACTGGGTAAGACGTAGGGTATGTACATGCGAGAGAGCACCTGTTGGCTGTTGGTGGTGGCTCCTTCCTGGTATTTGAAGCAATGATAGTAACTTCTTTATTTTTAGTATTTTTGTCAGAGATCCTCGTGGCAGCTGAGGACAATGGCTGTTTTGTCTGTCTTGTCCATCCCCCCCACTGTTGCATTTCGACACAGCTACAACGCATTCTGGTCAATGGAGAACAGCTGTTTATGTAATTAAAGAAAGGTAACAAAAACTACAAAAGAGTGCTGAAAAGAAAAATGCGGAAAAAAAGAATGCCAAACCTGACGGAAGTATCCCGCAACAAAAAGGCACAAATAACCTTTCGTTTCTTTGAGCTTCTATCGATATCGAAACAGTAAAGCATGGGTACGATCTCTCCGTACCTTCTCCTGCGTTGCCGATCTCATTCACACCTCTACTTTTGTATCTTACCTCTCTGTCTTACCTCTCTTGTCACCGCACAGAGCGTATCGACAGCCGGAGGATGACGAACCCTATCCACGGTTGGGTCGTCTTCCGTTCGCCGTGCCACCCCGAGCTGCCGAGGATCCTGTCAATGTTGGTTGACGGTAGTGTTTTTCTACGTTTCGGTGGGGATTTCTTAGTGACGTGCTAACAGTGACAAGGGCCTGTGACACTATGTCGTACGGGCGGACAGGAAAGTTTCACTGAATAAGACTACCGTTGCAGGTGTCAAAGTGTCCCTGTACGGAGTATTGAGTAGCATTGTTATGTTAGCTTGTCATTCTGAAATATTGTCACCGTTGTTAGATACCAAAGGATGTCGTCTCGGGAGTTGTCAGGTCCTGTTTTGTTCTAACTCTCGACATGTTTCGTTTTGACAACGGTCGGGAACATACAAAACAAGCGTAGATTAATTGAATGGAGAATAAGGTGTCGATGTAACGAAGAGTGGGCAGAGACAGGAAAGGCTGCCTTCAAAATCTAGACGATAGAATGCGGGATAGAAACAAAAAAGGCAGGGACGGTAAAAGACAAAAACTCGGTAAAACTTAGAGGTAGTGAAGTGTCAATACAAAACCCGGCCACGAAGAACGGAAACAGAATACAGAATCAAACCCATAATCAAAATCAAAATCAGACCTTTTGCCGCTCGCTTGCCGCTTCTTTTCTACTTTTACCCCTGAATAAATTGTCTTTCGTTGGTGGTTGATTATCAACGTTGAGTTTCCCGATGTAAGTGGTACGTTTACTCTGTCTACTTAATCACACTCGTTGCATGTCGCCCTGCCTTATCACCCATTGATGCCTCACCTGGCCCATTTGGCCATTGTTCAGCCTAGATGGCCCGGTATTTCCTATCCTTCATTGTTTTGGTTTACTTTCTAAGTTCCTGGTCTGTCTTTGTGTGATTGTAGTTTACTTTAATTTATTAGTTTGGATGTATTTACTGGAATTTATATTGCATCGAAAAATTATGTTTCGTATGGGAATTTAAATCCATCCTCATGTTGTTGTTTACTCGCAGAACAATTTTATTGACTTGATTTTTTATTTGTGTTTTCTTTCCCTTCTTTCATTCTCATGGCATCATTTGTAGTTTCTGGCATATTGGGTCTTTGCCTTCAGGGTTTGTAGCATGTGTATGGCCGCCTTCGTTCGGTTTCCTGATTTAGATTACCATACACAACCTAGATGTTTCCCGTGTGGCTGGCAGATAGTTTGGATGCACCCGGTGACATTTCCCCTGAATGTGTTAAGGCCTCGTGTATCGTGCAAAAATCTAAGGTGAAATGAATGACATTTCCAACGTCTAAAGCACAATGCCCTTAATAATTCCATATTCACATACCACAACACCCTCCAATTTGAAACTTAAGAACCGCTACACACAATCCAACTCTAAATCCACCACACCTTACACACAATCTACATACAGTCTTTTATCTTCTTGCGTCCACTTGAGCTTCTCACGTCATATTCTGACAGTGTTTGTTTTCCCCCTCACTTTGTCTCGGCTTTCGCGAGCTCCACGAGCCCTTGTGTGCCCTGAGCTTTGCCGCCCGTTCAAAGACCCGTCTTTCTGCCCCCTTTCCACTGAGTGCTGACACCTTTGTGCGCCCCCGTTGCAACGCTCCCCCTGGCCGGACGCAAGAACAAGGAACTCTTGGCCCCTGCCTCTCTTGACCTCTTTCGGGGCCTGGTGTAAGCCCTGATGTAGCCTTCGCTTGCGTTTTTGTCCAATACCTGTCAGTGAAAATTTTTATGTATTTATGTTCAGGACATTTTCAACATTTTGTTTGCACAATACGGCGTATTACAGAGTACGGACTCTTTCTCTGATCTGGTCAATTGCCTGCACACTGCACACTGCATGCGACTGCGGCTGAGAACTCAGCGGTACTTTTCTCGACCGGTCTGTGTTTGTAAGACGCTTTCTTCCTTTCCTGGCCTTCACCCTGCCTGTTTGGGCCACAGACGATGCTGACTGCTTACCATCGGCAGAAATCCCCACATCCCGACCTGCCATGCATGTCCTGGACATCCGCCCCGGCAGGTACGGTACATAGGCCTCGCCATGTCGCCCCGTAGGTATATCGCCCGTGGCCTATATGACACCAGCGCCCCGGCTCATATAGGTACATCGTGCTGGGAATCTTGTTTTGTGCCTTGTTCCCTCTTGTTGCTTTCCGCTTGTTCGTCTCCCTGTCACTGCTGCTGTCTTCCGTCTGGTCCCCCTCTTTTTCTCTATTTTGCGTCCTCTGCCCCAGTGTTGTTTCCCCTTCCTGTTCTTCTTGTCCCACCGTCTGTGCCGTGTCTTGGACCCTACTCTTGCTGCAGCGACATCATATCGATTCTACGGACGGTTGATCCCATTTTGTTTCGTTGTCTGCTCTTTACTTGAAAACAGGTCTGTGCAGGCTCGCTATGTGCTTTGAGCGACCGGAAGGATGCCGGGAGAGCATATCGCGGAAATAGACAAGCCAAATCCACGGCCTGATGCGTAATGACGCATCCAAATCTTGCGCGTTATAAGACGTACAAGATACAAACTACAAGTTGCATTGTGCTCACGTCGTACCTTCCCCTGCGCTACGCAATCCTTCGTACTATTCCATACTCAGTGCGAAGATGCGCAGAACGCAGTTTGCAGAAGGAACGATCCCCCTTTGTCACCGTCGCCTTTTGGGATTTTGTACAGTCGTAGACACAAAAGGAACAATTCGCGTCTTTCCAATGGCATCAGAAACGCAAATGACGGAAAGAGCGACGCTTCAAATCTGCCCAATCCCTGATTTTTAGAGCGCGCCAGCCTTTTGCGTGGCCGCTCTTTCCTCCTACGTGCATCTCAGCCTGCCGCGCCTTCCCTCACCGCGTTGTATCATTCGCCAATTGCACTAGTCAATTTGTGATTCTGCAAACAGGGCAGGAGCTCATGCATCTTGCTGTCTTGACCCCATCGCAGGCGCACAATACTCTATTCTTTGCGCCTTGTCGAAAGAACGACCCAGATAATTTGCTTATCGTGAGAAAAGAAAGATAGGCCTAGTTTGCCGTAGTTCATCTTCACCGACAGAAAGTACCAAGGAGGAGCCCAAAAACAACAACCACAACCACCGAAGAGTCAATCGATAGGTATCCATGAAAGCCAAAGACGGCACGAAACAACGCGACGCGGACTGTGGACAAGACGAAGAAGGAGAGGAAGCGGCAACGGCCGCAACAGCAACAGCGACAACAGCAGTCACGTCCACGGCCACAATGGCCTGAGTGGCACTGCATACATTGACTAGCATCGGGGAAAGAAAACAGAAAGCACACGACAATAGCAAGAGAAGAGGCAAAGAGGCAAGAACCAGAGGCAAGAATGTGCTCTCTAAAAACTACCGCGTCTCCCTAGTGGAATGGACTGATTTACAAACAGTAAGGCAAAGGTGGTGTTGACAGGGTTAATGTGTCGACCGGGGGGAGCCCTTGGAGAACAAAGATCTCACAAACCCCCAGGTTGCTGCCCGACCTTCGGGGCTGGTTTACTTGGCAGTTCTTTTGTCCTGTCATACAATGTATTTCTTTTCTGTTCCAACCCGCTCATATCAACCTCAACAACCTCAACAAACTCTAACAATTGCAAAAAATGCAGGGGTCACCTGCCAGAGACAAAACCCGTGACGGGAGACAGCACCAAACGAAAATGGCGACGACAATAAGAAAAGGGAACGAAAATGAACCCTCCGCTGCTGTAGGACCCGTCACCGGAATGCTCGTCCTCCATTACCTTTACAACAAGGGACTTCTTTTGCAGACGACAACATATTGTCCCAGGGTTCAGGGCAGGCAAACAGGCAGGCAAGAGAGCAAGAGAAAAGAGCCAGGAGGAGGCCATAACGGCTGCCTCAGAGGGTGTGTTTGGAAGGGGTGTGGGCAGCTGCAGGGGTGGAGCTCACACTCTCGTCTTTCCTCTCTTCAACCACAGCCATACACCCCAATAGCGGCAAGCTGTTCTCGTTTTGGCCAGCTACCCTTGCACCTTACCCGACTCTCCCTTTCCCGCCCAGCCTGCCTTGCCGTTTTGAGAAACAACACGGCACGACAAGAGAGGACTACCACGCGGAAAATGGAAAGTAAAAACGGAATTAATTCGAACACCCCTCCAATCCGATCAGTTGTGGGCGGGGCCAGCCAGACAACAGCAGAGACCACGAGAAAGACCAGAGGGCAAGAAAAGGTGAAGCCAGGTGACAGGGATGTCCCTGCTACTTGATGCTTGACCTTTTGTCGCCTCTCCACTCACACAGCGACGGTGGGCTGATAATTTTTCTTTCTTTTCTTTTCTGGCTCTCGACTTACGATGTACGAAGGTTATAGGGGTAAAAAACCGCGCCACAGAGAAGTCACAAAAAACGACAAGGCTTATTCCACTAAACTAAAAAAACACTAGTAAAAAAACGGTACAAAATTACATCCTTAGAAAGCAGTATGTCCACCATTTGCCTCGATCACGGCCTGTATTCTTTCTGGCATTAAGGCTAATTCGCCTCGCCAGAATTCTTCTGGAATTGCCTCCCATGCCTCTTGTACTCTCCTTCTTAATTCATCGTATGACGGCTTTTGCTCGTCACCATAATGTAACGAGAGGTAGTCCTTCATTTTATCCCAACACCGCTCGATTGGATTCAAATCAGGGCTAAAAGGAGGCCAACTTAACCGGGCGACTTCACGGTATTCTAACTCGAGCAATGTAGCTTCACAAGCGTGGCCTGGAGCATTATCTTGCATTAAAAAGAGCGGTCTTTTTGGATGATTTTGTTGCTTCAAGAGCTTCATCCAACCCTCGATCAAAGGAACCACACGGGTTTGGTATGTTTTACCACTTATTTTCCCCCATTCTTTTTCCCAAAATACTGTTGGCCCTTTTCCAGCCCCTGAAAAACTTCCCCAAAACATCCAACCTTGTTTTCTTTGCTCCTTTTCATTCACACAAAACGAATCAAGTTCCTCGCCAAGTTTTCTCGTAACAAACACTTTTCGGTGTCGTCCATGAGTTACCCAGGTCTCGTCTGTCCAAAGGATACGGTCCCAATCTTCAATCGTCCAATGGAGATGTTCTTGTGCGAACTCGAGACGGAGTCTTTTGTTTTTTTCGGAGAGAGGAGGTTTTCGAAGAGCAACATATCGTTTATAACCGAGACGACGTAATGTTGATCGAATCGCGTACTCGCCGTGTCTTCCGTTAAAAAGATCTATTGATAACTCCAAGTAAGTCATCCGACGACCTTTTATCGAAGAGGTCACAAATTCAACTAACTGTTGTTCTTCTTCTTTTGTGAACGTGGGAGGACGGCCGCTACGAGCCTTGATATTCTCAGACGTAATCGCTGTACGAATCTGGTGAATCGAAAAGCCGGTCTTTTCGTGGATTTGTTTCTTCGTAAAGCCGGCATCAAAAAAGAGAACACGAATTCGATGCCTCTCTTTTTCCGTCGTCTGGCGCGTCATGGTGATAATTATGACTAGGAAGGAGGAAAAAAGTAAACAAACCGAATGCGCTGGAAAGACGAATGTATCTTTTTAACGCTAGTCTTAAAAGGGTAATTCGTGGCTATGAGAGGGTCCACTAAGTACGGTGGAAGGGTGCGCTTTCTTACGCCTGCAACTATGTAGGTGTGCGTCTGGTTTCCCTCTGGATCTCTTCGTTGTTGGTCTTTGACGCCCTGTGGACTCTCGCCCTGTTGCCCTTTACAAAGGGCCAGGCTCGTGGCCCTTCCCCTCGCGCACGCCTTCGGCCTCGTGTAGTGCATCTCTTTTCATATTCGTCAGGAACCAAATTGGAGGCATCTTTGGTTCCTGACCAGTCCTCTCCAAAGGGAGTTCTTTGCTTGCCCTTATGAGCCGCGATGCCCGCCCCGATTGCGTCTCTTGTGTCTCCTCCTGGTTGTCTCTTCTATGCCAGTTCTCGATTCAGACAAAAGTCACCTTTCCCCGCTTTTGGCACACTGGCCGGGAGGTTTGTTGGGCAAGACACAGTCGCCATTCTGCTCTGTGCGATCTAGTCAAGTTTGGTTGACACAGGATATTCAAAGTGCTGTTGCTTTTGATTTCACAAAGTTTTCATCATTGGCTACTGGTGATCTTCTTAGTCCGCTGCAGACCAGCCTCGAGTCTCAGTCTGATTCTGATTCTGATTTTGATTTGAAATTTCTCCCCCAGTTCTTGCAATTCAACGCATTCGTCAACTACTACCGTTCAAACAATTTCTTCTGCATCGGCTTGCCTCCTGCAACACGGCACAGCGAATCCATTTCACTAGATGCATTCTGCATCCGCCTCCATGCCCTCCTGCCGTCTCTGCATTCTCATCCTTTCCGTGATTCCTGCGTTGGACTTCTGTTTTAGGAAGCCCAAACACTTTTGTTCTCTTAGTCTCCTCTGACCACACCTCCCAATTTCTCTATCATGCAGGTGTAATGCTTGTGCACCGCGCAGAGATACAGTGCAGAGGTGTGCTCACAGAGCGGATTGTCTTCTCCACACCGCAACCAAACCAAGACGGTCTTGGCAGATATAACGATACTCATATCTCACTTTGTAACCGGACCAAACACAAAACAGAAAATATACCATACGAAAACAACCACGCCAACCGCAACAATGCCATTTTGGGCGCGCTGCTCCCATGCTCCATACAACTTCTTCGTATATCACCACAAAGGACACTTCGAGGTGCATCTTCGATTTCTTCACACGCAACGCCGTCGCCCGTTCCTACTCGTGCTGCACGGAGTCTTTTGCAATGTAGCAGCGCGGTAGACGCTCGAGCATTTTGTTGCCTCCTCCAACCCCTCAACCAGGTCTCTTTGGTCTGTGTCTGCTATTCCACTACGTTGTGTTGCGCCTCCTCTGTCGCCATCGTTCCCCACCTCAACCAAGAAAAGAGCGTCCGTCTTTCAGACTTTCTCCGGCCAGAACGACACAGCAGAAGCTCAAATTATTCATGAAAAATGCGGACGCGACGTAAAGTCTGATAAAGTCAACAAAACCCAACGAAATCAAAAGAAAGAAGGACAAGACGAGGAGGTGAGTCTGCTGCGTATCGTTTTATCTCTGTCGTATTACATCAAAGAACTGTCATCAACGTAATGGTTTTGAGTGAGACATGTTTACTTCTGCGTACAGCGCGTTTTCTGTGCCGCAAGGCCCAACACACTTCTTGTGGCTGCTCATTTCCCTTTTCGTCTTTTACGTCGTTGTTTCTTATTCTAGTCTACGACGTTCTCCGTTTCTAATATCGATATGTGGTATGATATAGCTTTGCGAAAGAGGCAACACATCCCCAGAACAGCGTATACCAAGCATTTCCTCTTTCACTTACACCGCCCCCTGGCTCGTATGGCTAGCATTCGCAACATTTTCCTGGCAGGGAAACATCTCCAACTGCCACCGCAACATGCCGCCTTTTCCTTCAACGGCACATACCTGCAAACGACTTACGCAGTCAGGATAATGAGGCATCTTGCAACCTAGCTTCCGGAACAGCTGGGGCACGGTTTCGTGTCCTCTCGTCTGACTTGACCTCGCAACAGACAATTTTAAAATTTCGACCTGCGTCGTGGACCTCAAGCTGTCCTGGCTTTGTACGTCGTACGTACACAGAGGACACAGACGTCTACGGCGTGCAGATACATACGAACAAGCTCTCCCCTTTTCATTTGCTTTTCTGCGCACACCCCTCGCATCGTTGTTTTTCGGCCCCTCTCCTTTCCTCCCCACAGTGGCCTCCAAGCTGCGCTTTTGCATTTTGTCTATTTTGTGGCCTCTTTTCTTGAGGGCCAGGCGCAATTCGTCCTTGTCTTTCTCGTTCCTGCATCTGATCTCACTTTGTGTTATCCTCCATCCTCCACCCGCCACAGCAGATCGTCCAACACCGATCAGCCTCGAGTTGAAAGCAAGCTAACGAGCACGCTCATGTAAGAATATTTCTCTTTTTTGTGAGGCGGGACAACGTCTACAACCGGAGCCAAGAAACAAACAACAATGGCATGCAAGGAAAATGAAAAGAAAACAGGCCAACAAAAGATGCCCACAGATTGCAAAGACAAGACAGACGGTTCGGAAAGCAGTGAGTGCGGCTTAGAACCGCGACAGCCCAAGCCCAACAAGGGAAGCTCTCCACTCTACGATCCTCGCCCGCCCGCCGTCTGCGACTTGCACACCACCATCCACCCCCCCCCCCCATCCTCGTCTCTCTCCGAAGACTCCACTAGATACACTTACCCCTTCAAACCTACAACGGCTACTGGCGATTGTCCCTGGCCTAGCCAGCCTGCTGCAAGTGCCTAACGGCTTTCGATCTGCCACCCTAGCTGCAAAAGCGGCAGGGGAGTGAAGAAAAGGTAAAAGGTTCTCCGTAAAATGGTAAGAAATAACATCAAGAGAATAAAAAGGAACAGGCCGAAAAGGGTAGTGTATCTGTGCGCCCTGGCAACCTTTCGGGTAAGTGCCTTTTCCCCATTTATCTAGACTTTCTTTCGATTTTTTTTGTCACCCCCCCCCCCCCCCCCCC
>LVYW01000008.1:307383-317576 GCA_001630435.1 Sporothrix globosa | reverse complement strand
CCCCTCTTTCTCTCCCTATGCGTTCGGTTTGTTTTCCTTCTCCCCCCCCCCCCCCCCTCTAACGGTACCTTTTTTACTAAGTTTACTTTTCGTTTTACTGTTTCTTTCCATTGCCTGAGCTTGACCCTGAACCTCGTTCCCTGTCCCTCCTCCACTTCTTTCTGCTCCTCGTTGTCCAGCTCCCTTCTTTTTTTAAATCTTCCGTTTTATTTGCACACCTCTGGCGCCCATCTGTTCTTGTCTTTCACCTTTTGCCTTTTCAGTCACCACGTTGTACCTCTCTTCTCTTTCTTCGACTCCCTCTGTCGCTTGTTCGCTGGCTCTCCTTCGTCTCGATGAATTCATAAAGAGACCATCTTCCCTCCTCCCCCGTCTTCATCGATCTCGTACCCGGCCCCCTCCACCTCCCGGAGATCGTCTGATTGCCTCTTTCCATTCAACATAAGAACATCAGCTCCCCTCATCCTTTGGTCCCCTTCACCTTGGATGTCGTTGTCCACTTTGTTGATTTATTGTTGCACCTTGTTTCCTCTTCACAACTACTTCCTTCACTTCTCCGGACTCACCGTCATCGCTGCTCGCCAGAGACGTTTTTGATATAACTCCCTCGGCGCACATATCTCTTGTGTCGTTGTCGTCTTGCATTATCCGTCCCACTTCCACTTCGATTCTTCTGGTCTTTTCATCCTTCTTCACGCTCCCAAGCTGGCCTTCAAAACACATCAGCCTTGCATCCCCAGTTGATCTTCTCGTTTTGACGTCTTGTCATCTTCTTTCTCGGTCTTGCCTGGCTCTGCAGATTATACTGATTCCCGGAACGCGCCCATCGATCCTAGAACGCCCACTACCCGGAACGGCCGTCGCTTGACACACCACTGGAGCCTGCTGGATCTACTCACCAAAGGCGTTTCTGCTTGGTCGCACTCTGGTCGATCACGCTTCCCAGCCCATCTTGAGCAGCGGTGTTTCGTCTATCCTGCACCAGCCCCTTTCTCTTCCTGGCTCCTCTCAGTTTTACTCTCTGGACGTCGCCATTCCCGGTTTCTCACTTGCCACCACCTGTCATCGCACGACCCAGGAAGTCGCCGTTTCTTCGCTTCCGCAGTTCTTGTCACGTCGTTCTGCTCAACATATATAACGCCCACGCACACACTCGTGTTTATATAAAGGCCCATCAAACGCCCTCCGCCAACCGTGCCACGGACACTTTTGTCCGTGACCGTCGACTGCTTCTTGATCACTTCGTCACCCAGACCATAGGCAGATACTCACTCACCCCCCCTTTTCTTCCCGTTCTCACCCAAAGACATGGAACTCATGGAGCTCGTTGATCACGAGCCCGCGCCTCGCCCGTTCCGGTGCGACTGGCAGTCTTGCAACAAGGTACGTGAGGTGAGGGAAGAAACTGAGTGCGTAGTGAGAGCGTTGCCCGTCGACCTAACATCCTCGCAGAGCTTCAACCGCAAGTCAGATTTGCAGCGGCACTACCGCATACATACGAATGAGCGGCCGTACCAGTGCAACACGCCTGGTTGTGGCAAGAGCTTCATTCAGCGCAGTGCCTTGACTGTGCACATCCGTACTCACACTGGCGAGAAGCCGCACATGTGCCAGCACTCCGGCTGCAACAAGCGTTTTTCAGACGTAGGTCGCCCTGCAATGAGTATGACTCTGGTGTTTATCGCCCGGGGATCGTTTCGCTGACCACCGAGAATAGTCCTCGAGCCTGGCTCGCCATCGGCGAATCCACACCGGCAAGCGGCCGTACAAGTGCGCCCATGACGGCTGCTTGAAGAGCTTTTGCCGCAAGACCACTATGGTCAAACATCAGCGCCGCTCGCACCAGCGCGGCATTCACTCGTCGGAGCTGGACGACTGCACATCCGAGTCGGGCAGCGATGAGTCGCCGTCCACCCCCAAGAGCAGCGCCATGCACTGGCCGGCGGCACCACAGGGCATGGTCGTCAACGGCCTGCCGCACCACGCCCACGGCCTACATCGCGCCCAGTCCTTTGCCGACTTTGGCCAGAACGTTAGCTACGGCATGCCACAGCACTACGCCGCGGCCGCCCAGCAGCAACAGCACCACCACCGCCACAGCTTGTCCGGCGGCCAGCAAGAGTACGGCCACCCGATCCACGACCCGGCCGCTGTCGGTGCGGTTGTTGTCACGACCATGGCGCCACACCACGCGGGCATGCCCATCCTGCATCGCGCCGCCAGCCTGCCGCAGCATCCGTACTACGTGACGGATCAAAACAACCCGGGCGTGGCCACCATGAACACCAACTCGCCCATGTCTGCTGCTGCCCCGTTCCACCACCAGATCCCGCGCCAGTCGGTTGAGCGCATTGCCGTGGAAATTCCCTACTCGGCGACGCCCGGTCTGGCAGCGTCGATCCAGAGCAGCCCCAGCAGCTTCTCCACCTCGGGCCGCAGCCCCTCAACGCAGGACGGCTTCTATACGCACCAGGCACCGCAGGCAGCTACCTATGCGCTGCACACTGCTTCGCCCATCGAACACCATGCGCCCATGGTGCACTATACCACAGCACCGCCCAACCAACAAGCCCCCGTCCCCCAGCCGGCGCCGCAGCACCACGCCGCGCCGACGTCGCAGCCGCAGCAGCACGCGGGTGAGGAGCAGTGGTACAACAGCGTGCCGTACCAGTCGCCTGTCGAGGTGTCTGTGCCGCAGATGGCACAGATTCCACCGTATGGCTCGACTGTGTACGACCCGTGGGGTGAGGCAAAGATTGAGTTTGAGACATCCGGGATTCAGATGCCAAGCGCGCGCATCGAGCAGATGTAAACCACCTGTGTCGTCTGTTTGTCTGTCAGCAGCAGCACCACCCCGATGAGTCTCTGTTTCTCCATTCCGCATAATATGTTCCCCACCTTTTCTTCTTTTCGTCTTCCATTTTCGTTTTTCATCTTCATCGCCTGCTTTGTTTTTTTTTGCGCCCCATCACAAATACCCCAGAGGTTCTTACCTCGTGTAACATTATTGTTTCTGGTTCGTCCTTGCATCTGCATTTTCCCTCCTTCACTTCGTTTCTGTCCTGCTCGCTGTGCTCTGATCGGATAGTCGGCGTTTTTTTGCTGACAAATTCCCCCCCCTTCCTTTTTCGTGTTTTTGTTTTGTGCCGCTGGCGTTGCTTTGATGTCTTTCCTTTTCGGTAGTTACCCCTATTGCATCGCAATAATGACAGGCGGCCTCCATGACGAATGGCCAAGCGCTTTGATTTTCGTCTTCGTTTTCTTTTTCACTGTACTTTTTTGTTCCTCGCTGTTTGTCGCGTATTTTTGCATTTTGCATTGCCCCCTTTCCAACACTATTGCATAATTCTGTCCTTTGGCGAGAAAGGAGACGGGACTGGCGTTGCCTGCGTTGTCAATTTGTGTGTGTGTGTGTGTGTGTGTTGTCCGTCGGCTGTCGGCTGGGTAGGAAGAGGGGGATACTGGCGTCCGATTCTCGACATGCGTTGGATCTTGTTGTATTTTGTGTTGGTTTTGTTATGCTTTTTTTGTTTTTCAATTTTGATGTGACGCAACGAGCTATCCGAAGTTATTTGTTCTGTTATGACGACTTGGAAATTTGACGGCCAGCGTTCTGTTCTGTTTGACATTCCCTCTCTTATCACACTTGGTTTCGTTTCTTTTCTGTTTTGTTCGACTTTTTCCTTTGTTTTGCTCGATTGGGAGGAAAAAACGGCTGGTGTCGGGATCTGACCTGGAAAGGGGAAACTTGGAACAACTCGGGAGTGCGAAGAATAAAAAAAAGAGATCAAAGATGGAAAGAAGGGAACAACAATCATCATGTCGGCCGGGCGGGTCGATGTCATTGCGTTAATGTGGTGGGAAAGAGAGGGATGGCTGTGGCAATAGGTTGAAGGCGTTGTGTTTGTCGTTTTTTTTTTTCGTCGAGATCGCTTCTCGATGTGTATCATTACCATTTTGCTTTTTTAGTTGAATATTTTGAATATTTTACATCCTTTTTGAATGCTTGTCGTCTCAACTCTCGCCGTATGTGATGTTCGTCAGGTGCCTCGCTCTTTTCCGAAGTGAAAAGCAGGATCGTTCCAGGCTCTGCTTGTTGTGTTGTTGTGTCTGTTTTGCTCGTTAAGTGGATGTGGCTGTCAAGTACGCCAGCAATTCTTGCGTCATGGTAGTTTTCTTGGTGCATACTGGACATGCTCTTTGCCGTGGCCTCGGCAGTTTTGTGGCGGCTTTGATCACGTATATCAAATCTGAGGGATGAGCAGGCAGTTCCTGGGAAAGGTCCTCGAGCGGTGCCTCTTTACTTTATACAAAATTTGCATTATCCTTTTGTCTTTTCTCTCTTCAATATTTCCACTGTCATTGTTTTTGTCTTATAGGGGTGTGTCAGTTTCGTGTAAGCGACGGCCCAGCGGCAAGGGCTGTCTGCATTTTCATTTGTCGTTCATCATGTCTCGCGAAGCGCCTTGCATTTGGAGAGCTCCGAGCTGTAACGGCTTGCCTGAAAACAATGCTTGGATGTTGGCGCTCTGAGATTTCATTCGCTGCGAAAACAAAAATAGAATACATAAAGGCTGATGCACGCGGTTTAACGCAACCCGTCCTTAACGAGGGATGAGATATCACAACAAAAGGAGGCGAGGCATGAATGTGTAAATAGAGGGCGGCTGCGGGGCTGCACCAACATGAGGATGTGGTAATAACACTACAACCCGCACCGGGAAATCAGTGTACATGGCATAATGTTTTTAATTAATAGCCCCTGGAAGAGGAGTGATATCGAGAGCCGCAATAGACGATATGTAAACAACACGTTGATTCAACATTTTTTCCACAGTATCTGAATTCTCTTTTATTTTGCATGTATTTGAAGCAGCGGACGTGTAATAGAAGACAAAGCATGGTGGATCAAATAAAAGAGACCTCCACCTTGTTCAACCAATACCGATTTCCAGTTACCGAATCCCATTCGACGAGGTATCAAATGTAGTCAATGATAAATATGGCAAATACGACAAATATATCTCTAGGAAACGTCGTATAGAAAACGACAGTAAAAAACAAAAACAAAGGCGCCTGGCCGAAACTTAGTTAAAGTGGTAGAAACTACACCAAACAAATGAATTTGCATGGACAGCAGGAAGGTGAAGGTGGGGCATACGAGTTGGAAACAAAAGAAATGTCATTGTAGAATTAAGACAACACGAAGCGTGATGGTAAACCATTAGAAATCATCACTGTCCAAGATGGCTCGTGACGGGAACAGACTGTCGTCAGTGCCGCTGTCGTCCGCCGACGGTGTATTCGTTTTATTTTGTGAAGCCGATGGCCGTATCGTCAGGCTCGACGAGGCGGTCGACGGGGATGCATATGAGAAGAACTGCCGCGGAGGCTGCGCCGAGGGCATACTTGTCACTGTGGCGGCCGTGCTGGTCGTCTCTGCCGTGCTGCTGCTTAGAACACTGGCAGTACTGGTGCTGACTGTGGACGAGAAGGAGGCCGTTGTTGTGGCGGGTTTGCTGCCGGGCCCTGCGTGGTTGTGGTCTTCGCTGGGGCTGTGCGGAGAATGATTTACACTTCGCCGCGGAGCCGTCCAGGACCTCAACGTGCCCCTTTGCTCTTCCTCGTCGTCGTCTCGCATGAGGAGCGGTGGCAGCTCAAGGGACTCGATGCTGTCCATGTCGTCCTGTTGTTTTGGTGGCGACGGTGGTGGCGGTAGGGCCCGTGTCGGCGGTGGTAATGGGGGCAATATGGACTCTTCCCTCGTCATACGCGTCGTGGTCTTGGCGCTCCTTTGGCCGGCCGACGTTACCGAAAACGCCGTTGCTGGCATACTAAAACTGCGCCCTCTGGGACCGTACTGGTGGAACAGCGGCGTAGCTGGCGACGGGTCTGGCTTGACAAGGCCCGGGATCTCAAGAGGCCCCTCGTGTGGCCGTTTGGGACGGACCGGGCTGGCAGGACCGCGTATAATCATGGTCGTGTTGGGTGTAGCTTCAGAGGAACCCGTACCGCAGGACCCTGTGATGCTCGCCAGCGGCATCATTGGCTCGAAGGTGTCGGTCGTCACTGCATTGCCGTACAGGTTGGTCGCCGGGATGATGGTCGACGATGCATTGGTCACGGTCGAGTAGCTACCGTAGCTGGAGCGCAGGCCACGGGCTGCATTGCTGTAGCCTAACCCATCGGCACCATTGGCGGAGAAGATGGAGTGTGGGAGTGGAAGTGGAGGGAGAGGCGGTACGGGCTCTCGATCCGCGTCACCCTCGGCGGCTCTTTGAAAATTGTAGAAGCCGTGTTTCTGTTCCTGCCTCTTCTGCTGCTCTACTTTCTGCTGTGCCTGCTGCTTCGATGGTCGGATCGTCGGTGTCCGCTCGCGCCGCGGCTCCAGCTTGTTTGTCGTCGGTGCGCAGATGGGCGAGCTGGGGAAGTAGTAGGGCACAAAATTGCCGTTGTAGCCATAGTAGCCGTAGTAGCTGCTGCCACTATTGGCGGCCGACGCACGGTTGCGGTTGTTGCCCGAACGGATGTCCTCGTCGGCATCTGTATCTGGCCGACCTCGGGCACTCATCTGTGTTGGGCTTGGCGGCGGTGACAGCGACGTCAACGGTGGTGAGATGCTGCGTTCACGCTGCCGCCGGGAAAAGAACGTCGGCAGGACACTGCGTGGGGCACGAGCTGTCCGAGGCTGCGTGCGAGGGTCGGAAAATAACGTTTGCGATTTTCGTGTCTTTTGTGATTTCCAGAATGCTGCAGAGTAACTCAAACCTTCCCGTTTTGGCGATGCCTGTGTTGTTGACTGGCCGTCCACCACGGACACACCCCGTACCGAATTGCACGAATTGGCTGCTGAGATGAGCGGCGTCGGCACTTCGTTGCGGTGGGTGCTTAGACCGTGACCGGGATGGAAAAGCATCATACGGACACGGGCGGCAAAGCCGATGCTACCGTCGTTGCTGGTGCCGTGCGAGGGCCGACGGGACGGGCCGTCCCCGCCGGCCCCATTTCCACATCCCCCTCCGCCGCGATGCTGGTACGACTGTTGGCCGAACATATGGCTGCGTCGGCGGTGCAAAACGTAATGAACAGTGCCGGCGATCAGAAGGAATACCACGACAATGCAAACGACAATGGCGGCCTTGACGCCCGCGGATGGCCCACGAGACAGACTCGAGGGTGATGCCGAGGCGCTGCTGTCGTTGTTGTTGCTGCTATTCGCTCCGTGCGATTCCGTTGCTGCCGGCGCCGAAGCAAGGTACTCCAAAGATATGGAGGTCGCCGTAATGGGTGTTCCGGTGGCTGTCGTAAGGTGCTGGCTGTTTTGCTGCGTGGTAAGTGTCGTGCCGGCAGCGGCGGAGTATCTGTGTCCGGTAGTGGTGGTGGTCATGGCCGCGGTCGGTGTTGCTGTTTCTGTTTCCATCTCGGTAGCGACGGCGGCGTGGTTGCGGCAAGGACTGGCCGACGGGCCGGCTGCTAGCAAACTGCTGCAGTAGTAGCTGGCGGGCGGTGGGCCCGGGTCGTAGATCAAGGAGAAGCCGATGCTGGCAAGTTAGCATACTTTCACATTTACAGTACATGAGAAAGGAACTCTACTTTTGGCACTGGTTGATGATCATATCGACGTTGGCTAGAGTGGTGTCAGTAAGAGGCCCTGCCACCCTGTTCGACTACAGTCAATAACTACTTACGGTCCTGGCCGGCACCGCCGCCGTTGTCAATCCAGACGCCGCAAAAGGCCGAGTCACACCAGTAGAGCTGCCAGAGCTCCTGTTGGGCGACCGTATTGGACGAAAGGAGGGAGCAGGCATCAGAGAGGGATGGCGATGAAGTCGAGGACGAAGACGAGAGAGAATCAAGGAACCCTTGACGGCACGCGTCGATGCACTTCTGCGCGTCGCCGCCGTCGTAAAAGGTTGTCGACACAGACCGGCGGAGGGCCGGGCGGAGAGATGGCGAGATTGGCAGTGAAGATCGTATATTGTCTTGCACAGAGTATCGAACGCCGGCCAGGGCTTTGCTGTCATCGGCATCGATATCATGGGCATCATGGACTTTGCGATCTTTGATGTTCTTGCTGCCACTCTCGTCGTCTCCTCTTCGATCCAGGGGACAAAGACACTGGGCTGTTGTCTCGGGTAGGCCCATTGTTGATGTTCTCGGCCGTTAAGGAGGCCGTAGGGGTTGGTGATAAAATAAGCAGGACACCAGTAGGTGGGGAGAAGGAAAGTAAGAAAGGCGAAAGAAGACAAGGGGAGTGACGGGGGAAGGCGAGAGAGGTCAGGAAGTGGACGGAGATGCGAGGGACTCAATCAGCAACAAGCAATCAACAATAGATTACGACATACAATGAAGCAATGTTTTGAGACAAGAGAGACAGTCGGGCCGGCAAGTATGGAGGCAGACAACAAAAAAGTTAGCGTGCAAACAGACTAATCGAGTAGCAAAGGAGGATGAACGTTGGAAAGATGAAGCGAGGGAATGTGAAGAAAGGAGAAAAACAAATGACAAAGAAGAGAAACAAGAGGCAGCCAAAGCAAGCGATGAGGCGGATATGTTTTGACTCACGTGTAACGAGAGCCTCATGAAGGGTGAGAAACGAGGAGATCGGGAAGACGGACGGGACGACTGGCATGGCCACTGGACCAAACAAGAAACAAGGAACATACAAACGACACACAGCCCGGGAATGACAGCACATGAACGCACACGACGGGAAGCATGGACTGGCCCGAACATGTGTGTAATGACCAGCCGGCAAAGGAAGTCAGTAGTGGCGAGTTCGGCAGGCTAATAGGCAGATAGGAATCGATCTGATCGAATGAATGGACAGAAAACAAAAGGAAACAAGGAAAAAAGGAAACGACAGAACAGCAAAAGAGCAAGTTGGACAGGGGACCCTAACAAGTACAGGCGGGCCAAAGACAGGAGCAGAAAACCAGGCGATGGAGCAATATAACTACGAGAAGCAGGGAACAAGCATCGGCCTGTACGGTCAGGTGGTCGGGGGGTATGAAAGCAGAACAAGAAGAATCCAAAGACATTACGAAATCCGAGAAATCAGAAAAAATAGGCGGTGTCTGTCCCAAAGAGGCAATGTGGAGCGAGAAGGCTATTTCCTAAGCGAGAACCAACACGAGCAAACAACGGGAGAACACTGGAAACGAAGGGGAGGGGGGTTTGTCCGGTGTAACGGGCTATGCCGTCAGTGGCAACTGTGGCCCCCGGCCTTGTCACGACCCGACCGGCGGTATGTCAGGGCGAAAATGGGAGAGACAGGCAGGTTAGCAGGCAGGCAGACAGGCGGGCAGGCAGATATTGACGTCCGAGACAGCATAAGGGAATACAAAATGAGACAGGCAAGAAGTTAGTAGGTGGTGAGAAATCAAGATGAGGAAGCTATATAAGAGACGGGGATAGTGACCCATCGAAAAGGCCACCTTCACAGGAAGTATGTGTTGTTACAAATTGCCCGGGAGTAAAAATGCAAAACGGGATCACGAAAATCGTTTGTCGACGCTGTAATCGTTCCTGTTCGTGGTTGTAAACGCCACGAAATTATATGGAGAGCGGAAACAAACTGGAATCCAAAGGTAACCCAAAAGTAAACGCAGACTGTAAACAACATGAAGAGCACAGAAATGTCTGCAATCCGAGCGTTTTGCACGGTGTACATCCAAAGTGGGCACAGGCAAGGGAACCGTGTGTGTAACACGGCTCTGTGCGTTTCCGTCTGACGAGGTCTAGAGGAGAGGAGAGAATGGTCGTAAGTTCATTCAAGGGGGGGAAAACGAGCATTGCAAAATTAACAGATAGGACACAAGCAGGACACGATAGTACTGTACGACATACAGCCACTCGATAAATGCATGCTTCCGTTTGCGTTGTTGTCTTTGGCTGACCTCGATGCCTGACGTTGGCGGATGTAAACGAGAATAAGTCTAACAAGACAGGGCGATGGCACGGCTGATTTGTTTGTGTAAAACAAAAGAACAAGCATCTCGTCGATTTCTACGCCTTTGTATGGTGCACTTCATCTTCATTGCCTTTTTCGTGTACAATGAAGGAAAGGGAGAAACGCCACATCGGCACACAATCACTGCAAGGTACGAGCTGTACCATTGTCAGCTAGTCGCCGCCCTCCCCTCTTCGGATTTTCGCTGCGATCGTCTTCAACGTACCACAACCCCCCCCCC
>LVYW01000008.1:161725-307350 GCA_001630435.1 Sporothrix globosa | reverse complement strand
CCCCCCCCCCCCTTTGTAAAAGCATGCTGTGCAAGGCGAGCTATTTTCGGCGTGCTGCTGGACGACAACGGGGAATAAAGAAAAGGGCATTGAAAGATGACGAGGACAAAACATGCGAAATTTGGGCTCATCGCGGTTTGTCCAATGATTTTTCCGACTAGGCGAACTGCCACAGAACGGCGGGCACTCATATTTATCCTATATCTCCCATTTCTCTTCTTTCCGAAGGACGCAAGGATATTTCAACCAGACAGCCTGACAGACAGGACAGACATAACAAACAGGGGCTTGTGATCTCGCTGTCAGAAACAGAGGAGGGCCAAACGACAGGTTTTGTTTGTCTGTCTCTCCGACTGTGGCAGATGCTGTACCCCGTTGTGTTGGGTTGTACAGTACTCCAGCCTGGTTGACCTGGGCGAGCAGGCCGCACAGATTCTGACAAAGTCTTGAGACAAAACCAGGTAAGAGTCTTTGCATGCGATGGCAATACAGAGTGCACACGTCATATCCAGAATAGGAGCGTCGAAGGTGTGTGCCTATGCAGGAAGCCTCGTGCAGTCCGGCCGCCGCTGGTCGGGCCCTTTTGGTCGGCCTCTTAATGAGAATCGCAGGGCGACATGTGGTCGCATGCTAAATATTATGGAGGGAGCCGGGTGGTAGTCGTACCGGCGTCCTTTGGAGTCTTGTCCAGATCTCTTCCCCTTCTTTTCTTTTTCGTGACGTTGCTCGTGGTAATCTTCCTATCGACCCCTATTTCTATTTACCACATGGTAATGTCGCAGTGGAGCGCCGCAGATGATTGCGAGTGATTGACAATGGTCGTGGACGGCGGGTGAATGTCCTTGTCTCTGGATCTAGGCAGGCTCCATCACAGCCATTGGTTGATGCCCGAACACCATCGGCCAGGATCCTGCATTGTGTTTACACACAGGTATTTCGTCGAAGCGACCATGCTTGGCGATTGGTTTAAAGCAAACGTGAAAGGGCAAGGGTAGACATACAGTCCTACCAATGTCCACGCTGCCGGAAATCAGCCTTGGGATTCTTTGGCCCCTGGTCTCTCGCTTTCACTGTTTTTGTCTTCTTCTCCCGTATGCGTTAGAATCTTTCTAAACACGTTCTCCACGTGGACAGAAGAATACAAGAAAAAGCTCAATAATCCTCCCATGACCTCTCCTCCCCTACTCTCAAACTCGTATCTCTCGTCATACCACACCTCCGGCTGCTTGCTTCTGATTGCTGCCTTTGGTCGCGTTTTGCTGGGTTGGCGGTTTGACCGTGTCCAGGGTGATTTGGCTCGTGTGGATGAAAACAGCGGTCAAGGAGAGACCTTCTAGAAGGTGACGATCGTTGGCATTGGAAAGCTTAGAATGGCCGTCTCATAATGTAATCCGCACGTCAAACACACAGTGCCAAACGCCCGGTGCAAACGTCTTGACCTGCTCGACGTGCTCGGCGACGGCCACGCACACACCCGGCACCTCGCTGGCCCACATCGCAACCAGTGCCTGGATCTCCGCCTGCCGGCTGCTTAGGTCCTCCACACCGACGTTTTCATGGAGGTGCAGCCAGCCGGTCCTGCTACTGCTGTTTCCTTTTTGTGATGGACGGCCCACAACAGCATCAAATGCCGTTCGCCACGTGTCGCGACTCGTTGGCAAAAGTCCACAATTGACGTGGGCAATGTCCCCGAGCGTTTGGCCTGGCGGTGAGGAAGACGCCTCGGATGCTGCTGTACGCAACTCGGCAAGTCGCCGTGCTGCATGTACGTTGTCCTCGACAAAGATGACAATCTCGGGCTGCTCGTTGTTGCCGTCAATCCCGTCTTTTTCAGTGTCTTCTGTATTACTCGTTTCGTCTGCATCGTCCTCGTTTGCCAGGTTCGAAAACACCACGTTGGCCGTTGGTCGTGCTAGGGCCGCCGCACGCCGTACGACGCGGACCGACCAGCCGTTGCGCGCCGCTCCTCGCCGTAAGGCCTCCGCACTCCATGGGTTGAGTTCCCAGCCGAGCACGCGCAGGCCACGCTGGGCATACGAAAAAACAAAGTAGCCGATGCCTGCGTAGAGGTCGACGGCCCAGCGGTTGTTGGGATCACCATGCTGCCAGCCCAGCAGCCGCGCCTTTTCCTTGATGTTGCCCCGGCTGAACATGGACCACCGCGGCGCCCAAGTCTGGTAGAGACCATTCTGTTTGGTGCTGACCCAAAAGGTGCGCCGGAAGTCTGCGGCCGTCGGTGGACCGCCGTTTTCGGTGGTTGCCGGGCCAAAGTCACCGTAGAGCAACCGCAGGCCGGTCGGGGACCGTAAGATGTTCTCTGCATCGTCTGTGCCGCTCGTATGAAGCGGGATCCCCTCATTGACGGCCAGGTGCGTCAACTGCGCGTTGTTGATGTCGCCCTTGCCCAATCCCGAGCCGCGCGGTGACGGCGATAGCACCAGCAGAATGTCTCGCCACAGTTGGTCCTGCTGTCCGCGCGACACGGCGGCCAGCACGTTCTGCCATAGCGGCGGTGCCGGTGACGTGGGCGAGGCCACGGACGATGTCGATGTCGATGTCGATGTCGACATCGATGTCGTTGTTGGTGCACCAGCGCTGAAACTGAAGCTGAAGCTGCCCGTCGGCAGCAGCACCATGGGCTCGTAGACCACCCAGCGCTTGGGCGCCTGCGCCACCAGCGTCTCGATGGACCACTCCAGCAGTGACGAGTCCGCCGACAGGGGCAGCCCGGGTAGAGTCGGCAGCACGCTTGTCAGCCAGCAGCGCACGACGGCTGCGAGCTTGCTTTCGGCCTTGGGCTTCTTGGGCCGGCCGTCCTTGGCATGAGCACGCCCGTTAAGCTGCCTCGTCGGTGTCGCCGTTTCTTGTGTAGGCGTAGCGTCCATGTCGATCTCCATGCCGTTGACAACGTCCTCTCTTGGGGACTGACCCGTATGTATCTCGTCCATGCTGTAAGATGCCGTTCCTAGCCAAAATGTGCGGATAAGGGTCAAACTGAGCCGTTGAATATTCCGGCGATGTTCTCATCTCGCATGGCGTTGGTTTTTGCTCGGCGAGCACTAAACCGACCTGTTAATCTGCACCGTCTACTATTTACCTGGCGCTCTAATTAGGCGTGTCGTTGTCCTTTGACATTGCATTTCGAGCTTCGACTTTGGGCCCTGGATGTTCAAGCGTGTGAAAAGTCTGGGCTGTTTGCTTTGAAGCTTAGCGTCACATCAAACGGTAGCGGCGAGTCAGTGCATATTAGTGTGGGGAAGGCCCCGGAGTGTGTCTCCAAGAGAGGGGAAAGAACGGCCGACTCCACGACTTAGGCAAGGGAAGGTGCAACTGAACTGAACCAAGCCTCGGCTCTCCGAGTTTGGCAAGAGCTGCTTGCACTCTAAGTAAGAATAAAAAGCTGGGGTCGCCTCCGAGTTGCGAGTTGCGACACTCCAAAATGTAGAAGCGTCCTTTTGTTTATTCTTTTTCTGCCTTTGCTTTCTCTTTTCCCGTCGTCCACCAAGACCAACTGTCACAATGGCTCCCAAAGATTACCCGCCCATCCACCAGGTCGCGCAAGACTCCACGGAGCCGCGTGCCAAGGGCAAAGTCGTGATCATCACCGGTATGCAGCTATTTACCCGTCTCTGTGCCTCGACATGTAGATGAATAGACAGACATTTGTGGTGCTTGTGTGCTTGTGTGCTTGTGTGCTTGTGTACTGTGTCCTGTGTCCTGTGTGTACAGCTGTACTGACCCGCAAACTTCCCAGGCGCAAACTCCCTTCTCGGCATTGGCCGTGCTTCGGCGCATCAGTTCGCCCAAAACGGCGCCCGTGCCGTCTACCTCTGCGATTTCGCCGACGACCATCTTGCTGCCCACAAGCAGGACCTCGACCGCCGCTTCCCGTCCGTTGACATCCACGTCCGCCAGTTTGACGCAGCCGACGAGTCTGCCGTCCGCGATGTCATCTCCGACGCCCTACAGCGCTACGCCCGCCTCGACGTCTTTTTCGCGAATGCCGGCATCCTGGGCCCCCAGACCGTGTTCAGCAACGTCGACGCCGACGGCTTCATGCAGACTTTGCGTATCAACACCCTGGGTCCGTTCCTGGCCGCCAAGTACGCCGCCCCGGCCATGCAAAAGACGTCCGCCGCCAAGCCCGTGGCCGGCGGAAGCATTGTCATGACAGCGTCCGTGGCTGGTTTGCGGTCCAACGCCGGGTCGACGCCGTACTCGGCCTCGAAGGCGGCCGTCATCTCGTTGGCCCAGACGCTGGCGTTTCAGCTGGTCGGCACGGGCGTGCGCGTGAACGCTGTTTGCCCTGGGCTGATCGAGACGGGCATGACATCGGTTGTGTTTGAGACAGCGAGGGCGCGCGGCACACAGGGCAAGATTGGCCAGCTCAACCCGCTGCGGCGCGGGGGCCACGCCGACGAGATTGCGCGTGCGGTGCTATTCCTGGGCAGCGACGATGCTAGCTACGTCAACGGCCAGGCATGGGCAGTCGACGGCGGCCTGAGCGCGGGCCATCCGTTCGTGCCGGGTAAGCTGGCATAGGTTATGGTGTGATATAAAGGACGAAGCATGTTGTGTATTTGTATCTTGGAGTTTGTTCTTAATCTTTCAGGTTTCTTTTCTGGCCTATCTGCAAAATGTAAAACGCCAAGACACCCTGCTGTACGTATATGACACCGGCAAGACACCGGTAATTAAGCATTATGCGGTACGCATGTGCACTGCACCCGTCGCCACGATCTCCTACCTCTACCAACGCTCCTTTAGAGAGCACTGCCGCGAAGTACCATTCTCGTCGAGTATTTCTCCAATCTTCATCACGGCTAGCACCTAAAGTACACCCGGGATCACAGCATAGCGACGACCCACCTGGTCGGCACCGAAGCGCTGGATATACCACTGCCGGCCTTTGACGGCCCGTGGCAGCATCGCAAACACCTCGTTGACGACGAACATGCGCGCCGGCACACAGCCCCAGCCCGCCGCCATGTAGAAGCCCGTCCACTCCACCCACTCCACAAAGTAGTGCGGGTACAGCATATACTTGAACAGTCCGGCCTGGGGGATCTGGTAGTGCTTGTCCACCTTTTCAAGCGGCGTGCCGTCCTCCATGGCTTTGCGCGCGCGCCGCTGTTCCTCGCGCCGCCGGATCTCCCGCAGCTCGTCGTCGTGGTAGTAGTTGGCCGCGAGCCCCAGATAGAACACGGCAATGCCGACCACAAACTGGAGCGTCGGCCACGGCGACAGCTGCGCGTCCCACTCGGTGGCCGTCGTGGGCCCGTAGGCGGCAAGCCAAGAGGCTATGCTGGTCGCGTTGAAGAGCTGGAATACGAGGCCGGCGCACCACACCAGCAGGTGGATGGGCGACATGGATGGCGCCATGAGCGGGTACATTATGGCGCGGTAGCTGTAGTGGATGACAAAGAGGCCGGCGAGCACCTTGTTCTGCCAGGGCAGGTCGGAGATGCCCTGCTCCTTGGTGAGCGTGCCCATAATGTAGACCAGCGTCAGGAAGCCAGGGCTCTCCATCGTCATCCAGGCGACGCGCCCGGGGATGTTGAAGCGGCTGTCAACGGACGTCTTGCCCATGCCGTACCAGCTGACGATCCATTGCAGTGAGGGGAACTGACGGTCAGCGGGGGATAAAGAATGCGGGTGCGGAGGAGAACGCCAGGGTACTCACAATTGGGTAGAAGGTCCACAGTCTCAAGATGATATCGTAGTGCTCCCGTGTCGGGGGCATCCAGCCCTCGATGAGCGCCATAGTAGGCCGCGGAACCAGGGAGTGACCGGGCAGGGCCAGCAAGTGGTGAGTGCGTCCCGGGTAGCTGCAGCTCCAGTCGTGGTACAGGCGAACGGAAGTGAGAGGTTGAGGATGTTTGCTTCTCGTGTAATCTATGAGAAGCCGGCTGGCCCAAAACGAATCCAGTAAACAAATGCACCAGCAATGACGAGTAACCGGGATCCAAGAAGAGAAAGCAACGTAATAATATGCAAGAGGTCGTAAACATATGCCGGTCAAGACGCCGTTGTTGCCAAAAGGAGCTTCGCCAAAGTCAATGGGAGGATGCAGACGCAAATACCAGTTTTTATGCTCCACGGCGAAACGCAACCAGACGTCAGTGCCTTGTTGCGCCAATACCCAGTCGAAGACAGACAGAGACTATGTGTAAACATTGGTTTGCGGCTGCCATCAGGGCAGCTAGGCACTGGAATCGGCGGGATGGCTTGCTTTGCTAGCGCAGGTCTCAGCAATCGCGGGGTGCTAAGTGGGCAGGTAGCGGTGTCGTACAAGGCAATCTGGGGCGATTTCCCCCCTGGAAACAGAACCTGCAGGCCTATTCTGGCTTTCGGGCACATCAATTGGCCCACGCGACCAGCGGCCACGTTCCTCAATTAAAGCACTTCTCTCTGCGCGTTCCTCCTGCATTGTCCGCTTCTTTCTACTTGCGGGCACGGCTCGATGTAAACTCTCGGTGGGTTGCCTGGATGACAGTCGGTGTCAGTATTAAGACTCGACTGCATCGTACAACACATACATGGTATATTCGTTTGCACCTTTCCGCGCTAAGTCCTGGTTCAACTACAGGAGGTACTTGGACGTTTCGACCTCGCGGACCAAAGCACGTGACAATTCCAAATACGGACCCCGTGATACAGCACGTGAAATTGTACAAAGTACAACTGATGGAAGGTCAAAGAATCCGACCACAGAGACGGCGGCGCCAGGACGGGCCAACATGCGCTAACGGTTGAAGTATTGGGTGGTTCGGATTGGCTGGCGCGAGGAATTGGCCAACATCGTGCCTTCTGCCTTCCCAACGGTTTCTGGTCTTGTCAGTGCCTGCGTTGCGCCTTCCGCCTTAGTTCGATTCCGCCACCAGTGTCAGTCGATGTTTTGGGACTCTGATGAACGATCTTTCCATAACAAAGGAAATGTTTTGCCTACCTCCTGCCTTTTATTGGCCCTGTATCATCACCACAGTGTTTTGCTATGCGACCTCTGAACCTACTGCGTAACAGCTGTCTTTAGCGGACAGAGCACTGAAACTTAGGCGCTCTGTAAGCCATTTATGGGCACGTCAAGGCCGGCTTCACTCGCCCCAGCGGACCAGGCCAGGCCCCCAGTCACGATTATTACGGAACAGGCAGGGATCCGAAATCGCGTCTGTGGAGCAACCGCCGCCCCCGGCCTCTGGTTTTTCAGCTTCCTTTGCTGTCCTTCGTCTGCCTTCGTCCGATTCTCTTCTCTCCTCTACTCTCCGTCCTCGTCCCCGGCCGCCAACAACCACCCCAGGACGACCCCGACGAACAATATCCCCTCCTCTCTTTACGCATCGTCACTTTACGTCCGGTTCAGTTCTCATCTTGTATTTTTCATTTGTACTTTTTGGCCGCTACTTCATTGCATTTTGCGACTCCTTGCATCAACTTTCTTTCGTTCCTTACATTGCCCCCTGGGGACCACTCTTCTCCAACAAACGGCCTTCGCTTTGCGACGACGATCTGTACGTTTGCCCGCATCACGCATTCTTTGTACGCTACCAGCCTACCTGTGGGCCCCGGCAATCCGTTTCCAAGCCGAGCAGCAGATGCTTGCGTGTACCTGCATCGTGCTTGTCCATGTGACTCTTCGCTTGTCGTTTCATTGCTAACCATTGCTGCAGAACGGCCCATCTACAATCACCAACCTGCTTCCTACCTCAGGCCACACCAATTTCACTTCGTAGAGTGCCCCAATCTCGGTAGCTTTGTCGAGGACAACACGGTCGCCGACATCACCGGCCGCTGAATACGCCGCGCTACGATCGACGATATCGGCCCTTCATTCGGAGTGTCCCGACCACAGCAAGGTTGTATAGCGCGTCTACCGAACCAGGCCGAGTCGACCGACGCCCGGTTGTTTGTTCCAGACATGCCGCAGGTCATGGGTGCCAACCCGATCCTGCGTCTCGCCGTTACTGGCGTTGCGCAGGCGGGCGCATCGAGACTCCAGACAAGGACAATATCGATCTCCACCTCCACCCTACACCGTCTTTTCCGTCCCACAACGTCCACTGCCGGTCAACAAATGCGCTTTTACAGCGGTGCCTCTGGTCTGACCTCCTCGTCTCTGCGCGCGTCGACCGGCTCCTCGCTCACGTCAAATCGGACAGCCGTGCCCTTCACGCAGGTCGCACAGCGCATGATGGCGCGCTCACTACAGCAGCGCCGGAGTGTTGTCCTGTCCGGCGGTATCTCCCGCAACCTTCTTGAGAACCGCGAGGCCGCCGCCAACCGCAACCCGAGCAGCGCTTCCGCACAGAACGCCTTTTACCAGGTCCTCCTGAAGGCGAACATGCCCATGATTGTTATTGAGCGTTATAACTCGGGCCGCTTCGGCTCCAACGAGGCCACCACCGAGGCCTACCACCGCGCCCTGGGCATGATTAGCTCTACGCCCGGCGTTGTCCCATCGTCTGTGGCCGATAGCTCGGCCGTCGTGGGCGGCATGAGCGGCTCTGGCCTGGCTGCCAACAACTCCCACCTGTCGGCCACCCAGCTGCAGGCCGTGGGCCAGGCGATTGCCGCGCAGCACCGTGGTGCGTCCATTGCTGTGAGCAAGGGCGCACAGGGCACGGGTGCCAAGGATGCGCCGATCCACGTTGTGGTCGACCAGCCGATTGGCGACGTGCTCTTTCGATGGGTCAAGTTTGTCCTCTGGTTCTGTCTGTTCACGTACTTTAGTTTGGTCATGATAACGATGCTGATCGAGGGGCTGAACACGTTCAAACGTCCAACGGGCCGCTCGGACAACGAGGTCAAAGCCGAGAGCCAAAAGACCCGCTTCACGGATGTCCACGGCTGTGACGAGGCCAAGGAGGAGCTGCAGGAGCTCGTCGACTTCCTCAAGAACCCCGCCGGTTTCTCCACGCTCGGCGGCAAGCTGCCCAAGGGCATCTTGCTGGTGGGCCCGCCCGGTACCGGCAAGACGCTGCTGGCGCGTGCTGTGGCCGGCGAGGCGGGTGTTCCCTTCTTCTACATGTCTGGCAGCGAGTTCGACGAGGTGTATGTCGGTGTTGGTGCCAAGCGCGTTCGCGAGCTCTTTTCGAGCGCGCGCTCCAAGTCGCCTGCGATTGTGTTCATCGACGAGCTGGATGCCATTGGCAGCCGTCGCAACTCCCGCGACGCTGCATACGTGAAGCAGACGCTGAACCAGCTCCTGACGGAACTCGACGGCTTCGAACAGAACAGCGGCGTTATCATCCTGGCTGCGACCAACTTCCCCGAGCTGCTCGACAAGGCGCTGACACGCCCGGGCCGTTTCGACCGCCTGGTCAACGTGGATCTGCCCGACGTGCGCGGTCGCCTGGCCATTCTCCAGCACCACGCCACCAAGGTCAAGGCCGCCAAGGACGTCGACCTCAACTCGATTGCGCTGCAGACGTCCGGGCTGTCGGGTGCCGAGCTCGAGAGCATCGTCAACCAAGCGGCGATCCACGCGAGCAAGGCCAAGTCGCTGTCGGTGAGCAAGAAGGACTTTGACTGGGCCAAGGACAAGGTGATCATGGGCGCGGAGCGCAAGAGCATGGTGATCAGCCCCAAGGAGAAGGAGCTGACGGCGTACCACGAGGCGGGCCATGCGCTGGTGAGCTACTTTAGCCCGTCGGCGCCCAACAAGTTGTACAAGGTGACGGTGCTGCCGCGCGGTAGTTCGCTGGGCCACACATCCATGCTGCCGGAGATGGACAAGTACTCGTACAGCGTCAAGGACTTCTTGGCCATGATCGATGTGTCGCTCGGCGGCAAGCTGGCCGAGGAAATTGTCTACGGCAACGAGATGGTGACGGGCGGCGCGTCGAGTGTGAGTTTTCTGGTTCCTTTTTTTTTTTTGTATCTCTCCCTTTTGCAATGCACACCGACTGACATTCCACCGCTAGGACCTCGAACACGCCACGTCCATTGCATACCGCATGGTGACGCAACTGGGCATGTCGGAAAAGGTTGGCCCCGTCCAATTCTGGAGCCGCTACAACCAGTTGAGCTCCGAGACCAAGTCGGTCATCGAGGCCGAGGTCCAGAAGACGCTGTTTGAGGCGTACGACCGCTCGCGCAAGCTGCTCGTGTCGAAGCGGAAAGAGCTCGACCTGCTCGCCAAGGCGCTCCTCGAGTACGAGACGCTGGACAAGGACGAGGTCCTCAAGGTCATCTCCGGCCAGAAACTGGCCGACCGCATCCCCGTGCCTATCGGCCCCATGCTGGTGCCCAAGACGCCGGGCCCGCTGGACGAGGCCATGCCGCCCGGCCTCGGCCCGGACAGCGACGACAATAAGGCGCCGCCGCCTCCTCCGCAGACCGCCACGCCATGATCAAGGGAGTGGTGGCGGTGACGTGAGGCGAGTGCATGATGGCAGGGTCCTTTGTCGTTGGGAAAGGACACGCCGAGGAATCGGGAAGAGCGAGTCATGCGCGAAATACGAGGGAGGGCTGCGACTGTAAGGCTATGTCGCTCGGCTCAGGCTCAGGCTACGAATCGAGGAGAAGACGGGACACAGGGCACTAGGCCGGAGAAGGCCGACCGTGTCTGTTGTCTAAGCGTCTTCACGTGTAACTTTCTCTTGTTCTTTTATCAGCAGATCCCATCATACAATATCTTTTTTTTGTTCTTTGCTCGTATTTTGTTTCGTTCCTGTCTCTGACTCAATTAACGTGTGCCTTGTTCCGGATTTAAAGTCATGATACGGCCGTAAAAAATGATTTGTAAAATGTCAGTACTTCAGATTCCAAATGGCGATTGATCGCAAAAGAGTTTTTTTTTTTTTTTTTTTTTTTTTTTTTTGGCGATGTATGCAGTCGCTATTTGTGATTTCCTGACCGGAATCGAACATTGGACGGCGTTGACAGTGAGCGGATCGCAAAGCCGTCGAGTCGTCGGCTTTAGTGAACGGCTGTGGAGTCTTTTCATTGGTAAAAGCGACAGCAGCACTCGAGATATCGCCGATAGATAAGGGCAGCGGCTTTTAGGGGATAAGGCGTTGTGGTGCCCAGAAGGATGCTGTAATGAGTGGCTCAGTATGCAACCCGTCCACCGCTAACTGTTAGTGAAAGTACGACGTATTGTCCGGAATGCTGCTGCCGATGTCTTAGCAGCTGCAAGGCAGGCAGGAGAGAACCTTACGTCAGGCCATGCCGCCATAGCCCAATACTCCGTGAACCACTGGGTAGCAGATGTCTGTCGTCATTCGCTTACTTTGCACAAAAATTGCGCCAATAGCTCGATTTAGCAGGACCGGATCCGGGCCTTTCCTGTTCTAGAATATGAAGCCCACTGGCGTCAACCTGAGAGGTGCTTCCTGCCCACGGCGACCAACGGGAAGGCGGGGCAAGACAAAGGACCAGCATGTTGCTGCCGATAGAAAGAGCAACCTTGATCCAGGTTTCCGTAATTAAGAAGCTAAAGACCGCAGCTCTTGCCCGGGGATTGGGTACTTCCTGCCTGTAGAAAAAGTATAAGTAGAGACGACGCCGTTTCCGATTGCTAATTGATCTTGTAGCTCCAGACATCGTCAAAGACATCTTCACAGACACCGTCACATTAACAAACTGATCCAAGTGCTTCAGTCTCGACCTCTCGTCTCGCAAACGCTTGAGGGTCTTCTGATATCTGTCCCGCTATTTGACAGCCAGCCCTCACAACACTAAGTGCTGACACGTTCCATCGCAGCCATGACCAAAGTTCTTGTGACTGGTGAGACTATACCGCCCCTGTCAGATTTACTTTTTACATAATCCGGCGTCCTTCTATGTACTGGCAATACTAACAAGCACTACCAGGCGGCTCCGGCTTCATCGCCGCCCACATCGTCGAGCAGCTCCTCGCCAAGGGCCACTCGGTTGTCACAACCGTCCGTACCCAGGCCAAGGCCGCCAAGATCTACGAGGCACACCCCGAGCTCGGCAAGGACCGCCTGCAGATTGAGCTGACGCCTGACCTGACGCAAGCCGATGCCTTTGACAAGGTGGTCCAGGTGCCCGGCATCGAGGTGGTTCTGCACACGGCCTCGCCCTTCCACTTCCGTATCACCGACCCCGTCAAGGACCTGATCAACCCGGCCGTCCTGGGCACGACGAGCGTCTTGAAGGCGATCCAAAAGTCGGCGCCGCAGGTGCGCCGCGTGGTGGTGACGTCGTCGTTTGCGGCCATTGTCGACGACAACACGGTGGGCGACCCGAACCACACGTACACGGAGAAGTCGTGGTGCCCCATCACGCTCGAGGACGTCGGCTCGAACCCCGGCAGAGGCTACCGCGCGTCCAAAAAGCTGGCCGAGAAGGCCGCGTGGGACTATGTGCGCGACAACAAGCCCAACTACGACCTGGTGACGGTCAACCCGCCCATGGTGTTCGGCCCTATTGTGCACCACCTCGACGACGTGGCTGGCATCAACACGAGCAACGAGCGGTTCGTCGATGCGATCACAGGCAAGTGGAAGGCGGCTGGTGCCGTGACGAGCCAGGGCCCGATCCGGATCTGGGTGGATGTACGAGACGTGGCCAAGGCGCATGTCCTGGCCGGTCTGGAAAAGCCCGAGGTGGGCGGCCGCCGGCTGTTCTGCACACAGGGTTTCTACACGAACAATCAAATCTACCAGATTCTGCAGAAGAACTTCCCCGAGTACAGCGAGCAGCTTTCAGGCGTCAAGCTCAGCGAGGAGCCCGAGGAACACTTCCAGTATGACAACTCGGAGACGCAGAAGTTGCTAGGCATTGACTGGATCCCTCTGGAGAAGAGTGTGGTCGACGTGGTCAACAGTGTCAAGCCGCTGCTGAAGTAGAGGCACAAAGCCTCGGGATATAGGTGTTGCGCTCAAAGGGACAAAAAGGAAATTTGTAAACAATATATATTGAATACGTAAAACAACAACGATCATTTCTCATAATTTTGTCTCCGGCATGTATTATCTCATCACCTTCGCCCGTGTCCTGTATACTTCCCTATGAATCCACCTCCATCGGTTGCGGCTGGTGTTGTGCCTGTTGCAAACCAGATATCTCCTCCAGCATGACCTTCCGCCATGCCTCGAATTCCTGCTGCTTGGCCTCGCTCAGGAAATCATACCGCGTCTGGAACATGCTGTCAGCCCGCCACACCTTGGTCGGAATGCTGACGCCACCGTAGTCTCCGTCGTCACCCTCACCGTCTCTGCCCTCCTCGTCGCTGATGGCCCCGTCGCCCCCGGCATCGCCATCCCCGCCGCTGGCAGTCACTTGCAGGTTAGCAATGTCCTGGTACCAGTCGCTCTGCAACCACTGGTGCTTGGACACCACGACCAGCGCATCGCGGAAGGTGCGTTTCTGCAGGTCCTGCCAGCCTTCCCAGGCGCTGTCGTCCCGCGTGCCCACGACGCCGCGCACCTTGTCAAACGCGCCCAGGATCGCTTTTTCGTCGAGCTGGAACTGCCGTTCCTCCAGTCCACTACTGCCGGCGCCGCCGGGCTTCGTGCCTGTGTGCTCGCGCCACGAGGTCATGCAGTAGAGGTAGAGTGCCGCCACAAGCGCCGTCAGGCTGTCTTCGAGCCACTCTGTCATGTCTTCTTCATCGTCGTCGTCGTCTTCTTCTTCGTCATCACCTTCAAGGCCCTTCCGTGGCCGGTTCTGCTTCTCTTTGGCTTCAATGGCCACGTCGCGGTGAATGGCCGCCAAGCCGGCAGCGATGGTCGGCGCCAGCTGCGGGTGGCCCAGCTCGTGGCAGATGTAGCGCACGGTCGGCCGCACCCACGGCGGAAACGGGGACGGGGGTGCAGCAGGCTGTACAACTTTTCGTGGCGTCGGCTGTCCTGCGGCAGACTTTGAAGGTGTGTCAACCCGTTGTGTGACTGTCGACGCTACACGCCTTGGTGTATTGGCACCGCTCGGCGCTGGCGAGCTCAGACTGGGGCCCGGATCGATTCGTGTACTCGACGCCGCCGCACGCGCACCCGGAGCCGGCGCCAGGATCGTGTTGAGGTGTGTATATAAGCGCTTGTAGAGCCGCGGCTGGATGGGGGGGCGCGGCTCGATCGGAGGTAAGTTGAGACTCGTCTTGAGGCTACGACGTGTCAGTACTCCAAACCATGTCTCGGATCATACCTTGCGTGGGGCCCTGATTCACCTACCGACCGCATGCAATGTGTGCGCACGCGTAGGACCGCGCAATCTCCTCGTCGGCCTTGAGCGTGCTGGCGCGATGCCGCGACTGGGCGAGCAGCGAGCCGGCGAGGTCGGTCAGCTGGGGCGGGAACGGACCATTGTGAGTTGGCAGAAGCGACCGAAGAGCAGGCTCAGCTGATCGGTTCATCTTGGGTGGTATGTGGAGGAGTGGTTGAGCGTGTTGGGGGATACGTCGTTAAGGCGTTGACCTCATCCGGTGGCCGATTTTTTGCTCCATGTGCGGCGTTTCTACTTCGCATGTTCAGGGACGTGTTCCAGTGTCCATTAGGCGCGTCGCGCTATGACGTAGCGTGACAGGTCCCCTGGATTAGCCCAATTGACAGAGCACTATTGCGCTAAATGCCCCATCCAGTGCTGAGCTTTTGCCCAAACAGCTAATACAAGCTGTCGATAAGAGAAGACAACACTAATGCCAAGGTGCTCAAGAAAAGGGGGGCCGCCATTACGTCCCTTCCATCTGGCCGATTTACGAGCGCTTTGGTTTCCCAGCATCATCACCATCACACAATCCCGCCCACGATGCTACCATTACGACTCCTTGCGACGGCAGGCTTCCTGGCCGTGGCCATGGCGCACGGCGCCCACTCTCCCAGCACTAAACCCGAGGTTGGCGAAGACGCAGACTGGATCACAAGGCACATGGCAGGTGAGTAAATGTCAACAAATGATGCGCGGAGATAAAAGGAAACAAAATGACTAAGTACTGTACGCCCCGGGCAGAGGAACACCACATTGCCGACTTTGACGGCGACTCCTTCTTCACGCTGCACGATTTTGACGGCGACAGCTTCTGGACGCCCGCCGAGATTGAGCGGACCTACGGCCTCCACGACGCATCCAACGACGGCCTAGCGCACGAAAAACGCGCTGCCGTGGCTCCCGCCGTGCTGGCGCTCTTTGACGCAGACGGCGACGGGCGCATCAGCCGGTTCGAGTGGCGGAAGGGCTACATCGAGGGCGGCAAGACGCTGCCAGACCTCGGCACGGGCCCCGGCCACCACGGCGACGACGAGTACGAGTACGAGATCCACCACTGGGAAAAGTACCACGACGAGAACACGAAGCTCGAGGACCTGACGCACCCCGAGGACATTGAGCACTTCAAGTACCACGAGGAGCTCGCGGCCAAAGAGGAGGCCGAGGAGGAGGCCCGGCGGGCGCGGGAGGCGCTGGCTATTGTCTGGAACAATGTGCCGACTATGTTCCGGAAAGCGCGGACGCAGGCGTAGTAGCATACAGGATGTTGGAGTGGATGGGAGGAGGAGATAGGAGGGTGCCCAGGGACTAAACTTTTTCACAGTTGCGATTGGATATAATGACGTATAAACAGCGTTTTCATGGATAATAGAAACATGATATTTCGTATGCAAGAGGCCCCCGGTGAGGGGATGAAACCAGCAGACACGAGAAGGTAAATAATACAGATGTAGACCAGCGCCCGCCCACGCAAACATACAGGACTAAAATGGGACGCAAGAAAACCAAGGAATAAACTTCAACATGTACGGTGTACGACTCGCATTCGACCCAAAACGTGCCTACAAAAAGTAGTCGCTCGGCCCCCTACGGTTAAAAGGGGTGTGGCGGAACTCGTCGGGCACGGCCGAGAAAATGCGGAACTTGGACTCCAGGTTGTTATCGACCGTCATGATGGACGCAACATTACCACACCGATAACAGTAGTTAGGTGCTGACCAGACGGTAACGACAGACTTTTCGGCGAAGTGGAACTTGAGTCATTGTTAGCAAGGTGCAGTGTATGTCGGCAAATATATGGCCACACGAGGCAAGTCATAGAAGGAGAAAACCCACCTTGTATCCCTCATTGACCAGCTGGTGCGCACGTGCAATTGTCTTGAGCCCGTTGACGTGGTTGAACTCGTGGGCCACCTTGTCGCCAAACAACCAGCCAGCACCGCGCGGGCTGACCGCCCACGCCTCAATATCCTCCGGGTCACTCCACACGAGGTCGCAAAACGCGCCTTCGTGCGGGATCTCCTGTGCACGCGCGACAACACGGATCTGGTCAATGGTGCGGATCTCCGGCGACAGACCACCGTGCACACACAGCACCGTACCATCCACAATGGCCGCCAGCACAAGGAAATCAAAGACCTGGCAGCACGCCTTCCATACCGACGCGTTGCCGTACTTTTGCTGGCACTCTTCGTAGAAACCATACACCTGCGTGATCTGGCGCGACTCGTGGTTGCCGCGGACCAGCACAATGCGGTCCGGATACTTGGCCTTGAGGCACATGAGCAGCGTAAATGTCTCAAGACTGAAGTAGCCGCGGTCGACAAAGTCGCCCAAAAACACAAAGCGCGAGTCGGCCGACTGCGATGTGCTCGATGCGCCCTCGGTCGTGTTGCCTGTGCGGCTGTTGTCGGCATCGCCACCGTTGGCCGCATCGGTTGCATCACCCGCTCTCGCTGATGCGGATGCGCCCTCTGCCTCACCACCGCTGCTGCCTTCGCCGTCGTCGTCGAATGCCGCGTCGTCGCCACCGCCAATCAGGCCCGCGTGCAGTTTCCTCCGTAGCCGCGGGTTGCGGATCTCTGTTGGCGGCTCAATGTCCTCCGAGGTGATCACGGCAGTCATCGTCCTAGGTGCCTGCACGTCTGTCTCGCCAGGCATGCCGCCCGCTACGCGGAACAGCTCCAATAAATCGTAGAATTGGCCATGAATGTCGCCGCATATCGTCACCGGCGTCGAAACAGGCTGGATGTTTGACTCTGCGCGGTGTTGTCAGCATTTACCCCCACGACTAAAGACACACTGTACCTGCGTCAACACTCACCCTCCATCAGCACTTCCTTCACCATCTCGCAGAGCTGCTTCATGACGGCCTCGGGCAGGTAGTGACACTGTTTCGCCTCCTCGAGCCACTCGTCCAGGCCCGCGCCCGCAGTCAGCTTCGCAGCCCCTGGTCGTGGAACGTCGGCCATGGTATGTGTGGTGTTCGGCGTATCAAAAGAAGTGTCGTGGACCCAGTTCCGTAGGGATCGTCGCAGTTCGTCTCTCTCGATGGGTTGTCAATGTCTTCGTAAACGTTTCGTCGTGATGTCCGAATCGATTACAAACTCGGTACCCTTGAGTAATGATAGGGACCTGCAGCGGTACAACACGCAGGCAGTCGTCTAAGATAAAAGTACTCCGAGTCTCGTCGTTGTTACGTAAATAAAACTAATGGCCGTCCGCAGTGAGTCGTTCGTTAAAGTCAGGCTCTGTACGGCGTAGTCGTCGATATGCCGTTTGTTGTTGAAAGAAGTGGAAACCCGAAAGGGCAATGCCACTTCGGGCCCAAGATTGCCTGTTTTGCTGACGATCTTGAGCGCTGAAGTGCCTACCGCGCTAGCGCTGAGCGTTGCTCTGGCTCGTGGTCAGGCCTGTCCGAAACACGGGCTCGTCCTCGTGCCTTCCCTGTCAGTATGCTGAAGGAAGGAAGAAGGCTGTCGGCGAATCAGTTGATCCGCTCTGATAGGCAGTAATTAAGCGCTGGGGTCCACTCAGCCTGTTCAACACGTAAACTGCCAATTTTCACAGGGGACAGCTCCTGCCCAGCTGGTCGTTGTAGCGGTCGGCCCTGCTATTTTCGAGCCTTTCAGAAAACGTCATGCTTAACCCAGCAGCTCACGATATTTAACATCTGCACCTGTCGTCTCGTTCCAGTTCCTACGCCAATATATGAGAGCTTGACAACGCAACCTACACGGACCCCCGTGCTCGCCACATATGCTGCTATCACGACCGTGAGCAGCCCCGTCCCCAAATGTCGGCGCCCCAGGTGCTGTCGCGCAAGGCGAACGGCGCACAGCCCGTGGCCGCCAGCAAGACAGCAGCCACGACAGCATCACAGCCTACAACCACGGCAGCAATTGCAACGACAACAAGCACACCGGCCGATGATGCCGTTAAGCCTGCAAAAAGCAAACCGCTCCAGGAGGGCGAGAAGGTGGTGATCCGTCGGCTCCCCCCGGGTCTGACCAAGGATGAGTTCCAGTCCATCCTGGGAGACGAGTGGAAAGAAGGCAACGGCAAGATTGGCTGGCTTTCTTTCCATGCCGGCAAGGTGTCCAATGAGTACGTATTGGACCCCGGTGCCGTCTTGTTACAACCCAAGTAAAGTGTCGATTTACTTACCAGACTAGTCCTTCCAAGCCCTCCCGCCCCGCCTACGCAACTGTCCACGTCCTTGACCGGCGAGACCTCAACGCCCTATCCGATGTCGTGCGCACGGCCCCATGGTTCGACAACCGAGAAGCGTCGACCTTTATTGGTCCTCCGTCGGCCGAGTTCTCCTTGTACAAAAAGGTGCCTAGCGGAAAGCGCCGTGTGGACAGTCGACAAGGCACCATTGACCAGGACCCGGAATTTATGGCTTTCTTAGAAGCCCTGGCCAACCCAGCTACTGCCGCCGCTGCGGCAGCTGCGGCCGGTGGCAAGGACGGCGCGTCGGCTGCAGATAACAACGACCCGTCGGCCGCAGGTGGCGGCGACGACGACAGTAAATCGAAGAGCAATGCCCAGTCCACACCCCTCATTGACTTTTTGCGCGAAAAGAAGGCCAACAAGAGCAAGGAGGCAGCCCTGGCCAAGGCCGCTAAGCGCGACGGCAAGGGCAAAGGTGCGGCAGGTGACGATTCGACCAAGAAGGGTCGCGGCTCCAAAGATAAGGATGGTGCCGGTGCCGGCAGTGGGCGCGGCGACCGCAAAGAACGGGAGAGCCGGTCCGGTCGGTCTAAGGGCGGCACAGTCAAGATTCTAACGAAGAAAGCCGGAAGTGCATCGGCCGCGCCTAGTAGCCCGACGCCGTCTACGGCCGCCAACAATGCTCTGGCCGCTGCCGCTGCAGCACGCGACGAGGCACCCAAGAGCCGCCGGGCGGGCATTCTGGCTGCTGCCCGCATCCTACAGCGCGACCTTGGCCTCAGTCCGGGTAACGCTCACAGACGAGCACGTGCCGCTGCTGCTGCGCAGGCCACGGCGCAAACTGAAGCTGACTCTAAACCCAGCGGAGGTACCACTGGTAAAGGGGACGGCAAGGGAAAGAAGGAAGACGGGACCACTGCGCCAGGTGCCACCTCCTCAAATGCAACTGCATCCGCCTCGAAGACAGCAACAGCCACAGAGGCTTCCGCACAAGCCTCTGGAAATACGAAAGGCGGTTCACGCGACGAGCGGTCCGGTCGCGGGTCAAGAGGCAAGAAGAACGAGTCAGGCAAGGGGCGGGGTGGCTTGAATGCGGAAAAAGGATCTGAGAATACAGCGCCTCCCGCACCAGCACCTACCAAGATTCTCTTGAAAAAGAAAGACGATACTGCAACAGCACCATCCACGACTACAAATACGAATGTACCTTCCACTGCGGCAGCTGCAGGGATAGCGGCATCTTCTCCGGCCGCTACCAAGTCTGGCAGTGGCAGCAAATCTGAGACCAAAGACAAGGGAGGCAAGGCTGGTGGTGGTGAAGGTGGGCGGACCAGAAACAAGAAAGACGGTGGCTCCAAGCCGCAACCGGCACAGTCCGGAACGGGTGGACCACCGGCATCGTCCGGTCCCACACGGGCTTTTGTCAAGCACGCAAATCCGTCGCAGGGCGTAACCGAGGCGTTACTCAAAGAAGCCATGGTCGGGTTCGGCGCCGTGACCTTTGTCGAGATTGACCGCCGCAAGGGTTTCGCCTTTGTCGACTTTGCCGAACCCGCCAGTCTTGCGCGGGCCATGGCCGCATCACCCATCCCGATTGCTCAGGCCACCGTACAAGTTTTGGAGCGGAAAGACCGCGACGCCAAAAAGAGCGGCGGCAGTGGTGGTGGTGGTGGCGGTGAAAAGGGTGGCGATCAGGGGCCGCCTGCCAAGAAAGCTGCCAACCAGTCATCGGCTGCTGCCGGAGATGCGCCTGCCGCAGCAGCTGCTGCCGCTGCCGCTTCCCCGTCGGATCAGGTGTCTGTCACGGGAAGTGCAGCGGGCGGTGCGGATTCCGCCGGCGCCGATGGCAAACGGCCACCTCGCCGCCGGGGCGGACGCAAGCGCGGAGGTGGAGGAGGTGACGACGGCGATGGGAAAGACGGTGGCGGCGGAGGTGCCAACGGTGGCGGTGGTGGTGTTGGCGGCGGCGGCGGTAACCGCAACAGACGCGGTGGAAATAAGGCGTCAGGTGAGGGAAGTGCCTCGAAAGCTTCTAATTGAGGGCCTCTGTCTTCAACTCCTACAATTAAGTAATTAATGCTGCAGCATGAGAGACATCAGTATAAAGTCTGAGATGCCATCATGGAAGGACATAATCCTCTACCGCTTCCCAGCTTCTTTGTCAACTTCCATGAGCCCAACAATAGTGTTACACGTTAACCTCAAGGACGCGTTAAATTACAAGTCAATTGCAGGAAATTCGGAGTTGAGGAATCGCATCATAGGGTTCACTTAGTGCACGGTCCCGGTACTAGCGGGCCGCATTTAGTGAGGGTCTAGTTCAGTGCATTGCTTAGTCATAGTTTGTCTTCATCCTTCCCTCTACGGAGCACTTACATGTCAACTAAATGCATCGGCGACGACACCAAACGCACCGAATAATTAAGTTAGTGAATGCTCGTTGTTGCAACACCATGTGGCTGCGTCGCCTGGCGCTTTTAGTGCACTATCGCCGTATGCCCAGCAGTCAACCTGGGTTTCAGTGGCCGCCGGCCTGGTGACCGCCGGCCGTTTTATTGAGGCTTTGATTCGACAGTTGCGGACGTTTGCGGATGTCTCTTCCAGAGACCTGTTTTATTGGCCAGCCTCGTGACTAAATGCCCTTAGTTTCGTCAACGAACAAGGCTGTGCTACTTCAAGCTTGTGTCGCCTTTGATTCAGTGGTCTCGTCGTCTACAGCTCGTGCTGCTACTGGAGGCCTTGTCAATGTCGGTGGAGGAAAGGCGAACAATTGTAGACAGGTAATGGCACAGAGGCGTCGTACATGGTAGTAGTAGAAAAATATAAAAGGAGCCGTCGCCCATGAAAGATTTCCATTCTGCAAACGCAGCACCTCTTTGTGGCCTTTGTCCAAATATCAACCCCTTGCGTCGTTTCGACGAGGCCATTGTTTACATTCTGTCTCTCCCTCGTGGGATCGCTGCAATCGACAGCTGAGAACGACAAGAACAGTGAGTATTCCTTACCAGGTCACGAGGCATGGACAAGCCAATTGTTATTTCGCCTGAAAGAAACTAACAAAGCAGGAAGATTTACAAAGAAAGGAGAGCGAGAACATCAGAACGACGTCCAGGACGAAAACAAAAACATCCTGCGGTCGCACATCAGGAGCACAAAGAAATATTGGCTCTCTCGATTTCGCAAATAGCAATATCGCCTCACAACATAGCTCGGCACAGAACAAAGAGTGGCAGCATCCTAGTGCCCGGAATAGCTCCCTCGTTGTGCTTCACTTCAAAGACAACTTCACTTCATTGTCCCTCGCCCCCTATCAACACCCCTTTCTCTCCCGTCGTGCTTCACTTCGTTTCGGAGGCAAACGATCAGCCAAGGGATATCCAACATACAACTCACCATCCCAAAGACAAGACCAAAATACCACATACCTCCTCCGTCTCCCGTCCTTCTTTGTGTCTATCGATTCTATAAGACTCGACTTCATTCACCTCGTCGTCCTTTGCCTCGATTGATACAAATATATCTCAACCCAACAACAGTCTTCCAAAGCCACCTTTTCATTGCCTTAAAGAACCGTTGACAACAGCCCACATTGCCTCGAATCTCAGCTTCATCACGCTCGACATCCCAGTCCTACTTACAATCAAGTTGTTCACTTGGTTTATACCTGGTTCTCCAGGCAACCTTAGTCGCCAGTCTCCATTTTCAATCTCTCAAACTACCATTATGTCGCGCTGGGCCCTTCCCACCTCGATCTGGTCGACCTTCGCCGCATCCCGCGACAGAACCTCAAGCCGCGTCTATTCAAGCAAGCCCTACCGGGCCATCTATGAGGCTCCCACAGCAGCTCCCTACCGCCTCAAATCACGGATCTCAGTCTACGATGAGCCCTTTGTTTCCAGCAAACCCTACTACAGCCAGCTGGCCAGTTCTCTCTACTCTCCGTGCAGTGGGAGCTATGGCAGCTATGCGGGATACGCCGGCTATGGCGCCTCGATTCACAAGTCATACGAGCCCACATACACATCCTCCTATCCCAAACCCTACTACACACTAGCTCGGGACGCCTACGACCATGAGCGGTCATGTCGCCGCTATTCATCTAGCCGCAACAAGAAGTCGTCCACGGCCAGAAAGTCGGTCCGGTGGGACGACGAAACCTACAACGGCCGGCAGTATGACTGGGATCGCCGCTACGACCGCTACGGCGGTGAAAGCAACTATGACTACCGCCAGCGCCACGACCGCTATGGCCGGCCCATCTCGGATGCGCGCGGCACATCGCCTCGGGTCACGGCCGCAGGTGACACATACACCTACACCTACGCTTCGGCGGCAGCGGCGACCAAGCCCCGGGGGAGCGTGTACTACAAAGACGAGGCAGGGCGCCGCAAGCAAAAGGACTTTGAGTACGGCTACAAGCCTCGGTCCTCCCGGCGGTCCAAGTATTGAGTGGCACCGAAGACGGCCTGCTTAATACTACGACATCCACCGAACAGCAACAACAAGACAGAAACAGAACGACGACATTTTAGATGCAGAAACAATGATAGAAACAACAACAACACCGGCGACGGTAGATAGACGGACCCAACATATGGGCAACCCCAGAACAACCAGAAACAGCAGAACATCGACTACTTCAGCAGAACACAACTTTAGACGACACATGCGGAGCAACACTACAGCAGGCGAGGAAACAGTTATTGGAGGTTCGAATTTGACGCTTTCAATTTGATTGGATTTTTTATAGAATCTGGATTGTTTCCCGAAATGGTTGCTGTTTTTTGCAATATTTTTGTCTGTCAACATTAGAGCTGTGTCTTATCTCATTTCATGACTCGCTCCTCACAGGCACATCCTACCATTTTTGCTTATTAGATCTAGATGTGCTGTATTATTTGTTCAAGCTTTTTATTCTCTTTGCTTTACTACTTGTGTTGCTACATGCAGAAAACTTCCATATTCATGTATCACTCTTAGTCTGCAAGCAGATAGATCACCAAATCAAGCAATATTTTTGTCAGATTGAAAAACTTCAACGTGCGCATTTTTAGGAGTGTAAATGTCTCGAAATTATAAGTGACCGAATTAAAACGGTTTTATAACTGTTCAAGTCATGATTAGTAAAAGTAAATTCTACGGCCTGAATATACGGCTAAGCGTGTCGTTATTGCCAAGTTGACACTATTGTTGATATCCTAAAATAAAATAAAAACAGAAACTCTAGCCACAATAAGTCCCGCACCACAAGCATCCACGTTCAAAATCAGTGGACGTAGTCAAACTCGAGCTTTGTTAAGAATATATGCGTTAGAGTACCGATGAATTGACTCCATAGCCTGTCCTGTGGCGAACAATTTTGGCGGCTTTGTCGTGGCAACGAAGACAATATGCGGCTATTTCAAGACGTACACAACGGTCCGACGCAATTTGGTTTTCGTCAGAATCTGTATCAAGTAAGCCTTGCTTGATCAACTCAGTTTCAACAACGGTACTGTGCATTGTTAACATCGTCTCGTCAGTTGTGCTGGGGCTTTTGGTGTGGAACGGCAGCCGACATCCTCTCTGCAAATCCCCATCACCGTTGAAATCCTAGCGTGAGCCACGGAAATAAACTGAGAACTCCGCGGTCCTGTAAAAACGGCAAGCAGCGTTGTATGGGAAGAAGTGGTGTTTCCCGAACGCCTCCAGGGAAATGGTAATCTAACGAAACAACGAAAGTGAATCGGGGACGGTGCCCCGCCTGTTTGGCAGTCGGCTGCCAGTGCACACCAAGTTCGGATAGCCATAAGACGACTGCAAAGAACCTCTGAGGCAATCGTAGTATATGGCGATATCTCAGGAAATGTCATAGTCGACCTTTGTCACATAGAAACGTTGAATTGCGGGTGAATTGCGGGCTGGGAAGGGCAGGTCCGATTGCAAATGAACCCCGAGGCACTTTCCCGTTCTTGGACATGCGGAAGAGAAAGGCGAAATCTCGGCGCGAGTCGCAGAGGTGGGATCCGAACAAACGCAAAGGATGTTGATAAAGATCGCACGTTTAATTTGCATTTTGCCGTGGACTTTGTCCGCTTAGTCTCTTGGGGTGATGTGGTACTTGCACGCTCTTGCATCTCATACTGTTGACCAGCGTACCGTTCCTTCCTCTTTCGGAGTTCGCATCATTGTGCCTGTATTCATATTGCAACACGAGGTCGTTCGCACCTTCCCCATCTCACTATGCAAATCGCTCCTGAAATTCTTAAAATAGGTGCGTGAACGTTAAGGTACAACGCAGGGAAGTGAATTTGTGTTGGCTAAAGCAGTTTACTTCATCTCCTATTGTCGATATAATGCTAGCAGGTGAGCGTCGTAATCAGCGGTGATGTCGTTCTTGTTGTGTCGCTTCATTAAATAGCGTGTTTGGCGCGAATACACGGTCGTACTTTGTCATTCACTTACACTCCTGAATTGGCAAGTGGGGCATCGCAGGAAGCTTCCTTCCTAGCTGGGTTCCGTGGACGGAGTGGTGCGAGGCGGGCAGGTGCGACACGCAAAACATTTTGCCCAAGACAGGGTACAAAAATACAGACACAAAATAGCAAGCAACACAAGTAGCGTCTCAGCCCTGTGTGGTGTACCTACTCAGGACGACGAACAAGTCGTACTTCGTTAAGCCTTAATCTACCCCTCCACACTTTGCGCCAAATTGGTGCTCATCCGCCGTTGGCTGGTCCTGGACCCTCGGGACGGTCCCTTGCACGCCAATCCAAGACGACAGTTCAACCAACAATCCGGTTCTTGCCAAAATATGTACTAGGGTCAAAAGGAAGGTACGATTTCGCGGAAATTTTAGGGAACGAGGAAGCCGCGTCCCACAAATTACGCAGATTTGGAGACAAGTGGGGGAGAAAGCGCTCTGCTCAAGAAGGAAAGATCGAAATACCTGTTCTCTGCAGGGGAGGAAGGAGAGACACAGAGAGAAGGTGACGGAAAAGGAAAGAAGAAAGAATACAGCGGAAGCGCCAGGGAAGAAGCAAAGGGTGCGTGAAAAGTGAGCAAGGGAATGAACGATGAGCAAAGGACCCGGAAACGTAGATCAAATTACAGAAGGGAAGAAAAAAGAGAGACATGCGCAAAAACAAGGGGCTGCGGTACCAACAAAGAGGAACGCCCGCAAAAAGAAAAGAAAGAAGACTGCGACATTGAGAACAGACACGCCCGCAAACAATACAATATGAACGGCAGGTGGACCCGAGGCCTGCCATCTTGTCAAACCAAAGGGATGTGTTGGCAGAAAAACAAGAAGAGAAAGGAAGAAACCCGAAAAGAAACGCACAGTGGAACGAGACGAGCACAGACGCGACAGGGGTTGCCGAAACCAAGAGAAGAAGAGAGAAAGGCAAAGAGTCAAGTGCCAAGAGGGATTTTGTCAGAAGCAGATGTGCGAACAAGTCACAGAGCCACTCAACTCATCAATCCTACGGAGGACGACATGCAGAGCACAGTAAGTAGCGGCACCCCTGCGCAAAGTGCACTGTTATTCGCATGAACTGCGAGACGCTCTGGTCAGGCTACTGGCCGAGTTCGTTGAGGGTGAGCCACAGCGCACATGGAAAGGAGGAGGTGGAGGATGACGGAGCTTGGCAACAGAAGGCGAGCGGGCAAACCTGAATAGGAAATTTGGAGACAAAAAGGCGATCGAGCAGACGACACCGGAGAGACTCTGAACTTGAGAACTGGGATGCTCCGACAGCATCTTTTCTTCCCATGCGCGCGTGCTGTGATAGGCTCACCCCGCCCATTACCCCCAAGGCAGCCAAAGGCGCTTCACACCCTCCTCTCCCTCTTCTCCCTCTCTGCTTCCCCAGGAACCAACCATTTCCCTGGCCGTCCGAAGGCACACCGTCCAGGCAGAAACGCGAAACAGGCGCCAGGAGCCAAGCACGACAAGGCTCTGATCTTCGGCGCAGTGAACACAGAAGGGGGAGCAATACCCTCGGAAGCACAGCAACAAGGATTGAAAAGAAGGCCTGGACAACCCCCCGGTCAAGGCACTTGCACCGCCTCGCAAGCCGTTGTGAGCCTGGCCAGGACCGACCTCACAAGGCAAACGGTAGTGGAACACCTCTGGCCTGCCGGATGCTCGAGACAGCAAGCCGTTTGGTCGAATCGGGCCAAATAAAAGGCAGCAGCAGCCAGCGTTCTGGCCTCGAACGTTATTGCTTCTTTTCTCTCGCTCACTTGTCGTCGACAGTCGTTTGAGCTGTTGACGGTCTCGACTCAAGATCTCAGTGGCACAGCACATATCCCAGCACATCGCAGCCACCAAAACGCCTATCCGTCCCACCGCCCATCCCTGACGCGGGCCCTCCCAGTTCCCTGCGGGTTGCCTCCACTCCTGCGCGGCATCCCGGCCCTTCCCTCAAAGCCCACCACACCCTGGACGGTCGACTCGCAACACTTTGTCTGCCGTTCTCCAGTCGCCTTTTTGCCTTTCCGAGCAGGTTGTCCTGTCCTGACTTCACCCACACCTCATCCACACTCGCGCAATTGTTCCCGCACCCCCCTACCCCGGCTTCGTTTCTCCATCACTTATAGCCAAACTTCTTCTTCCGGAAGAAAGAAAATACAAAGGCGCCGCTCTTTGCTCCTGCCTGCTTGTCGATTGTCTGCTTGTTCTCCGAGTGACTCGTCTGCCTGGCGGTTTTCCGTCTCAACAACCTTTTATCTCTCGCTCGATTCGTCTACTTCATTTACTGCTTCAACCCAAATTCATACTATCGTCGCCCTTTCTCGTCTTCTTTCTTTTTACAAACGTTCTTTTCCTCTTTCATCCTCACTTTCATTCCAAAAGACCCAGAAAAGGGGCTCCCCCGGTCTCCTTCTAATAATACTGAATTTTTTTTCACCGCATTAGGCTCAATCCCTGTCTTATACGTTGGAGCCCAACCACTTTATCCTTTCGCAGCCTTGCCGTGTCTGCACAGCCCAACTGCGCACTATTCGGCGCCCAATTTACCGTTTCCCCTGCTCGCACATTTCTTGCTCACCTTCGTGCTGTCCTTTTTGGAGACCTCAAGAGTGCTTTGAGTGCTTAGAGTACGGACCCTCATTACTGCAAAAATATTCGAGTTCTCACTACTGTTGTCGCCTTCTTCGTGCATAATCGGCCAAACCCTCCGTTGAGTTGCGCTGGCCAGTTGTTGTCCGTCTGTCCAATTGTACACGCTTGCTTACATACCGCCGGTGCTTCTTCTACTCACTTTCTTCTCTTCCTCTCGTTCTCTCCATACTCCCTCCCCCCCACCTGTTTCTTTCTCATACTCTAGAAAACATTCTTAAACCCTTGGGCACCTTTGCAGCTTGCAGCTTGCCGTTCTCCCACCGACTTTCTTCTAGTTCCGCATAATTCCTCCCCTCTCTTGGCTACACTCTTTTTTTATTCCATTATTTTTTGGGACTCTCTTTCCCTCTGCTTACACTCACCAACCATCTGTCTCGCTGCGTTTGTCCGACCATCCAGTAACAGCCACGCCATCTTGCGCCTCGATCTTACAGTGCAGTCGCCATTTTTTCGCCGTGCACAATCAAACCACACCATCCCCCAAACAAACGTGCAGCACGACGCATCTGTACATGCACACGATCGGCAAGGAGCAAATCTCAGAGAAAGGGCACGCCCTAAACTAGTTTGCACATCTGTTGGACGAGAGAGTGAGGAAGATTGAGGGAGAGCTTGAGAGCGAGAGACGGCTACATACGCATCCACCAAGCAGAGCTTCTTCTAGATCACAACTACACCATCAACCCACGCTTGCCTTTGCGGCACACCATATTTAGGATCCGGAGTATCCCACTTTCGGACCACAGCCGTCAGGATGTCTGGAAGGAGAGTCAACTTCCGCGAATCGCCGCCGTCGAGCGCCGTGTCGTCTCGCTATACGAGTGACTCGGGCCAGGGCTCAACGACCGACACACCCAGCAGCCGCCAATGGACCGACCTTCCCTCCCTCCAGAACGACTGCCGCAATCTACTTGCGGAGCGCGACGGCTGGAAGAACCAAATCAACGAACTGGAAGCGAAGCTCGCGAAGGCCGAGGCCAAGTGGCATGCCGTAGTTGAAGCCAATGAGCAACTCGAAGGCGAGAAGAAGAAACTGTCCAGGGAGAACAAGGAGAACAAGGAGCGCATTGGCAAGCTCGAAGACACCATCGATGGCCTCAACGAACAGCTCGCCGAATCCAACGCACGCCTCAACGAGATGCAGCACAATCCTGCCTATGGAGCACCCGGCACCAGCCCTCACCACCTCTCGGACCACTTGGGACATGCGGACGCCAAACCCGCGTCATCGAGCTCGAGACACGCCAAGGAGGGTAAGACGTCGCCGTCGTCCAGCAAGAGCAGCAGCAATGCCGGCAGCGGCACCAGCTCCGGCGGCAGCAGCCACAACAGCTCGCGTGCCAAGGTCGGCAGCAGCAGCAGCACGAGCACGGCCAAAGTGTCACGCTCCAGCAGCAGCCGCCACAACAGCAGCGACCACCAGTCCGCCAAGGACCAAAAGGCCCGCCTCTCGCAGCGCTTCGATCCCAAAGACGACGGCCTCGTCGGCAGCAGCGCATCTGCCTCCTCGGCCGCCTCTTTCTCGTCTCAGAAACATCACAAGAGCGGGAGCAGCGGCAATGGCAGTAGCGGCAGCAACGGAAGCAGCACCAGTGCTGAAAGTGGCGGCATGCGGGCACCGCCGTTGCGAACGCGCCGTGGCAGCTATGTCGAAGGCTACGGCCCTGGCCCAAGTTCTCGGGCAGCAGCTGGCCTATCGACATCCCAGCGCTCGCCCATCTCGCCCAACAAGGGCGTGCCCCGCTCAGCGCAGGCGCCCAGCGTCATGGCCGTTGCTGGGGGTCCTCCACACGGCGGCTACTACACCCACACTGGCTATGCAGCGCCGCCCCCGGCACATCAGTACGCTGGACCGCCAACATCGTCCTCTGGGCTCATGTCGCCGCGTGGTGAAATGGACAAGGACGGCATGCGGCCCACGGTCCATCTTCTCAACGACATGACCCTCGACCCGGCCCAGGACCCGAGCTTCTACAACGCGTATACTTCCGTCAACGATCCCCGCTACGACCCACGCCTTTCACGCCGGTGACACCGACAATGATAGTCCTACGTTTATGCTCGTCACAGTTTCCGCATTCAACTACGCGTCGCACCTTTATTCCAATTGGACCGCTGGTGCTTACGCCCTTTTTTCATGTTTTACTGTTGTATATTTTACCTGACATTTCTTGTGACTTCTTTTTCGGCTTTCCATTTCACAACACCCGTTTGCTTCTCATATCCCCCATTTTCGGAGTGAGACTCTTTATATTCGCTGCAGCGCGAGAGGCCGTTACGTTTTGTACGACGTGGTCACAACGGCGAATGTGCAACAACGATAGTGCGACAATAACAGGGGTAGGATGTGATGGGGAGAAACAGTGCAGAATTGGAACACAGCGGCGTTTTTTTGTTTTCTCCTCGGTTTGCATTTTTCACTATCATAACCTCGATTTAGATTAAGGGGAAGGCATGTACAACAACCACCACAGCCATTTTCATGTTTACGTTTAGGAGGACGGAGACGCGGAAGGCCCAAAGGGGTGAATAGAGATACCACGTCGTGTCATGCTGCTCCTTAAGATGTCAACCATCTACACAGGGATACTTTTTTTTGTTCTGTTACTATACCTGTCGTCCACCACTCTTGTTTTCATATTTGTGTACTGATGGTTGTTTTGCAAGAGGACGGACATAAAGGGAACATACAATTAGACAAGAGGAGGAACACGGAAGAGAGGTTATGGGCCCTCAAAGGTCGCATTCTCTTCACAGCGCAAATCAAGGCCAACGCCATCGCTTGGATAACTTTTATACGGATACCCCCCATGATGATTGTCAAGTTGAAATTCGGCACAAAACTTTCAACAGTCAATTTTGTGCCCATTCTCACCATCATCAAGTGCCCTTTTTGGTTCACTTTCTTCATAGACGCAAAGGCAACTTATACCGAATGTGGCAGCCTTCGATGGCTTGCCACACCAAAATACTAAAACTTGAATTACAAATTTGTCAGATTCACGGCCCCGGGCAGCGCAAGTTAATTCTGCGTATCATTTAATTTTCTTCACTCGGCTACTCATAGCCTTGTGACTATCGTGCAGCTTGCCTGCATCCAGGCAGCAGTAGCTGGCCCACTCCCCCTTGATGGCAGGTTTCCGGTGCCAGCCATATCAACCCCCCTTCTCGCATATCCAGACATGGTGAAAATGTCCAAGCAAGGGAGTCTTTTGTCGGAATGCAACATTAGACTCCTTCGGACGAAGCAAAATGAGGAGATCTACCGCCAGAGCCTGCCGTTCCCCACTGAAATCGGGGATTGTTGACATTCTGACCAGCTGGCCAGTCATTGGACAAATGTCGAAACCAAACGTACCGTGCGGTTTCTGGCCGTCTTTTGCGTCTCTATTGGCAGCGCCGCAATGGGTCCGAGTAACGTGTGGCAGATACCAAGGGACTATTACCAGGCCCAACGGTGGTGGCTGCCAACAAGCAGTCCGTCCCCAAGACAGCATCCGAACGTCCGCTGGATTCACATGCTGTGATTCTATCTTCACGTTGGGACGCGTCAAGGGGACGATCTGTGTGTTGCATCGGCGTGACTTTATAATATTCGATGTGACCAACGTATGATCTTTCGTCGTTGCCTGGTTTGCCGACGGTGACGTGCCACCCGGCATGGTGTCATGATGGCTCGTCGTATGTCAAATCAGGCTGGTCAATCATTAAGCAGGCAAGGTAAAATCGGATTGCACAAGCAAATGGTTCCCCTGTCGCCAAGTGAATCTAACAATTATATGTATCATACTTCGACGGCAAGATTGCACCGTGATCTTTATACTGGTAATAGCAAGAAAATTTGAGCTAAAGAAGCGTTCGTTGCGCTTCATGGGATATCTAACATTGTCTTCTTAAGCAAAATAACTGCCCTGTGTTTTGCGAGCATAAAACTATTGTGCACAATAATGTGCTTTCAACAAGAAACTCCTCTCCAGAATTTGTCTTTCCAGTCGTCGCTGCCAACAACAAAAAATTAAAACATAGACCAGAACAAACCACACCAACGCCGACCAAAAGACGTACAAAATAGTGAACAAGGTAAAGGACAAGTAAAAAAATAATGCCCCGAAATAATCATCAGTAGACATAATACATAAGACGAAGCAAAAAAGTTACCCAAAAAGCCCATGGTAGTAAAGACAGAGAGGCTCGAAGCGCAAACATAACAATAAGGGTAAAAAGCGAAAAGACGATATGACAAGGCTTGACAACGGTGTAATAGCCAATTGGATAGGAAGAACGTCAGTGTCCTCCAAGCTTCCACGTCAGAACCTATTTCTCGCCTTTTTGGCGGACGCCTTTTTGTAGATGCTAATTTGGAGGCGAGGCCAGCAGCCTACGCAGAACAGATTCTTCTGAGGCGTCTTCCTGCTGCTCCTGCTTTAGTTGGCGTTGTTGCAACTGTTGCTGCTGTGATATGGGTGTAGGTGCCTTTACAGCAGGGACGGGAGTTGCATTAGGAGCTGCAGCGGGAGCAGGTGTCGAGATGGTAGCGGCAGGGGCGGATGCAGCGGCGTTAGAAGCAGGTGCCGGGGTTGGTGAACTTTTGTTGACGGTAGTACCGGAAGTACCGTTAGCAGACGCTGCAGAAGCGGACGGCGTAACCTTGGGGCCATCGGTGTGAACATGTTGCTGAAGCATCCAAAGACGATCCTCCGGTTGCTGAGGTGTTGCCTTGGATGTCGGTTGAGAAGGCGTTACGGACGTCGCTCCAGAGGTAATAGGTGGTGTCGCCAATGGTGCCACTGGGAATGGTTTTGCCGCCGTAGATGTGACCGTCGATGGCGTAGAAGCTTGTGCGCGCGATATCGTCACCGGTACGGTTGCAGGAGCTGCCGTAGAAGGATGAGATTGTGGCTGAGGTGTTGAGGGAGACGTCGACTGCGCAGTGGCATTGGAAGACGACGGTGTGGAGTGTGCCGGTGCAGGAGACTGTTGGCCGGGGGGCTTTGTTGCTTGCACCGGCCGAGCAGCCTGTACAACTGCCGGAGACTGAGGCGTCAGATTACGAATCGGCGAGGGTGATGACTGCATGGGCCGATGCTGTTGCGCATGCTGGGGGCCAGGAGAACGGCTAGGACTAGTTGATACCTGTCGGCCGGCGGCCAGGCGCTGTGCAGAAGTTAACATTGTCGAGGTCGGCCGCGCTGCTATCGCCGCGTTGTTGATGGCATTGTTGATTGCCGCCGCCATGCCCGCCGTGAGATCTGCGGTAACAGACTTAATCGAGGGGGATGTGGTCGACAAAGAAGAAAGATGCTTGATGCCTGGTGCCAACGGTGGCCGGTCGGCAACGGAACCGTTGGTCTGTTGCGCGGCCAGAGCCTGTGCCGTCGCCGAGAAGCCACCACGGGCAGCAGCATTTACAACATCGGCAGCTGTCACCGGAGCGCGTTGTGGCACGGCACTACCAGCACCGGCGCCCACAGCCGTACCAGTGGCTGTTCCAGCAGTCTGCCGTGGGCTTAGCTGTGCCTGCTGGGGCTGTCTCTGCTGGAGTTGTTGCAGCTGCTGTTGGACGGCCGGCGAAAGCTGCGTTGCACTGGCGAGCCGCGGAGGCAAGTTGCTCGTCTGCGGGTTGGGAGCAATGTTCTGCATAGCCAGCGGAGCTCCAGCACGAGCGGGACTGTTTGTGGCGCCGTTCGGTGCAACAGTGGCTGGTCGGGCGCTAATGTTGGCCGTCGGATTGCTATTGGTTGTGCTATTGTGGACGACACTGGCAGCTCTCACAGGAGTTGCAGTGTGGGAAGGGGCAGGAACAGGTGCGGTTGCAGGCGCAGTTGCAGGCGTCGGTGACGGGACAGGCGCGACAGGAGCCTGGTTCTTGTTGTCTTGTAGGCCGCCCGCAAGGGTCATAATGCCCTGCACGCGTGCCTGCTCTTCCTTGTTGGTAGCCCGTGCCCGCTCTTCGGCCTCTTTACGAGCAGCTTGGCTGGGAGCACGCGTTTTAAGCTCGCCGGTCACACACTTCAAGTAGTAAGGCATTTCCGTATTGGCCTTGAGGAAGAACAACTTGAGGTTGCGCGCCTTGTCCTTGAGCTGCACTTGGCTGCGATCTTTCAGAATATCCGATATCGTACCGTTGGCGCCAAAGAGTTGGAGGATCTGTGACCAATGGGGGCCCTTGACCATATCAAGACCCGCCATGAGTGCCTGTTCCTCATCGGGAGACCATGGCCGCCGCGTGCTATGCAAGCCTTCACGCCGTGTGTGGCCTTGCGTCTTGGATGCAGCAGCCTGGCGGGCCTGCTGGTAGAGGATGGAGCTTGGAGACGACTGGTTTGGAGGCAGAGACCCGCTACTGCCGTTGCCGTTGATGTTGCTCACGTGCGGTTGCGGTGGTGGCAGTGGCGGCGTCTGGAGCTGCTGGAAGGGGAAGGACGGACTGCGGTTATACATAGCCAGGTTGTTGGCAAACGTGCTTTGCATACTCGATAAGGCAGCTAGAGAAGAGTTAGATATGATGCACTGAATGCGGTTGTGGATACCGCACGGAGAGATCTGACAGCAGTTGGCTTACCATTGGCTTGGGCAACAGGAGACTGGGTCTGCTGCAAGTTGTAGGTCGGTGTCGGAGCAAGTGCCGGCGCGGGAGCAGGCTGTAGCTGCGCGTTCTGCGCATCTTGGCCCAGCTTCTCCTTGATGAGCTTCGTCAGACCCGTTAGATCCATTGCGCCCTCGGCCGAGGCGGGCGCAGGAGCCGTCGGTCCGTTTGTCGGCGGTGCGACGGTGTGCGCGCGTACCGATGGGGTCGTGGACAGGGCCGCCGGTGTCGATGTCAGAGGGGTTGCGGCCGGTGTTGCCGTCGAACGGGCAGCCGACCGTCGCACGGCTTCTTGGATGAGCCGGCTGACACCCTCCGCCATCGGCGATGCCTCAAGTGCAGCAGGCTGGGCGTTTAGGCCGTTGGAAGAGTCAATCACCATCGGCCCGGCACCACTGGCGGCTGCAGGGGTTGTCGATTGTTGAGTGACTGCCAACGGTGCTGCCGTGAGCCCATCTGATGACGCCATGGCAGCCGACAACATCGAGGCAATGCTGTCGCCCATGGCGGTGAAGTCTTTCCCGTTGAGAAGAGATGACTCCACATCGTCGCCCGCAATGTCGGACCCGTCACCGTTGCCGTCGTCGTCGGATGGGAACTCGATACCGTGGGAATCAGCGTAGCGAAGAACGACATCTTCGTTCGCACGCAGGTAGACGCTCAGCTCGTCGCGCAAACCATCGAGGGTGTACTGTTCCTGGAGTTGTTCTGCGGTGTGTTAGTAGTGTCCCAGAAGACAAGCGTCTGATGAAAGCTGGAGATGAAAGAGAACAAAAAACAAAAAGACACGCACGCCTTGATTCATCCGTCTTCGCCGATTCGAGCAGTCGCTCCTTGGCCACCGTCATGTCCTTCATAAACTCTCTCTCATACTCAGTCAACGGCGTGTCGACGTGCATGTTCTGCAACTGTTCTTCGAGGTTAACGGGAAACAGGCGCTCGAGAAATTCGCACCGCTCCTCCTCGTCAGGCAGCCGAACCAGCTCGGCAGCCAGCGTTCGATACTTGAGGCTGAGAAAGAGCGTGGCCAGGTCCTTGCTAAGGGCGTCGGCTTCGGGTAAGAAGGTTGAGAGGAAGTAGTCGTGCGCTTCGATGAGGGGGATGTCGTCAGCTTCAAAGATGCTCGCGGAGATCGTGGCCATGTTGGCCATTAGAATCGTCTCCTGGTCGCCGGCCTCTTTGATGTCCAAATCCTCGGTGCTCAGAATCGCGGCTGTCTCGGAAAACAGCTTTCTGGTGTTGCGGAAAGCTGATCGCAGCAACTTATACACACGCCGACTTTCTGTCGCTTCACCGTCGTGCGTAGGGACCAGACCGGGGTTCTCGCTCAATGCGTACAACAGTTGCACCGCCTAAGGTTGTGTTAGTAGGCCCATAGGGCAGGAGGCATAGGGTGCCGAGATAAAGAAGAGTGGAGGTAAACGTACATAACTACCAAGCAATGGCAGACCCATGGATCGACTGATGTAAGTGGGATTTTGTGCAAAGCGCATCTTCGTCGACTCTCGTGATGATGCGCCCATCAGATTATTTGCCCCAAACCTGGACTCCCCACCAGGAGACGCGACCTCCCTCCTTGAGCTTGACACATCTTTTGCCGGGGTACTCAGCCCCGGCGTCTTCGACGCGGCTGGTGGTGACGCGATCGGCGCCGCCGCTGGTGGTCGTGGAGGCGACTTGATGGCTGTAGAGGCAACAGGAAGTGAGGGTGTTGAGGTAGCGGGCGTGGGCGTGGGCGAGATCGGAGCGGAAGGTACAGCTAGTGCGGGTTGTGGAGCTGCTGTGGTGGGCACTGTCGCGGACACGGCCGGCGTGACGGGAGCAGCGGGCACCGCAGGAATCGGGAGGCGTGGGGGAGTAGGAGTTGCTGGAGTGAAGGAGACGGAAGCTGCTGGTGCAGGAGGAGCTGGGGCGGGTGACAGCGTGGTGTTCATGGAGCCAAGAGCAGACTTGAGCATCGCTTCGAGGTCCATCACCGGCGGTGCAGCGGGTGGTGCAGTAACAGCAACAGGCGTTGCTTCTGCTTCGGGAGGCACCTCCACCTTGGCCCTCTTGGCCTCGCTGCCTTGGCTACCGTCGTCGCCTTCGTCGGTTCGCGGCCGCTTAATCGCATTCTGAAGAGACTCCAGCAAACCCGCGCCGAGTACGGCGGTCGCCGCAGCGAAGCTGTCATTGGCGGGCTCGGTCTTGACATTTGATGGCGGAGCTGGAGCTGGATCAGGTGCAGCGGGTGTAGCAGGTGCAGAGGCAGCAACGGGCGCAGCAGACGGTACTGGTGGAGCGGGAACTGTCGATTCGACCGGTGGTGTCGAAGAGGACGGTTCGACTGGCGCAATTGACGTGGTCGGGGCAGCGGACCTGACGTCCGATGGTGTAACTGCCGGTGCTGATTCTGCCAACGCTACTGATGCTCCTGTCTTTCCCGTGTCTACCGTGTTTGAAGGAGCATCTGTTGTGGGAAGAACCGGAGTGTTGGAGGCTGGTCCGGAAGCTGGGTCGGGGGTCGGAGCTGGTTCGAGAGGTTGGGGAGTCGTCTCGACGGTCGCCGCTAGCGGTGTAGCCTCGGGGGCGGCAGCCGTGCTGCCGCCACTAAGTTCCGTCATGCGAACAGATATCCAAAGCGCCGCCGAAGACAGCAACCAATGATGGATAAAATAAGATAAACAATGCTGTACGAAGATGTGGAGTCGAAATAGGCGAGGAGGACGGGATTGCGACGGGAGCAGTCCCTTTTGCGCCGGCCGCGGATGCTGATAAGATAACGGATTGGGATGCCGGAAACGTGCAGCGCTAGAAAGAACAGATATCGGAGGTTCGGATCCGATAAACGAGGAGACGGTGTATTGTGCCGAGCGAATGCTGTGGGCGGTCAATGTTGTCGTCGGCGTCGCGATAATGGGGTGCCGGCAGGAGCGAAGGTGGATGCGCGGCAGAAAAGCAGAAGGCGCCGGAAAATTAAAATTTTAAGGTTTTTCCGGGGTTAATCCGGGATTGCTGCCCTTATTTCTTGCCCCAGCGCTCTCCCCGCCTTCTGATACACATCATGACTTGGGATGAGCGAAAACGACGTAATGGCAACTGGTCCAGGCGAAAAATACCCCGTACCCCAGATCATTGATTTCTTTTTGGCGACGGGAAATGGATATACGAATAGAGTGTCACTGGCGATGATAAACTCAGTACATCTATCCAATTGCATCGGTCAAGGAACCTGAAAGTACAAAGTGCTTCGAGCAACATACACTCGATGGTATTGCTGACGTAGTTACAAGAGTCTAGTACATGGCATTGGCTATTACAGTGCGGATATTCCAGAGACGCCTATAAACGATATATCAACTCATATCAAAATCAATTAAGCTGAGTTCTGGTCGTCGTTGGCGGTAGGATCGTGGGCTTCAATAACTGTGGCGGTGCATTTTCAGCCACATCTCAAATCTTTAATATATACAGTGTCAAATATTATGCACTGTAATGTGCACCGTACACATCAAACTTACACCATAGACTTCCCAAAACAGCAAGGTTGCTCCATGGGATCTCAAGCGGATATGGAAGAAGTCATGCATGCGGGGAGGCTTTGGCCTAGTTGCACATCATCGTCTCGATACGAGCCAGAATCTTTGCCGGTTGTGTGGGTTCCTACTTTGTATCGTGCAAGACGTCGATACCACGCCTTGCCACGTGCCCCAGAGGTGCTCAGATCGATCCCAGAGGCCTGGATACTGGAGACACGAAGATTGAGGGGCAGAGATGGGCCGGCCGGTGGAGGCAGGAGGAAGAAAGACATGAGCGGGAGATACCTTCTCCGTACGAGGCCGAGGTGGACTATCAATGGCCTGCTCGAGATGGAAAAAGGAACGTATTGGGACCGGCCACCCCCATACGCTATGCATGTTGGAACCTGCCAAAGCTGAAGTGTTGCTGTTGATGTCGAATATTAATGTCGAATATTGACATCGAATGTTGTTGTCGAATGTCTCGGCTCAGCTTTGCGGTGTTTCCGCAGTTGTACTAAAATGATAACCAGCCGTGTTCGCACCACATCGAGGTAAACTAAACACATCAAATGGCTGTCGTGAAGGTCCACCAAAAGAAAAGAAATGAAAAAATAGCACTGCCGGAACCGACTTCCATATTCTATACACACGCTGCTATAGGATGAGGCCTAGCAATAGATTGTGAAGTGTGTGGCTGTATTCTTTATTGGTTCACACCTTGTTGTGGAGGGATTGTCTGACGCCGCCCATCAGCCACTCAGCTAACACGGGGTGGGAACATTTACCCCATCGAGCCCATACACAATGCGACTGCGACTGGACTAAACGCTTCATACCAAGGTCGGGATTTGGGGGAATGGTCTAGCACTGTAGGGCAATAGGGACTGAAACTAGGTGACAATCACTGATTTCCAACGGCCTTTCCGGTGAGAAGGGAGATGGGCAATCTGTTGGATCTCAGTCCACACGTCGACATTCGGATTGTGTACTTACGTAGTTAAAAATAAAACCGAGTCTGAGGATGGAAATAAAGTACGGGCAACCGGTCAATAGCCTCGCAAGCGCAGCGGCACTTTCACCTTGTCGACCGAATCCCCGTATCGATGTGCATCATCAAATCCTGGTAGCATGCTTAGACAAAAGGCTGGGTAACTGGAAAAGACATGAGGGCAGCGAAGGGAAAACAGGAGAAAAGAAGCAGAATGATTTTGGAGAAACAGGGAAAGTAAACAAGTAGAAATATAAAACGAGCAAAGGTGCCTAGTCAGGTCTGCAGGTAGTGGACGGCATGTGGTTTGAATTTGCAATGCTCAATGCAGGTTACACCAGGTACGACCATAAATGGCAAAAGCAGGACAAAAAAAGAAAGCAATAAGGAAGACAGCTAGCACCATGATAGACGGCGCCAGTTTTCCGTCGACCACAGTCCAATTTTTCGGCGACAAGGAACGTAGTAGGTCCGGCGAGATTCGGGCTTCCGGAGAGGGTGGATTGGGGAGACTGGGGGATAGAGGGGTGGGTTCATGTATGGCGCGTCTACAGTGGCCTGTGGACAAATATAAGTGCCAGGAAAAACTACTGTTTGGCACGGTCATGCAGGTTGTGCCATTGCGTGGTGCCGGTGGGATGATCTGCACTTGGTCGCCGTGGCTTCTTCAAATAGGAAACAGGGAGCTGGTGAAAAACGGTCATGCTTGAACGACAATAGGTAACCGCGGCATATGTCGAGTAGTATACCTGCAGCACAGCAATCTAAGGCCTCCTCGTGTACGGCAAACTTTCAGATGGCGTCCCTCGACCGTGCCTTCCGTGGCCGTATGCCGATGATGTCCAGATTATGCGGGGAAGGAATGAGGGAGCAACAGAGGGTTCGTGTCGTGAGGTTTGGTAAGATGTTAGCCATCACTCCTGCCTTTCCCCTGCAAAGCGCCGTCTCTGTGTCTGTGCCGATAATGTCCTGAGCGGTTCATGGCCATGAAGGGCGCTAGGCCCTGTGCAGGCAAGTGCTCATGGCGAGACGATTAAAGTAAAGCCCTCCCTGTTTTTGCCATTGTTTTTGCTTTATTTTCATTTTGGACAGATCTACGACGTAGAGGACGGGAGCACAAAGCATGCCTCGGACGTGGGGGAATGGCTTTCGCGCTAGGTCTTCTGTGAGTACCTCTTTTGGTCCTAGGAGGGGGTGTGGGCATCCTTCGCACCCTCGTAGTCGTTGATGTCGGAGCCGCTCTGTACTTCGTCGTCGCTACCTATTGCCCCGAGAGCGTCCCATGATTGCTCCAGACACCCAAACGGCAGGACAACCAGAATTCTCCCAGCAGCCCACAGTGGCACAGATGTGCGCAGTGGCACACTTCAGGGCTCGCGAACACGAGAACACGAGAACATGAGAACAGGGAACAAGAAGGCGCAAACCTAGAGCAAGCAACAGCATATGTTTTCTGCCTTCCATCAGTGGGCTTTCCAGGGCATGCTCGTGCGGGATTCGAATAACAGACACGGTGTTGAGGCCGATCAGAGAATATCTCACGATGCTAAATGCTTATCGCCTGCAAGAAGACTAATCACAGGCGGAGACACATTGCCAGAGCGGTCTGGTGCATTTGGGATACAACGGTATGCTTGCGACAAAACCCCAACATTGTCAATATTGGGTGTAATACCAGCGTTGCGGATTGAAGCCAGCCAACCCCTTCTTTCCACCTGGGGCGGAGCTAAACAGTGTGTTGCGGAGCCGTTGGCGCAGGTTACCCCCGTTGACCGGACGGGCACCCTTCTAGGGGTTAAGCAGGCCAGTGGTAACGCCGCAGACGTGCCTGGTGACTAGATTAGAAAGGGTGAGGGGTGTGGTTGCAGGTGCTAGCGGCAGACCAAAACATCGATGACGAGCGAGGGGGGACACCAAATGGTCGGCACCTTCCCAGCAAAGCCCGGGAAACAAGGGATCTACATAGGTGCGGGGAGCACTGGCCACGCCCGAAATGGAAAAAAGCGCCACATGTTTTCCGCAGAGGGCGGAAGGAACCAGTTACCAGTCAAAATGAGCAGATCTTCGATATGATATCTCGCCAGCCAAACGGCTTGGACACGACGGATCTTTCACGGTGTAGGCCAACCACCTACCATTACGTCGTTGAACGGTCCATGCGCCATCGTCGCCTCCAGAGCGCTCCAGTGGTTTTAGCGAGGAAGGTGCTGGCAGCGGCAAGTGATGCCAGCGAAGAAGGCGCTATAGAGGCAGTTGGGGGCGACACCCCCATTATAGTGCATGCCACAATGGGTGCACTACCTGGCCATGGTTGGCGGCTGTGGGGAGCTCTCGCCCCATTACCCCGAGATGTTCGGAGGGGCGAAACAGTCCCCGGCATTTTGCGGCTTTCAAGCTCCAAGCTGCACGCGCTGCCCCGCTTTACACCCAGGTAAGCTTCTGTGACTGCCGCATTTGCATGCTTTGCTTGCGCTGTCGCACTGTTCGATCCGTGTGGCCATCCTCATCCGCTTGCTTGGCTATGTTACCCGCTCGTGCCTACCTCCACCTTCCCTTTCCGTCCTTTTCTGTACTTTTGCCTGCCTACTTAAAGTCGACCTCCATCTCCGCTTGCCCCTGGTTCCATCGATCCCCCAAATCCTTCTTGCATCGAGCATATATAAACGACTTGTCTCCTCTCTTAGCTTATTCCCAGATTGTTCCCTCTGTTCTGCTTTCACTCTCCATACTCTCACTCGCCGCTTCCATCTCTACTCTGCTTTCTCCTCATCTCATTTAGCCGTACTTTTTCATACCCGTCCATAAAGCAACCCAACTTTTTGATACCGCCTTCTTCTCCTCACTCACACACACGTACATACACACATTCACCATGTCGGCTCTTACTGCTCAGCTGAAGACGCCCATCACGGGTGAGGTGACCCTGAACACTGGCTTGTGAGTTCTCGACTTGCACGGTTTGCACAACCAACGCAAACTGCCAGCGGTGGTTTCTAACAGCAACCCCTAGGTTCATCAACAACGAGTTCGTCCGTGGTGTTGAGGGCAAGACCTTCGAGGTCATCAACCCTGCCACCGAGGAGGTCATCACCTCCGTCCACGAGGCCACCGAGAAGGATATCGATATTGCAGTCAGCGCCGCCCGAAAGGCGTTTGACAACACCTGGAAGAAAGTCACCCCCCAGGAGCGCGGCAAGATGCTGCTGAAACTCGCCGACCTGGTCGACAAGAACCTGGATCTTCTTGCCGCCGTTGAGTCGCTTGACAACGGCAAGTCCATCACATATGCCCGCGGCGATGTTGGTTCCGTTGCTGCGTGCCTGCGCTACTACGGCGGCTGGGCCGACAAGATCGAGGGCAAGACCATCGACATCTCCCCCGACATGTTCCACTACACCCGCGCTGAGGCCCTCGGCGTCTGCGGCCAGATCATCCCCTGGAACTTTCCCCTGCTGATGCTGGCCTGGAAGGTTGGCCCGGCCCTGGCCACTGGTAACACCGTTGTCCTGAAGACGGCTGAGCAGACTCCTCTGTCCGCCCTCGCTTTCGCTCCCCTCGTCAAGGAGGCCGGCTTCCCCCCTGGCGTCCTGAACATTGTCTCTGGCTTCGGCAAGGTCGCTGGTGCCGCCATCTCCTCGCACATGGACATTGACAAGGTCGCCTTCACTGGCTCCACTGCTGTCGGTCGCACCATCATGAAGGCCGCCGCCTCCTCCAACCTCAAGAAGGTTACCCTTGAGCTGGGCGGCAAGTCCCCCAACATCGTCTTCAACGACGCCGACATCGAGGAGACCATCAACTGGGTCAACTTCGGTATCTACTACAACCACGGCCAGTGCTGCTGCGCCGGTTCGCGCGTGTACGTCCAGGAGGGTATCTACGACAAGTTCATCGCTGCATTCAAGGCCCGCGCCGAGCAGAACAAGGTCGGTGACCCGTTCCTCGAGGAGACCTTCCAGGGCCCCCAGGTGTCCCAGCTGCAGTTCGACCGCATCATGGGCTACGTCAAGGCCGGCAAGGACGAGGGTGCTACCGTCGTAACGGGTGGCGACCGCTACGGCGACAAGGGCTACTTCATCCAGCCCACCATCTTTGCTGATGTCCGCCAGGACATGAAGATTATGCAGGAGGAGATCTTCGGCCCTGTCGTCGCCGTGGCCAAGTTCAAGGACACCGAAGAGGCCATCGCACTGGGCAACGACAGCAACTACGGCCTGGCCGCCGCCGTCCACACCAAGGACCTGAACACTGCCATTCGCGTCTCCAACGCCCTGCGCGCCGGTACCGTCTGGGTCAACGTAAGTTGTACTTTTTGTCATTCCGTATTGGAACTTGAAGCCTCGAAGAAAAAGAATGACGCTAACATCATCTCTCCCCCAGTGCTACAACTCCCTGCACCACCAGCTGCCATTCGGTGGCTACAAGGAAAGCGGTATCGGTCGCGAGCTGGGCGAGGCCGCCCTAGCGAACTACACCCAGAGCAAGTCGGTTGCCATCAAGCTCGTATAAATGGACGAGTTTGCAAAGAATGGCCTATTGTGAAGTGATTAGGCATGAATCACAAATTACTTCCAACGTAGGTCATTTTTTACCAATAACAAGCAAAAAAAAGGCACATGAAACCAAAGAGAAAAAAAATTCCAGCGGCTCATTTCTTTTCTGCAATCTTGAACGAATTCTTACCTCGATGTACTATGTACTTTGGACTTTGTTTTGCTCAAAATTGAAAGACCCCAACTACCACGACGGATCGACGTACATGCTTCGTAACCATGCCAGATTTTGGTGCATGTCAGCTCATGCACCAGTCGTTCCCGCGACAAGGTACCACAAATGGAATTGCGTGAATTAAAAGGAGTAAATTGTGATTTGACACCGAAAGCTGCAAACGTCGTGTCTTTTCGTAGGTATTAGATTATGCAGTGTCCGCAAACGATGACAAGTTTCTAGTATGAATGTCAGAAGGACGCCGAGATTATAGAAAATTTTAATGTAAATTATTTTTATAAATGTTCGCCTTCATTTTCGATTTGTATTTTCCCATTATTCAATTTTATTTTCGGTAGTACAAAATGTAAAATATGCTCACAAAATAAAAACCATCTATCTTTTCATATCACACCGGGCGTTATCTCATCCCTTTTTTCTCCGAAGCGTGTGAATAATACAAGCATTGATTTTCTCTTCCTTAAATGCCAACTTTTTGACATCGTCTTTCCGTTGCAAGAAAAGGCAATCCGCCTTCATGGATTTCGTCGCTTTCGTCACAGGTCGAACCGAGGATGTGGGGCCTGTACTCGTCTTGCCCTGTCGAGACCCCATTCTCGAAGGCATGGAACATAGGCCAGACGAAAATAGGGTGGGACACAAGTCGCCAAAGTCCCCCTCAGTCCATAGTGACGTTTTGCTTTGCCCCTCGCCCAAGGGTCCACTGTAACGTCCTGACTTATGGTTCAAGCTTAGCTTGGGCCCGTTACCTTGAAAACCCCCAACAAGGCGCCCCGCACTTTATTGCCCATGGCGCGTGTCGCGTCATTTGCTACTGGAGGAAACCGCACCACACAATGGCAGTAAGGAAGGAGCACTGCACGCGATTTACATCTGGCAAACTACCGAGAAACAAGGCAAGGACGACCCGATTGCATTGCACTGCTGCCGTACGGACTACTCTTCACACTTCTTGAGTAAATTATTGTCCCTCTCCAGATCCCAATCATGTCCAACTCCCGCGCTGCGTCCTCCATGGGGGCGTCGCGTTCGGTCGGCGCCGGCGCGTCGACATCGGCCGCTGCCCGCAAGTCCTACTTTGAGCAGCAGCGCGAGCTTCTCATGGGCGAGATTGCCATGGTACAGACGGCCCCGCTCTCCCTTCTGTTTCGAGTGTGATCCGTTCGTCTAACATTGGCAGTCGTTTGAGCAGGTCCTCGCAAACATCAACAAACTCAACCGGTCGCTCGAGGCCGTGGTGACGGTGCGTTCGAAAAATTGCGCCCTTGCATATCACTACTCGGCTAACAGACAAACAGGTCGGAAACGAGTTCTCGGCGGTCGAGGCGTTGTGGTCGCAGTTTGAGAGCGTCATGGCCAAGGACCCAGAGCCAGCGGCCGGCGGCGAGGCCGACGAACAGGGCCACGGAGAAGGACACGAGCACGACCAAGAACAGCAAGGTGCGGAGGCCGAAGAGAATCACGACAACCAACGCGACGACGACGAAGAGGAGGCCGCGACACAACTGCACGACGAAGAGGCGGCAGCAACATCAGGTGGCCGAGGACGCACACGAGGAGAAGATGTGGACTTTGACTACTAGGTCAAAAGCGAAAGGTTGACGATTGACGGACTATATTATTTCATTTTATTGTTTTGCTTTCTTCTCTTTGGGCAAAATCCCTGGTTATGGCCGGCGTTTACGGATTTACAGAATGGCAAAGTCACAGCGTAGCCATCCGATATAGGCATACGATTTATTACGGTTATCACTTTAGAGATTGGGATTTGAATTTCAAAATTCACAACTGATATTTCATGCTACAAAGGAAAATAAAGCTGACCCAGGGTAGACCTTTCCGTCCACTTAAACAGTCAATCTCCCTTCCTCAATTGTACATCTCAAGCAATGCGACCATCCAAAATTGTTCCCAACCCCAGAAAACAAAACAAGACGCAGTCGCCGGCAGACGATGCATGGGGAAAGAAGCCAAAAAAGTGCTCTTAAATGCGAGCTTGGCATCAAGCAAGCACAGAGAACGAATAAAAGCCGCGGAGCTCTTCCGTCCCCGTAAAGAAAAGTGACGACGCAAGAGGTGAGGAAGAGGTGCGTGTAAAAACAAGGATTGGCTGACTGCAAAATACAGTCAGGAGGTTAGAATGAAAGGAAATATATGGAGTGCTGTTTCGTAGTCATATCATGCTGAGATGTGGATCATTACTTTGGTGCTGGTGCGCGTAGTGGGGATAGTGCAGTGGTGTGTTGTGTGTGTGCGTGTGTCTGTTGTTTGATGTGTGTTGGTAGATCGAGCCGCGAACGCTGCCTCGCTGTCTCTCCGTACGCGGCAGCATGCCTTCGTCACCATGTTCGTCGTCGCCGTCATCGACATTGTCGTTCGTGCAGCAACTGCTTCCAACTGTTTTGCCGGTCCGCCATATCTGGGCATGCTGCCAAGCTCGCATATATCCGGTACCCTACAGTGGAATGCAGCGTCTCTTCTTCCGCTTCATCGGCCCACCAATAGGAATGTTGCCGCTGCCACTGCCGAAGGTGACACCACTACTGCCGGTGTTGGAAGCACCAGTACCACTGGCACCATTTTTGCCGCCGCCGGCCGTCTGCGCCTCGATGTTTCTGCGGTCGTTGGCGACAACAGTCAAAAGCGCCTGCTCAAAGATCTCGTCGACACCCTTCATCTCTTTGCTGCTGCACTCCATATACTGGGCACCCATTTTCTTGGCGACGGCGAGGCCTTGCTCGGTAGTCACGGGCGTCAGGCCTTGAGTCTTGAGCATGTCGATGCACGTCTTCTTGAACCTCAAATCAGACTTGAGGCCGACCAGGATCAGGGGCGTGTACGGGCAGAAATGCAACACTTCGGGGTACCACTGGTTTGGTTAGTGGAAGAAGCATCAGAAAATAGATTTGTAAATGTAGTAAGCGTAAACTCACCTTGTCCATGACGTTCTCAAGTGAGTTTGGGCAGTCGATAGCAAAGCACACAAAAATGAGATCGGTCTCCGGGTACGAGAGTGGCCGGAGCCGGTCGTACTCTTCCTGACCGGCTGTATCCCACAGTGCCAGCTCAACTGTCTTGCCGGACGGTGGGTGTGTTGGGTAGGTGATGTAGTTCTCAAAGACGGTCGGGACGTATTTCTGGGCGAAGTTAGTGGATGCCCCAGTTCTTGCACTCGGATACCAGAGACGTTCGCGACCTACCTCGGGGAAGTAGCCCTGGCTGTAACTGATGAGCAGACATGTCTTGCCACAGCCGCCGTCACCCACGACGACAATCTTCTTCGAGTACGTTGGCGGCTCGGTCATGTTAGTCATAGCTGTAGCAGACGACTCGCGACCGGAAGACGACGAAGCTGTGCTAATGGTGTTGCTGTCGCTCGTCCGCGCCGGCCGAGACTCAAGGCGGTCCGTAGTCGGCCGCCGCTGGATGCCGTATTCGTATGTGTCGCGCGAAGGTTGTTGATAGTAAGAGTTGCGATATTGCGAAGCCATGGTGAGGCGAAAGATGGGTTAAATGGCGGATGGAATAGAAAGGAAAATGCGAAACAAAAAGACGAATGCGCCGCCTCTGCGCAAGACAGGTAACTGTCCCTGGTCTCTTTCTTGCCCTTTGTCACGTCACAGTGTGCGATGAGCGACCGGACTCACGATCGCGCGCTCGAACAATCGATGATATAAAGTTCTGTTTGGTGGCCTCGGGGGTTATTGGCGAGAAAAGGAAAGGGAACGGAGCGAGTCTCGATCGTCAGAAAACGGCGACCGAAATGTCCACAATGCTGAGCTGTAAAGAGATTTTCTCGTCAGGAATGAAGTGGTCTTGGAATTCAGAGAGAAAAGGGAAGGAGTGAAGGAGAAGAGCGACGGAAGGAAAGAGCGAGGTCCACGGCAAGAGCAGCTTAACGTCGTAAAGTTGACTTTTTGCCTGTTTCGTGTGTTGAAACGCACTGTAGCACGCGTTAGCCGGGCAACGGGCCGCCGTTGTTAGGGGGTGATCATTGTCGATTGCCGCCATCCTCCCTTCTGGCCCGTGCACCACTGCTGACTACTCAATCAATAAATGGACCCGCAAAAATTTAAGTGGTTTTCTCACGGCACGTGCAAACTTCACCTCGCGTACGAAATATATAAATTGAACACGTCCCGCCGTGAATTTCGCGTTTTCTTCCACTTCCACCTCTTCAACCAACATCCACCAAACACCGTCGCCCATCCCTGCAGAGCTCTCCCGCAAACTCAGCCTTCACAACGTCTAAATTCCAAAACTCGACTATGGCGAGCGAATACGTGACCCTCGTCTCTGCCGAGGGCTTCGAGTTCGTCGTTTTGCGTGCAGCTACCGATGTGAGCCCCATGATCAAGCGGATGCTGGACCCAAAGAGCCAGTTTGCTGAGGCCAGGTCGGGCCGGTGCACGTTTCCTGAAATCAGGTTAGTCCTTTTCCCATTCTACGTTTCTTCTCTCACTTTCATGTCCCATTCCCTCTCTTATGCTGTTCCGTCGCCTTCCGTGATGATACAAGCAAAGCACTGTGAAAACTGTTCGAAAGAGTCATCGACGGCATTGTCTGCAAAGTCAGCATCGTCTTTAGGTTCTGTATGACACATTTAGCCTACACTTGATCTGAGGCGTTTACCGGACCCAACCCGTTGACCAGCGTAATCCACAACCAAGCAAGACGAACCGACTGCTGACAGCGCCGCACAGTACTCCCATTCTCGAAAAGGTCACCGAGTATTTCCAGTACTGGTACAAGAACCGCGACAAGGAGGATGTGCCCGACCTTGATATTCCAACAGAGATGTGTCTGGAGCTGTTGATGGCAGCTGACTACCTCGGCATGGACAGTGCGTATTTCCTGGTATATATTGTCCGTTTTATTTACATTACGAGAAGCTAACATTTTTGCAGAACTCGGTTGAACGCGCAGAAAAAACAATCCCTTACCAAAGCCGTAATATGCCACGATACATCGTCACCATAAGCTTCTCTTATGCTCTTGGCGTGTGATACCGGCTAAGTGAGCCGGCTGTTAAGGATAGGCGACTCCCCTTACCTTTTTGCCATCCTCGACCTGCAGACAAGCCACACGATGCATCGGTTTACAAAGGTTTTCACGCACCGGGCACAGCACTCCCCGCGATCGTGATTTATGCTTCAGCACAGCTCATGCTGAATCGCTGCTTTGTAGATGACGAGCGCGCTGCCCGTCAGCCGATCGTTTACCGGCACCATCAATCACGCTTTCAACTGTGCAGGTACTTCGGCCGGCGCTGGCCTTGGCTGGATGTCTGCTTTGGTGTGTCTGCCGCGTGGTTGGTGGGAGAGGAAACTCCAGTCCCCCACACTCTGCTTGTCTCCTTTTCCGTGGGGATCTCGCTTTTACGAAAGGGACACATCCGTGCAAGACGTGCAAATTTGAATGCGATATGAATAACACATGCCTAGGTGATCTGCTTAGATTATCTATTTAGACATTTGATCGATTTCTTTTAAGTTTGCGGTCCGCCTTGATGCTCTATGTGAATTTGACCAACACGCTTTCTAAGCAATAAACCCCTCATAACCCTTTTGACGTCCATTAACACCCAAACACCTAATAATAGCCGCCTCTTCCACGACCCCGGCCTCCGCCTCGGGAAAATCCACCTCCGCGGCCTCCTCTGCCACTTCCTCTGTAAACACCACCTCCATAGCCACCACCTCCATAACCACGGTTGTCATCACCACCGTACGGGCGCCGGGGTTCCGAGGCCCCCGGGCCCCGCTGCTTCCTCTCGCCCCGTTCCTGCTTGGTTGCATGCCAAATGTTGGGCACTTGGATCAACTCGCAAAAGGCTGCCGTATGCGGGTTCGTGTGCTCGTCTGGCTGGCCCTTGGCATACGTCTCCGGCTGACCGGGCTCGGGCGCGTGCACAGGCGCCGTGATAGCAAAGTTGTGGGGTACTGCCAAGAGGCCCTTGGCAACAATTTTCTCCTCTACCCACACACGTTCTGTGTCGATAAGTGTGCGGTAATGCGCTTCGCCCTGGTCGGGCGGCACTGGTACGTCCCGCTCACCAACGGTCAGATCCTTGGCAAAGGCACGTGTAATTGCGAGCCACTCAGGGTCATATTCCAGGCGGAAGCGAGTCCGTGTGCTGGCAGCCGTGTCGGCTGCGTCGATTGCGCCGGTTGCTTCGTCACCCTCAGCTGCCTCGTCTTTCTTTTCGATTGGCGGCTCGACAGTCCCGACCGTTGCACTGGGTTCCGCGGGACCAATTTCACATAGCTGCAGGAAATGACGCCCTGGCAGGCACTTGTCCAGGGCCAAGAAGTTGACCTGGGTGTTTGTGATTGTTGGCGGCACGGGTTGGCCTGGCTTCAGGTGAGAGCGGTGCTGGTGTTGCTGCCGTGAAGGGAGCGGGCGCTGAAACGAGGCCGGAAGCTGTGCTAAGAGCTCGCTCGACACGCCATCAATGTTGGGAATAGCGGCTGACATATCCTCTTTATTCTCGCCTTCGTTCAGTTCAGTCGGTACTGTAGTCTCCGGCTTCTTCTCGGCTGGTGCCGGGGCACTGTCAGTGCCCTTGTCGTCATCATCGTCGTCGTCGTCAAGGTCCAGGTCGATCTCATCTGGGTTACCTGGATCGGCAGTTTGTGTCGGTGGAGGGACTGGGCTTATTTTGCGTGGGGCAGTCGCTTCATTAACAGCACTCGCAGCAAGTTCTTCCTTATGGGCCTGCTCAGTCTGTGTAGCCTGTACGAGGTCTTCCAGTTCCGGCGGATCAAACTGCTTGATAGCTGCAAATTTGCAGTGCATATGCGCCGAGAACCAGAACCGTGGCCGCAGCCGGTCCAGGACATATTCGGCGGCCGTATTACCCAGCGTACCCTCCATGGACTCGCGGCGGAAGTGTGGCTTCATGCGGTACAGCTGCTCATTGTCGCCATGCCACTCAATCGCGCGCGGCCAGTCGTGGCTCATGCCAATGTCGACAGGCTCACGGATCTGCAGCAGTTTGCGCACGTCACACTCGCGCACATGGTAAAAGCTCTTGATGTCGTCTTGCCGGAATGGCAGGCGCTCGTGGTGCGGCCGGCGGTAGTCTGACCCTTTCCAGATGCCGCTCATGCCCGCCAGCCGCAACGGACCAAAACGCAGCACGTTGGCCGCGCCCCAGTAGTAGATGTTGGGCGCCACCCAGCCGCCGTAGAACAGTTCCCAGAGGTAGCCGGCGGCCTCGTGGTTGCCACCGATGAAGACGGTCAGGTACGGCGCCTTGCGGGCACCCGAGTAGTAGAGATGAAAGTCGCCCATCGCGCGGTACTTTGGCGGTACCGACATGAGGTTGAGATCTGACGCATTGCGCGTGGCCTGGAAGTCACCGCCAATGATGACAAGGTCAACACCATCCCACCCCCGCTCTGCGCACGACGCGTCAACAGCACCGTAAATTGCATCGAGTGCGCCATGACCCTGCGGTGCAAGAGTTAGCGACAGCTCTGCCATAGATGTCGTGAAGCCTAGAAAACGTCAAGAAAATACTCACGCAACCCTCAATGGCTACCCGCACCCCACCGACCTCGCGGAGTCCAGGAATTTCAGTCATCGTCAATATTTCGAAGCAAGTACTGACGCCAACCCCATCGGTGTACGTTCTTGAGCTCCAGAGGCTGCTTTTAAAAGTGTTTGTGATATTAAGCTCTACAAAGTAGGCACGTGATCTTAAAGTACATGCTCACGTGATGACAACCTTGGAAACATAAGACTCCAAGCATCTGAGTCAACAGTGACTCACGATGAAGTCTGGAGTCCAGTAAAAGCGAACCACAGGACGGCATTCCGACTCCACTGATCATATCTTGCGCAAAACGTCATTGTTTTGGTTGACCACTTGGTGTGCGGTGATCCCATACGTGCGGCTTGTTTCCGTGTCGAGAGGTTGGCCTCATTTGTGACTCGATTTAGTGAGATGGCTGACTGGACTCGGAGAATAAAAATACAATAAAAAGAGACCAGTATCTATCGGAGGAAGCGGGGCCTCTCGTCCGCCCTTGTCTTTGGAAACGTAAAACTTTGTGGCTGTCTCCGACGTTTGAACTCGAGGCTTCAATTGACATTTTTCTGTCGACAATTGCCCTTCATGGAACAATGCCATGCATGCAATGAACGGAGGAGGAAAGCATGGGCAAATCAGAATAAGTTTGGATGCAAACAGTAAGCTTAAAGCCCGCAGTCGGGCTCGTGTCCGGAGAATCATTACAAGACATTTGAAGGCGGAGACTTCCACTGTGGCAGAATGCGGGGAAGCTGGTCAGACTGGTCCGCTGGGCGCCGGATGCCGCCGGTGCCCTTCTCTAAGTGCAAGCCGTTCTGCCATATCTTGTACTTCCACTGCCGAAATGCTGCCACGAGGTACTTCCGTAAGATCACCTGGACGGACTGCTCAACACGACACGACAGTGGCTGCTTATCTAGAACCAGTGTGCTGCCAACGGCCACCAACGGATCTGCAGGCGAACTTATACTGTGCGGCCAGTTTTTAGGTAGTCCTGCATTTGTACTTTATCCAGCTCTCGGTCGTGATTTCCTTTTCTTGTCTTATGCCACTTTCGAATTCCATTTCAAGAGGAAGCTACGATTGTGCACACTCTCCCTGCCCATCGTTCCTTCTTTATCGACCTTTTCCCACCAAGTCTAGAAGGAACTAACAGCAACATCTTATCCCCGCGTTCCTTATCGACGGCCGTCAACAGGCTCGAGCTGAGCGGCATCGTCATATCAGTTATCGCGGACCTTCTACTTCGCTGCAATGGCCCCTGGTGCTATATCGCCGGAGCGTGGCCCGACTGAGCCTGTCGGTAGCCTGACGACAACATTCGACGACAGGCTTCGCTTCTATCTCAATGGCACAAAGGTCGTCCTTGATGAGATTGACCCCGAGCTCACACTGCTCGAGTATTTGCGGGGAATTGGGTTGACCGGAACAAAGCTGTAAGTGAACAAAGCTGATACCGAACGTCAATAGAGCTCCATTCAGCGCAGTGGTACGGAGTAACTGACCTTCTTTTCCCAGAGGATGCGGCGAGGGCGGCTGCGGTGCGTGCACGGTGGTTGTCAGCCAGTACAACCCAACGACGCGCTCCATCTACCATGCCAGCGTTAATGCGTGCCTGGCACCCCTGGCTAGTGTAGACGGGAAACATGTCATCACGATCGAGGGCATCGGCAATGTTAACAAACCGCACCCCGCGCAGGAGCGGGTGGCCCAAGGAAACGGAAGCCAGTGTGGTTTCTGCACACCGGGTATCGTTATGAGTCTGTATGCGCTGCTTCGCAACAACGATAGACCCACGGAGCTCGACATCGAAGAGGCTTTTGACGGTAACCTGTGCCGCTGCACCGGGTACCGCTCGATCCTCGACTCGGCACAGACCTTCAGCATCAACGCCACGTCAGGCTGCATCAAAGCTAAGGCCAACGGTGGCAACGGCTGCTGCATGGATGGGAAAGAGAATGGGGGCGGCTGCTGCAAAGACAAAACAGAGAGCAACGGCGATCAGCCCATCAAGCGGTTTACGCCGCCGGGATTCATCGAATACAACCCCGACACGGAGCTTATCTTCCCGCCTGCCTTGAAGAAACACGAGTTCCGACCCCTGTCTTTTGGCAATAAGAGAAAGCGGTGGTTCCGTCCAGTGACCCTGGACCAGCTGCTCGAAATCAAGAGCGTGTTCCCCCAGGCCAAGATCATCGGTGGCAGCTCTGAGACACAGATCGAGATCAAGTTCAAGGCCTTCGACTACCCGGTGTCGGTGTTTGTCGGCGACATTCCCGAGCTTCGAGAGTATGCCTTCAGTGACACCCACCTCACCATCGGTGGCAATGTCGTCCTGACCGACCTTGAGCACCTTGCCGAGAAGTCTGCTCACGAATACGGCCCAGCTCGTGGACAAGTATTTGCTGCCATCAACAAGCAGCTAAAGTATTTTGCTGGCCGGCAGATTCGCAATGTGGGCACACCTGCTGGTAATCTTGTGACAGCATCGCCCATCTCCGACCTCAACCCTGTCTTTGTGGCAGCGGAGGCCGTCGTTGTCGCCAAGGCCAAGGATGCCTCAGATCCTACCGGCGTGGCGGTGAAGGAGATTGAGATCCCAATGTCTGGCTTCTTCCAGGGATATCGCCGCACAGCTTTGCCGTCTGAGGCGGTTCTTGCTTCCATTCGCATTCCAATCACTCCCGCCAAAGGCGAGTACTTCCGAGCTTACAAGCAGGCCAAGCGTAAAGATGACGACATTGCCATTGTGACAACAGCCATGCGCATCCGCATCGATGAAGACGGCATCGTCCAGCAGTGCAACCTTGTCTACGGTGGCATGGCACCGACGACGGTGTCGGCCAAAACGGCCAACGCTTTCTTGATTGGTCGCCGCTTTGCCGAGTTGGAGACTGTCGAAGGTGGTATGAATGCTCTTGAACAGGACTTCAATCTTCCCTTCTCTGTCCCGGGCGGAATGGCGTCCTACCGGAAGGCTCTAGCTCTCAGCTTGTTCTACCGATTTTACAACGAGGTCATGGCTGATCTGCATGGGCACGAAACTGTTGATGGGCCAAACGGCGTGGATGGGGTGAACGAGCCGAACGGTGCGAGCGGACACGATGCGGTTGACGGCGCGAACCCCACAAATGGCGTGGATGGGATTGAGAAAAACGCACACTTTGACCGACAAGCTGTGGAAGAGATCGAAAGAGAAATCTCGACGGGTGTGACTGACAACGACGCGGCTGTTGACTATGCGCAAGAAATTGTTGGCAAAGCCAACCCGCATCTTGCTGCGCTCAAGCAGACGACAGGAGAAGCACAATATACAGATGACATCCCTCCTCTAAGCAATGAGCTACACGGCTGCCTCGTTCTGTCCAAGAAGGCACATGCACGCATCTTGAGCATCGACTACGAAGCCGCGCGCGATGTTCCAGGTGTTGTGGAGATCATTGACCGTCATCACATGCCCAGTGAGGCAGCAAACCACTGGGGCGCACCCCACTTCGACGAGGTGTTCTTCGCGGAAGATGAGGTCTTTACGGTCGGCCAGCCGATCGCAATGGTCTTGGCCACAACGGCAGCACGTGCCGCCGAGGGCGCGCGGCTTGTGAAAATTGAATACGAAGAGCTGCCAGCCATCTTCTCGATGGAAGAAGCCATCGAAAAAGAAAGCTTCTTCAACTTCCACCGTGATCTGAAGCGGGGTGAGGATGTGGACGCGGCTTTCGAACACTGCGACCATGTGTTCACGGGTACCTCGCGCATGGGAGGACAAGAACACTTTTACCTCGAGACAAACGCGACTGTGGCAGTGCCGAAGCCGGAGGATGGCGAGATCGAGATCTTTTCCAGCACCCAGAACGCGAACGAGGCACAGGATTTTGCTGCACGCGTGTGCGGCGTGCAGGCCAACAAGGTGGTCGTGCGCGTCAAACGCCTTGGTGGTGGCTTCGGTGGCAAAGAGACGCGGTCGATCCAACTCGCTTGCATCGTGGCTCTGGCGGCAAAAACTACACGTCGTCCCGTGCGGTGCATGCTGACCCGCGAAGAGGACATGGTGACGTCCGGACAACGGCACCCATTCATTAGTAAGTGGAAGGTGGGCGTCAACCGCGACGGTAAGCTGCAGGCCCTGGACCTGCGTCTCTACAACAATGCAGGCTGGACGTGGGATCTGTCTGCTGCCGTGTGCGAGCGGGCGATCACGCACAGCGACGGCTGTTACAACATTCCTAGCGTGCGCATCCGCGGGTGGTTGTGCAAGACGAACACAATGTCCAACACGGCTTTCCGCGGATTCGGTGGGCCCCAGGGTCTGTTCGTTGCCGAATGCTACATGTCAGAAGTTGCCGACCGGCTAGGCATGCCGGTGGAAACGCTGCGGGCCATCAACATGTACAAGGACGGCGAATTGACGCCGTTCAACCAGTCCATCACCGATTGGCACGTCCCGCTCATGTATGAGCGACTGCAGAAGGACACAGATTACGCGAACCGGCGCACAGCTGTGGAAAAGTTCAACAAGGAGAATAAGTGGCACAAGCGCGGGCTTGCGATCATCCCGACAAAGTTTGGCATTTCCTTCACAGCACTCTGGCTTAACCAAGCCGGCGCGTTGGTGCACATCTACCACGATGGATCTGTTCTGTTGGCCCATGGCGGCACGGAGATGGGTCAAGGTCTGCACACGAAGATGGTGATGATCGCAGCGCAGGCCTTGCGTGTGCCGTTGGACAGTGTCTTCATTAGCGAAACGGCCACAAACACCGTCGCCAACGCGTCAGCCACAGCGGCATCGGCCTCTTCCGATCTCAACGGATACGCCGTGTACAATGCATGCGAGCAGATCAACCAGCGTCTTGCCCCGTACCGTGAGAAGCTGGGTGAAGGGGCTACGATGAAAGACTTGGCGCATGCGGCCTACTTTGACCGTGTCAACCTGTCGGCCCAAGGCTTCTACAAGACACCCGAGATTGGATATTCGTGGGACGAGAACAAGGGCAAAATGTTCTACTACTTCACACAGGGCGTGACAGCCGCCGAGGTCGAACTGGATACGTTGACCGGCACCTGGACGTGTCTCCGCGCCGATATCCTGATGGATGTTGGCCGCACCATCAACCCGGCGATTGACTATGGCCAGATCCAGGGTGCGTTTGTGCAGGGCATGGGTCTGTTCACGATGGAGGAGAGTCTCTGGCTGCGCAATGGGCCCATGGCGGGCCACTTGTTCACACGCGGTCCCGGCGCATACAAGATCCCCGGCTTCCGCGACGTGCCGCAAGTGTTCAACGTGCAGCTGCTCAAGGGCGTCGAGTGGAAGGAGCTGCGCACAATCCAGCGCAGCCGTGGCGTGGGCGAGCCGCCGCTGTTCATGGGCAGCGCAGTGTTCTTTGCGATTCGAGACGCGCTCAAGGCCGCGCGGGCCGAGTATGGTGTGGTGGCGAAGACGGTGGACGATGCGAGCAAGGACGACCTCGACAGCGACCAAGGTCTGCTCCGCCTCGAAAGCCCCGCGACGCCGGAGCGCATCCGGCTGGCCTGCGTCGACCCCATTATGGAGCGGGCGCGGGTGACGGCCAAGCCCGGGGAGAAGAGCTTCTTCATCTACATCTAGTTGTGTGGCTCCAGGGTACTGGTGGCTGCCGCGTGCCTTTGCAGGTGTGTTGTATTATTGGTCGTACAGAGTACACGCAAATGCATGAGCCGCTTTCCATATGTATGCTGTTTAGGAATACGAAATTGCAAGAGCTATCAATAGGGTCAGGGTTTGGTGTACTGGACTTGACAATGCTGTCGTCTCGTAGAATGTCGTCTCTTGATGTGTCGGAGAAAAGTGTCGTATTTGTGGATGGGCTTGCACGAGAAGGTCAATAGGACAGTGCGATAAGTGCGAGTAGTGTACATTCGCACAGAGCGTATTGAAGGCGAGTTGGTTCCTGCATTCCTAATAGCGGATACATCTTCCGTGCTGTCCTGTCTGTTACTCCGCACTCTCCCACATCTCTCGCGAGCGTCTGTGGCCACATGCATGGAGTTATAAAGCTCCTTAATCCGGAAAACAAGAGGTTCTGTTCGGGCGAGAGGAGGTCACCTTTGCATATTATGTAATCCAACCAAGTACTGTTCCCACTGCAAACGTATGGCGAGATAAATATAGAGGAGCGCTCGAAAAGATCATTACCAAACACTGTGCAGTGGAATAGAAATATGTGGCTAGGGAAGGAGCAGGTGTGCTCGAAAAGAGTACAGGGTATGTGGTTGCGACACGACTATTTCCTTGCGACGAATACACTTTCTTGGGACAGCTAGAGGCAGGAGGGCCTAGGCTACTTGTCTTCCCCTGCCCGCGCCTTCCCTTCCTTGCTTGTGACTGGCTAGCTCTTTCCTGCTTTGCCGCCTTGCGACCATTTTAATGCCTCTTTCCTAGGCCCGCCAAAGCCCATTCGCTTGGCCTAGCGCCCCGCATACAGACTGCAGCAGTCCAGCAAAGCAGCAGTGAAGGGCTTGCAGGTGCAATTCTGTCCTAGCCGGCTGAATTTTTTCCTGCTGCTCACGCGAGGCAATTCCTGCGCCAAATTTCGATGCCGTCGTTTTCCCTCAGCCTCTTTCAGGTGTCTCTTGAGTGATGGACCATTGTTCTTCTTTAGCTTTCTTGGCCTGCCTCGCTCTATTTCGGCCGTGCTCCCCATCCGACCTACTTGTCACCGTGGACACCAAGTCAATTGGCCTGTCATGAGCAATTTGGCCATTTTTGCGAAGCGACGACACCAGCCAAAGTGACGTGATATTCTTACTTTTGCATTCGCGCATTGCCGGCATCGCAGTTCGACAGCCCATATCCGGTATTTCGACGTCCAACGGCTGACACGCGTTCGGCTGCTTGACGTCTGACGCCATCGTGCTGGAAAGGTCCAGCGTCACCGAACCCAATAAGCGCCTCCGGATTTATTTCTCTTTTTTTTCGAACACCTGTCAGCACCTGCGATCGTCACAGGTTGGCCGCCCTCTGTCTTGCCGATTGGATTGCCAGCTACCTCACTCGAGCGTTCCTTGTTCGCCCACACCCCTAACCACCTGCAGCCAGCGGGCCACGCGTGTGACGGACACAGACGGCCTGCCACAGCCCACACGCAGACCAGACGTACAAGGGCAATTTTGGACCTTTTCATTGCATTCTTTGCGTAACCATCCCTCATCGCCTACAGGGCAAGAGTCCCGAGGGGGAAGGGAACGAAAGGGAGCACGAGGCAAAGCACTGTGTTGCTGAATCACCCGCGGGAAACGACACGGCCTCGGAGAGCCTACAACACCAGGCCAGCGAGGGGAGGATCCATGGGACGGCGGTCTGCGTGGATACACCAGGCACCGAGGACACGAGCCACCGCCAGGCTGCGGCCGGTACGATAGAACGGCCAGGAAAGTCGAGAAAGGGCTCCGCCGTAGCTCAACGACGAACGCCACGCGACGCAGAGCAACGCAACGAGCGCCCATACGGCCACACAGACACACAAGATGGACAGAGATCTTCTGCACAAGACGGCCACGCGCGTCGCGCCCGCTGGCGAGATCAAGACCGAGAGTAATGGCAACGGCAACGGCACCGGTAAAGCTACCGGCAGCAAGGCGGCGTCAAATAACGACCTCGCTTCAGGAGCTGCCACGACCGACAGCAACAACGGCAACGGACGCACGCCAAAGAAGCGCCGCAAGGTTAACCATGGTGAGTGATTGTGCGGCGGGACGAAGCCAGGAGAAGGCGAGGACGTGAGCGCGCGTGTACGTCTCGAGCTCAAGACGCAGTCTTCTCAGCCGTGTGCTCTCTTCGGCTGCTCACTGACCCCCTGGCCTCGTATCCAGGCTCGCCCCCTCTCCACAACATGTCTACTGCTTCACTGGCTAACCCCTGCCTGCAGCTTGTGTATATTGCCGTCGATCTGTAAGTTTATTTTGTCCCAATCTGAAGACTGCGCCAGAGGGTTGGGACCTAGGGATGGGACCGACGAATGGACCTAGCTGCTGTGCTGTACTTCTCCACTGGCCGCCCGGTCCCGCAAAGCAGCAGCTCATCCGAAGGCTGGAACCTACCGCAGTCATGCCACCTTCGAATCGCCTCATTGCGTCGGTTTTCTGTGTTTGGAGACAGCTTGCTAACAGGTGTTCTTCTATCTACAGCATATGACTTGTGACTTGGTACGTGTTTTGCTTCCCATTGCTTTTGATTTCTGCACTCTCCGTGGATCCTTGATCCGGGACGTCTACCCGTCGTTGCTGCAACTTTTGCTCAAGCATTCGCACCCTGCAGCCCCCTTCCCTTGTACCGTTTGTCCTCCCACACCTATTACCTAGTCTTCCGAGTGCGCTCTAGGCGTGACATTTTTGCGTTCTCCCCACCCTGCCATCCCTCGTTTCAAGCCGATTACTTGCTAGTTGATTCGTGGAGGCCATCTACTGACTTCGCCCAGGAACGGCCATGTACGAGATGCATCAAGCGCAACATCGGCCACCTTTGCCACGATGAGCCGCGCGAATCCGAGTCAAAAAAGTCCAAGAGCACCGTCGGCGACACCTCCGTGGCTGACGAATCAGAGGACTTTACGGATCCTCGCGCCTCGTTGAGCACGGCGACTGGCAATCCGAGTACCAGCACCAGCGCAAACGCAGCCATGCGGCCGCCGTCTTTCGACACGGGACGCGAGGCGGCCAAGAATGCCTTTACTACGGCTGGCGTACTGGGCCAGGCCAACCCAATGCAGCTTGTGCGACCCAGTGCTGTTTCTGGAATCCAGCCCAATCTCATGTCTTCCAACGACGTGAGCCAGTGTATGTTTTTGCCTTCCTGCCGTAGTGTTTATAGCATCTCTTGTTCTACCCTGGTCTTCCTTCTTCCCGTCAAGTGCACTGTTCTTTCCCCTAGCCACAACAGGCCAATTGTTTCTCTCCCGTTCGACACCCCCTTGGACGACTGCTTCCCAATTTTGCTATTTTTGCTTGTGTTAAACACGTTCTCCCTCCGCATGTCCTTTCAAGCACCCCCCTTTTCTTCGTTCACTGTCGGGTTTGATGAACGGCCGGGATATTTGTTAGGTGGTCCTACTGCTCCTGTCTTGCTGTGCTCCGTTCCCCGTCCTTTTAACTTTGACCTACTCGTTCCGCGCGGTTCCTAACTCTATTTTAGTTGGTGGGTTTTCCGATGCGTGGTTGACTGCACAGAACCATTTCCACGATATGCACGACCATTCGGGCTACATGATTGTTCCCGAGGTCAGCGGCGAGCTGCAGTTCCTCAACGATTTCCTTCAGAGCAGCATGGTCGATGATGCTGCCTATGTATCAGATGACCAGAGCAACCAAATGCTGCGCAGCGCGCCGCCCGACGTTGCCACAAATTTCTTGACCAGCGGCACTGGCAGCAATGCAACCGCAAGCGGAAGCGGAAACGACGGCAAGGCGAACTTACAAAACGACAACAGTGCAGCTCTGGCCGGCAATGTCCTCCTCCCAGCGAGCGCTCTGGGAACCGGCGCCGGCGCAGGGTCTATGCTCCCGCCCGACCGGGCCACGTCCGTAGCTGCTGCTGCTGCCTCGGGCGCCCTCGATATAAGCAGCCTTACAGATGCGCCATCGACACGCTCTGCCGCCGTAGATAAGGCACGCGAATACTACTTCCAGGCCGCCGACCCATCCGGCAACGACACCCCCGAGCAGCGCATGTCCGACCTGCTCAAAGCAAAATACGACGCCGGTCTGTTAAAACCGTTTAACTACGTTAAGGGCTATGCACGCCTGCACACCTACCTCGACAGCCATAAGATCGCGCCGGCGTCGAAGCAAAAGATTCTGCGCCAGCTCGACCGCTTCCGGCCCAAGTTCCGCGAGAAGATGCAGGCCCTGACCGACTTGGAGCTGATCTACGTCGAGATGTGGTTTGAAAAGACCCTCATGGAATACGACCGTGTTTTTGCGAGTATGGCTGTGCCAGCGTGCTGCTGGCGCCGTACAGGCGAAATCTTCCGTGGGAACAAGGAAATGGCAGAGCTGATCCACGTACCCGTGGAGAGTCTGCGCGATGGCAAAATCGCTTTGCACGAGATCCTGACAGAAGAGTCCATGGTCCGCTACTGGGAAGAGTTTGGCACAATTGCGTTTGACTCGGCCCACGATACGCTCCTAACGGCTTGCTCGATCAAGAACCCCAGCGACTCGTCCAAAGACCCAATCATCAAATGCTGTTTCTCACTCAAGATCCGGCGTGACGACCATAAGATGTACGTCTCGTATCGTCCTTGCTCTATCCAGCTAATGTTATCAATATACTAACTTTGTTTACCTTAGCCCGAGTTTAATCGTTGGTAACTTTCTGCCACACGATCCATTGATTAACTGATCGAGAACATCCCCATGCCGCCTCTTTTCTGTCCATTTTCTGTTTCATTTATTGCATTTGTCGGGTTCCATTTTGTCTTTTCTTTTTGTCGATTACCCTTCAGAACTCTCCTTACTTCACATTCCCGAGTACATAATCTCATTCTCCACACTGTGTTCTTGCTTTCATCCTTTCTTGCAAAGGGCTGGGAGTCCACGGGCTTTGGCCAGGTATAATTAGGGCGGCCGGTTCTGAACCCTTTGTATATCTATTGTTTCGAAATGACTTCGTTGTATATGTTTATGCTTTCCTTCGTGCTTTGCTTTCTTGGCATCAAAAGAAATCCACGATACCTTTCAGGATTTATATACTTTGACTCTCCGTCATTTTCTCCACTGGTTTTGTTGCCTTACTTTGTTATCTTCCGTGTCGCTGGCTTCAACATTCTAGCTCACGCACCTGTGTTATATATATCTCTGTAGAGCCCGGAAAAGGGTTTATCAGCCTCGTCCTACAATGCAAAGGAAGTTTCATTACCTCTTTCTTTCTTTAGCTGCTCCATATTCAGTGTGATAACTCACGTGTTCAAAAGTGTGTGCCAAGGAAACAACGATCAACCCGAGACGGCAATAACGAGAGTCGCGACTGCCACTTCGGACCTTGACCACGGTCGCTGCTTCCTCATGGTTGCTATTCCGAAATAATCTTGCATATCCTCTTTTTTTCAGCCCCCTTTTTGTTCCGCGATATAAATTCGGTCGCCGTTCTCGAAACAACCTACTCCATGACTTGAAGCTTTATCAATGCAGAGAAAGGTCTTCTCGCGACCATGACAGAAGCTGCAATCGGCGGAAACGCCGCGCAAACGGCCGGCTCTAAACGCAAAAGGAGTCACGTTCTAGGCATGCGTACCATTTTCGAGACCTTCTTTCATTTAGGTTTTTTTTCTGCCATTCTGACTGACCCTAGACCTCATATCTGACCTCGAGCACCGCCTCCCCTCGATTAAAGGTGATACTGTGGCAGCGGCGGCGCTGGCCGACTCTGTTCGCCGCCGGATTCTGCAAAAGGATTCGAATCGGTTCGACGGTGACGAATCTGCTCATAAATCTGCCGTTCTCCTATGGAACCTTGTACTTCGACTAGAACGCGAGGCAGAGAAGACCGCAGTCCCTGCCGAGTACAAGAATCTCCTTCTCCATGGCCGAGTGCTTGCTTTTGTAGTCATTGACAAAAGCACAAGCTCTGATGCGCTCAGTTCCTTTGAGAAGGAAGAGCCATCCGTGGGGTCACTTGTACTGTATGCTCTAAACATCGCAGTACGGGCAGCAAAGGCGTGCATCGGTAAGTCTATGTCTCATCAAATAGTTGGTGCTTCAGAGACAAGTTTAACATGGCCCAGATGGAGAAGACATGGAGCTTGGCCACGTGGTCCTTGAGCAGGCTGCTATATACAGGCAAAGATTGGCCAAGCTCCTTTCTGATTGCGACGGTGACAACTCCAAACGCCTAAAGCCAAAAGCCGACAAGCTTAGGATCAGTCACCTAGTTCTCCAGGTGACGCAGGTAATGACCGCTGCTGTCTATTTCCCGGAGTACGATCCTGTACCCTATTCTGACTCAATAGTTGTGGAGAGAGAATCGACTCGCAGGTGCCGATCGACTGTACACGAAAGAGACGAGCAACTTGAGAGATGACTCGTTTAACACCGAATCCCTAGAATTCATGGCTGCGGCGCTCTTTCGGATAGGAAAATCGCTACTCTCCAAGAGGGATTTTGCGTCTTCCGTCACATGGCTAGACCGAGCAAGAGAGACTCTTTCAAAAATGGACCAGTCTACGTTATCTTCAGACGCGAAGGAGCTCCGTCTCTCCATCACGTATTCGCTTGCTATTTCATGTCTTGGTCTGCAAACACCATCCGGAAACCAGCGCGCCAAGGAGCTCGCACATAGCCTACGAACCGTCGTCACGAGAGACAACGACAGGCGGGTACAACTGATCCAGCTGGAGCTCTATGCATCGCCACTATCAGAAAGCTTCGATGCTAGTGGCTATGCGGACACCCTCCTCCAGATGATCGATATTTTTAAGTCGTCTTTGGACCAATTCAAGCTGCTACACTTTCACATTCAAAAACTGCACAGTAAAAGCCCGGGCCTCGGATGCAAGGTCCTCGATGAGTTCATGCTCTCTCTGCGCCATAGAGACGATGCCATGGAGTGGATCGAAAAGTTGATCATTACGCGTGTCTGGTTACTTGCACATCAACGTGAAACAAAACAGGAGCTCGATGCAGTTCAGAGTGTTCTGTCCAAATTACGAATGTCGATTGGAGCCGATACGGCCTCCGCAGCCCAGACTGTAGGTTCACAATCATCACTCCAGATGTCTAATGGATACTAACATCATTGTGCAGTTGATATGGAAGCGCATTGAGCAAGGGTACCAGGAGAGACTATTTGCAACGGCTATTCAGTGGTGTCGCCTTGCCCTGTGCCATACTTTTGAGGCGAGTGGGCGGACCAATAGGACTTTAATCGAACGGTGAGATCTCCTTCACTCTTGACACCTGGTGAGCAAACCTTTTCTAAAATACAGGCCCTGTTTTAGGAAACTTCTCCTGTGTTGTATCGAGGATGGCGACATAGACACAGCCAAATCAGTGTTTGTCAGCATGCCAGAAGCATCCCGAGACGAACCAATGACAAAATACTTCTTGTTCAAGCTGGCCATCAAAGCGAACGACTTAGAGATGGCGACCGACTGCTTGAGAGGAATAACCATCTCTGCAGAACGGACGAAGCTTCTTCATGCATGTGTCCTCTGTGCAAGGCACGAAAAGGCACCGCAATTTATGGTTCAAGCAATGAAAAGGCTGGCAGACACAATCAACCATGACCCTTCGAATCAAGTTCACGCACCGGCTCTTTTCCGCTGCACGATCCTCATGCTTCGGGATATTGTAGACGGCGCAAACAAAGATGGTTGCAACCTGATCAGGGATGGCGAATCTACGAAAACATTACAAGCAACCCAAGACTTCGCCGACATTTTCAACGGTGGCACGTCATCCAGCCCAGAAACTCGATCTTTTTTAAATAGTAAGCTAACAGTATTCCGCAGTCGTCTATGCCATGGAAAGTGATCGGAGTGCTCACACCGAGGTGGGTAAACGCCAGTTTACTATGGATGAGCTTGAATGGTTTTGCAGAGCAGCATACAACCTGGGCCTGAAATACTCGGGGACATTGGACCTGCGGCACACTGTGGCCATCCTGGAAGCGTGCGTAAAGATCACCAAACTGTTCCCAGATGACCAGGAGATACGTGCAACTACCGATATATCATCCAAACGACTCATATGTCGATTCCTGATCGCATCCGCACTAGCTGCTCTAGTGAGGCGACCATCTACTTCCGAGTCAGAAGAACAGACTCTCAAAGATTGCCAAGCCATGCGCGAGCATATTCGAGCATTCCATACTCAGCTCAAGCGACAAGGGAATGTTGGCGAAAGCACGCGTTCATCGGACCTTTTGAGAAAGTCTTCCGTACTTGTTGTGTTCGATTTTGAAGGTGCCATCCGTCTTGGCGATTGGGACGATTTGGAGGACATCTGCGAAACAGCTGCCTCCTGCCATGAATCGGACACGCTCCGCGTTCTTGGAGACTCTCTTCTCCGGTCCCAGGTTCATGTACCAGGTGAAAGTGTGTGCCATATAAGCTTTGCCATTCCAAACATCACTTCATAATTTTTGGTCTTATGTCGACGGTTTACTGACAGCATATTATAGAATTCGTCTCAACAATGCGCCTCATAATCGGAAAACTACACCAGGCGGGTAGCTTCAAAAGTGACAAACTTATCAAATACTATCGATGCTTGTTCCAAGCGATTCTTTATCGTGGCCATGATGCTGCCTTCCAGGTAATAGAAGAGGTCAAGGAGATGATCCAAGTCGGCTTGAATTCCGAGGTAAGATAGCTTGCATTGTGCGCATGTTTACAGTTGTACTCTCCCTTAATAAAATTGAACAGTTGACCCCAGACAACCTTGTGCTAACCACAGATACCCAGGCTGCAACAAATTGGCCAGAGGATGAGCTTCAGTTTCTCGCCGCGATATCGTTCAACGAAGGCATCGACTGGTTCGCTGTTGGCCGTGAAGACCTTGCCCGGCAGTGGGTTCTTTCAGCAGCAAGTTTGGCGGATCAGTGCCACGACGGGGGCGCACTCAAGACTTTGATCAGTGCCAGGTTCCGACTTCTCAATATCGGTGACTTGGAGATCAAGGAGTCCATTGAGTGGGACATTCACGAGACTGCTGATGCAAACGGCACCAGCGCCTGATTGCGAGTCGACTCTTTGATTTTGGAGTTTCTGAGGTCGGAATGCAAGACTGGACGACCTGCTCCGTTTATTCGAGTCTGTCAATTTCATATCAGCACGCTTAAATCAGACACCGACGTCTCACTGCTTGTTCAAAAAGGAAATTGCTCGTGTGAAGACTCAGCGGTCAACTTAGCAGCTCGACAAGGGTACGGCTCGGCCGGCAGAGCGGGTGCAGCCGCAAGCAATCACACGATCATAAGGTCCTGCTTGTCCAGTATGTCGTACTCCTAAAGTATGTCGTTTCCCTCAACGCAATCATTTCGATACTCCCTGTGAAAATATGCGACGCTCGCTGCACAAGCCAGGGTCCAAAACCGGGAACCCCACCGAAGAAGGATCGCTGCCGCTGCCGTTTCCGTTGACCGAATGCTGCCGGGTGGGGGCGCATGCATTGGTTGACAACCCTGCCCTGGCCAGACTCAAGATGCAGGAGACAAGTGTACCTTGAGTGGCTGGAGTGGCTGCAAAGACTTTCAGCGTGTCTCGGTACTCTGCGCTCACCCCCACGGCAGCCCCTCCGAGGCGCGCAACAGCCATTTGCTAACACGATGTTTGTTTCCCAGTTCGACGCCACGGCCGCCTGGGTGAGTCCGGAATTTAACGAAAGGATCAGAAAGGGCTGACCGTTTGTTGACGTCCTGGTCTTCTTTGGCCACGGTTGCTCCTAAACATTTTCGTCACTGCCTTTTTGTTATGTAAGAGGCCCTCTATGGAGTGTTTGCAGCGTCCTTTGACCCCATAACGTCTCAGTCTGCCCGATATTCCTCTACAAACACGTCGACATCGGTCTCACTTGTGTGTTGCCTATCGTTTCTAGCCAAGGGCCAACTGTCTCCTCTCACCTCTTTCCCCACGCCAACGGGTTTTTAATCTGAATTGTTTGACCGAGATGATTCGAGGTAATTGAGACAATTATGCCGTACAGAGTGTGTTGTTCAGGTTTGCTTTGCTTTCTTCCTTTAGTTTTACGCGCATGGTCGTATTCAACGCGCATGTAGCTGTATTTACGTCAGTTTTTTTATTTCCAAGTTTCTTCAGTGAGCGACAAAATGTGACTCCCCAGCTTTCCAGAACAACACGCTCGCGCTGGAAATGGTGTATTAACTCCGTCAGCAAAAGTACAGGAGGACAAACCAACAGCGCTGCGCTTGTGTGCTGGTGTTCGTGCTCACTGACGCGTTCCAAATTTAGCTGCCGAAAAGGCACCGGCTCAGCACAGTGAAACGCAGTGAGCGGAATTAACGCCCTGCAGGCCAAGCTGCACCTTTGCCAGCTCAGATCTCCCGACATGGGCGGGATGTAATTACGACGTATTACACGGTACGACATATTACATCTGGGGTCGATTGGCCATGCTTTCTTTTGTTTCCCGGATAACAGTCATATTTTACAACGTGCCTTGTGGGCTTGGTTCAAGTAGAACGTGATTTTGGCCGCACACCCGTCTTCCACAGCGTTCGCTGCTCACGTGTTGTATTGCCTTGTACTTGCCATGACGAAGCGTTTTTGCCCCTTGCTCACTTTCTGGCCAAGGATGCTATTGGTTCGATCGCGCCTGCCCTGGCATGGATCTCACTCTGCGTGCGACTTACTTTGTGCTCCTCCCTCGGCATGCCCAAGTTACTGGAACACGACGCGGGTCGCCTTGTTTGTGGTATGGTGGCAGCAAGTATCTCCACTTCTACATTACGCAGCCTGCTCTTTCCGTTTGTGTTCTCGTAAGATACTTTCTCAAGATCGATGTTGCACTTTTCCACGGTTAAGCAATCCCCTTCTCCTTCCTCCGATCCACCCTTTCCTTCATGACAACTATTATACATAAATAAATATATAAACAAAAAGAGACAGAGAGGAGGGAAGACCCAGTGAAAACCCTACTGAATTGTCACGAGACCTCTTCCGGTCAGTAAAATAACTTGATCACTAAAATCCAGAACATTTCGCGGCCCACCTAGGTCCGGCCGAACGCCACCGCGAACTATGTGTGATGCTAAACGAGTTCATACGGTGCCGCCATTCTCCTTTGTACCCGTCTCGTGTTTTCAGACTTGACGGTCCAGCTAGGCTCCTTGGGACTGACAATCCGTCCACTCCGAAACACGCGCTTGTGCTTTTAAATGTTTTTCGCACCGTTTACAGCAGACGAAGGGGTCACGCTTGCCAAAATAGTTCGAGTCCGAAAGTATTACAGAGCGAGACTGCGATCGAAAAAAATGCACTATGAGCAAGAACAGATCTAGGAAGGCGCGACTAGCAGCCATCTAAACTCTTAACCTAGGAAGGCGCAGAAAATAGTAGGAACCGAGCAACACCCTCCGTCCCTCGTCTGCCATGTCTTTCGTCTTTGTCCAACCCTTTCTCCCTTCTCTCCTCTCTGATCAACGTGCCTATCCTGCCACTTCTCACAGGATCAGCTAAGCCATTTCCTCTCTCTTCGCACACTTTCTCCAGACCCTGGCCAGAGCCCCCGCTTTCTCGCCCCTGCTCTGTGTCCTCCCACGCTCCACATCCCACGTTCTAGGCAAGCTGTCTTGCGACCATGCATTAACACAAAGCCATTTCCGCTTTCTTCACCGACCGCTAAAGTACCGCCTGTAGAGAAAACAAACAGCGACAAACAGCGGACTTTAAACCAAAACTTTCCCACATCAACGGCCGCCCATCTCCCTCACTCATCACAAACCAGCACACGTTGTCTCGTTCGAATTCTTCTCGCTGTCGAAAAGCTGAGATCGGTCACCTTTTCGTTCACACTTTCCATTTATACCTCCTTTATCCTTTCGATTCTGGACAAATTCAACACGATGCTGCTCCAAACCTCTTCGCAGAGCCCTCTTTGCTAAGGGGCGAGCAGATGCTCGACTTTCAAGCTGCTCTCGCTTTGTTCTCAGAAAACTCGACTCTGGTTCAGGCATTGTCCCCAAACAGAACATCCCCCCCTCGATCTTCATTAAATTGTTGGTTCTGTTCGTCTTTCTTGAAAGGCCTGCCGTTCCAACTCGTCATCGTCCGACCAACTCCGACCGTCTTCTGCCTTTCATATTGTCTGCCCATCCCCAGATCTCTGGCTGCGAACGTTTCGCCTTTCAACCTCACTTGTTCTGTCTGATCCTCTCTGCGCCATCTCCCATTCCAATACATGGCGACCAACTCCGACGACCTACAACAGGCCTCTGTCTTCGACCCAATGGACCATCACGACATGGCCATGCTCACGCGACGGAGCACGCGATCATTTGTTGAGGACGAACTCGAAGCCGACGTACGAGAGCTCCGGCAATCATCCACAGAATCTGCCAAGAGTTCGGAACACCAGCTCAGCCAGTTATATCCATCCAGTCAAACGAGTCAAACGAGTCAGTCGTGTCCATCGAGTCAGTCGAGTCAATCCAGCCAGTATCCAGACTTGATCTCGAGCGCAGGACAGCACGGACTGTCAGTACGCACTTACATGGACTCGAGCACGGGCGCGTTAAGTAGCGTCACCAGCAGTTGTGCCAGCACCGTCTCCTCCTACTCCTCACTGTCAACACCTTCCAGTGTAGGTAGCGACGCGACCCCGATCGAACTTGGCGAAGGTAAGCAGGATAAATGAACTGACTGATGGTCAACGTTCCCCCTGTCAACCTGTGCCCTCTAACGCGATGAATCAGATGCGTTCCGGAATCTCGACCTTGACATCCCAGAGGTGTCGCCGGGAGCGCCAGTCAATTTTGGCTTTGTGATGCCGGGCCTGTTCCGGGGTAGCTACCCAAAACCAGAGAATTACGACTTTCTCGAAACACTGAACCTGAAAACCATTGTGTATGTACCCAGTCATCTCGAAGACATGCTCCTTGTCAAGCGGGCTGTAACTAATCATGCATGCAGCACTCTGGTGGACAAGAATTACACCGATGAGTACCGGGACTTTATCAACCGGAATCACATCACCCACCACATGTTCGCAATGAAGGGCACGAAGAAGGAGGACATCCCTCTAGCGACGATGGAATCCATCCTGAACAGTGTCCTTGACCGTCGAAACTATCCGCTCCTGATCCACTGCAATCAAGGCAGACACCGGACAGGATGCGTGATCGCCGTTTTGCGCAAGATTGCTGGCTGGGATCGCTCCGCCGTGACAGACGAATACCGCGCCTACGCAGGCAGCAAGGTGCGCGAGTGTGACGTTAACTACATCCAATCGTTCGCCTTGTCCAGTATCGAGAAATTGCTCGCCAGAGACAACCTAGACATCGACGAGTTCATTGTCAACAGCCGAATTGGCGGGCCCATGGTCGGCCGGCCCCCTCCGACCACGGTTGGGTTTCGTGTACCCAATTTTTTTCGTGCCAGTTTCTTTTCAATGACGGTTCTGTTCATCTGGATGCTGTCGGGATCCAAGATGTCACCGCCAGCACGGGCATAAGCACTCAAACGCAAGCCGACACGGACCGAGGATACAGGTCACAGAATCGAACAACCTCCGCGGCTTTATGTATACCTATTCGGGAACGAGAGAAAAAAGCACAGAATTTCCTGCCTCAGCCCAGTATTTTAGAGGGGTTTACCCTTCGCTATGCTCTTCTCTATCCTTTCCCTTTGTTTCAGCTTTCCTTTCTGTTTTTTTTTTTATATTTCATTTGCTTTCCTTCTGTCTTCAAACGTTCGGATCCGATCACAGTTCGGCATCAGAAACGTTGTGTACCAAGGAGGAACCTGAGAAGACGTATCAAGAGCTGAGCAGTCTTCCTTCCGTGAAACTTGGAGCAATACAACAACAAGAAAAGGCGGGTTTAGTTGTCTAAGCATCGTACGGCGTTGGTGTGGTTAGACTAACGCGCAATGCGTGCCACTGTTTTGTTTTTGTTTCTTATTCTCTAGAGTTAAAACTTTCTTTTTCCTTTTTGTATTCTTGTACTTTATATCCACACATCACATGTGACATTTCTTTTGTAATCTCCATTTGGTCGTGGGACGTGAATATAGAGTGCACGACATACATCACTGGAGCATTGCATGCGCTCATTTATGTTTTTTTTTTTTTGTCAAATTTCAATGCATGGCATTGGTGTCTGCCGGGGCGTTTTCAAGGTTGGATTTTTTTTTTGTATTCCTGTATCTTTACACTTGATATTCAAGCATTGCCCGTATATGTGGCATGCCTTGCTTCTTTCCTTCCATGACATGTATACTGTATTTTTTAAATGTACCGTCCAGTTCCTATGATATCCCATGTGCAGTCCTGAATTCCCAATGATGTCCATCTCCCGTGCTGCTAAGGTATAGTTCCTACGACTTCATCTAGCCGCTTGCGCTCGAACACCGCATGTCGCCGCCGTTCGATTTCTTTCCAACTGTTTCAGTTTCCCCACCGATTCCGCTCGACACGCGCCTGGGCCTCCTTCACCCGGTCACCAGTGATGCCGTATTTCACGCCGCCGGCCACGGAGTTGACGGCGCCAAGGCCCATCGCCACCGCGCTCACGGCACGGCGCGCGGGTGTGTTGGTCCGCCGCGTCGACGTCCGCAGAGACGCAGGCGTCCAGGCTCGGCTCATGAAGCCCGAGCCAGACGACCGCCGCCCCCGCAGCGAAAGCAGAACGTACATTCCGCTCCAGGCAGCAGTCATGCCCGCGGCGTCAATGGCGTAGCCAGCCACATTGACGTAGCTGGAGAACATCAAGGCGGGGGCAAACATGAGCGGGAACGGCTGGAGGGGCCGTGCATGCAGAGCGATGATCAGAGTCGCCAGGCCCATCGACGGGATCGACGATGCTGTCCACGTGTCAGTTCAGAGACCAAAAGGGAAACGGAAGACAAAACAGACGCGGGAAGTTTACTTACATCCCCAGGCATCGAGCTTCTCAGTGAGTGAGCTCGACTTGACGGCTTCCACTGCTTTCTCGGCTTCTTGGACAACCGACCCGGTGTCGTTGGGAGCCATTTTGACCCTTTTATACAACTATAGCTTTGAGTTGAGAACCAATTGTGATGAGAAAGGTGCAATCGCGGTCTCGTGCGGTGGAAATCCTTTTTATCTTGGAATGGACGGGACGAGTGACGTCGGTTTCCAAAAAAGGCACATGAAAGCCACGCTCCAGCTCGGCTGAGTAATCGGCCCTCTCAGAGTTAGCTGCTAGGCTCGTTTCTATTGGCTACTCGGCCGTCTCAGGTCACAGCGCAAAGCCTACTGTAAGACATTTGGACGACAGCCGCATGTTTGTCTGCGCAGGTCTTGTCTCTCTTATTGATTCAAATCGTATTACGGAATAGAGACTCTGCTACTTCGAAGCCGTCAATAAAATTTTCAAGGGGTTTACGAAAGACAGTGAGGAGTATTTCATGGCCAGGGCCTGTCAAATACGACGAAAGGTCCCCTGGAAGGCCTATCTTTAAGTCCTGACCTCTGGTCACCTCATTGCAGGGTCTGCCGGGCGTGGCCCAGCACGACTTATCGCTCCACTGTTCCGTTCATACGGGACTAGCTTGACTAATTAAAAATATTCGTAAATAAATTGGGGAAAAACTAGGATCTGGCGAGCCGTGTCCTCTTCTGGCGCACCAGCCAGAAACACCAAACGCCTCTCAACCGACGGCCCTTTTCCGCGAAGCACTGAAGCCCAGGAGCGCAGACAGAGACGCAACGGGATCCCTTGCCGCTTTTGTCCCTACTCTGGTTGTCTTTTCACCTCGCGGGTCCATTCATGCCGCATCACGACGACACAACAACGAACCGACGGCAGCGACACCCCTATTCCTATTTATGATCACCAAACGACTCCCGATAAACGAGCGACATACGACCCGGTGCCCATCGTCGACGCGGATAGGGAGGTAAAGGCCGCAGGAACAAAGACCGGTCCCCTGTAACGCGCCGATCGCTACTTGGTATTCGCCGGCCATTCCCACTTTTCGTCCTCTCCCATCTCGTGTCACAACGGTCCTCGACCAGCAGACGGTTTACCCTCTTCCATTTCTCACCCCCCTCAATTCTCCGCTGCCATGCCCAGCGCATCAGCGTCCGGGGCGGACGCCTCCAACGGCGGCGAAAAGGCGCGCCACCGCGAACACAACCAGGGCAACCAAGAGCGCAAACACACGCCCGAGCAGGCAGCCGCCGTCCTGCGCATCCGCCGCTGCCAGGCCACGGCCTTTTACGAGATCCTCGACATCCAAAAGACTGTCACCGACGGCGAGGTGAAGAAGGCCTACCGCAAGCAGAGTCTGCTCACCCACCCGGACAAAAACGGCCATCCAAACGCCGACGAGGCCTTCAAGATGGTCTCGCGCGCATTCAGCGTGCTTGGCGACAAGGACAAGCGGACCAAGTATGACCGGTTCGGCACGGACCCAGACTCGCGGTTTGGCGGCATGGGCGGCGGCGGTGGTGGTGGCGGTGGTGCGGGCACGCAGAACCCGTTTGCGCGAGCAGGTGGTATGGGCGGCGGCATGGGTGGCATGGGTGGCGGCTGGGACGATGACATCAGCCCCGAGGAGATGTTCCGGCGGTTCTTTGGCGGCGGTGGCGGGTTCGGCGGCCCATTTGGAGGTAAGATAGGCCACGGTTTCGGGACGTCTACGATGGAAAGACTTATGGCCCAACTGGCCCGTCGTTTTATACACAGCATGCTAACCAAACACACATCACAGGTTTCGACACCGGCCCGCAGTTTGTCTTCAACATGGGTGGCGGCCCCGGCTTCCGCGTGCACCAGTTCGGCGGCGCACGGCCACGGACGCGGCCGCGGCAAGCCAACGGCCCGGCCGGCCAGACGCAAGAACAAGATACAAACCTCTTCTCGACCCTCATGGGCATGCTGCCGATCCTGATTCTCTTCATCCTGCCGCTACTTTCGTCGATTTTCACTGGCGACGGCACTGGCTCGCAGCCGGCCATGCCGCAAATGGTCTTTGACGCGCCCGAGCCGCCATGGACGCTGGGCCGTCGCACCAAGAGCAACGTCAAATACTTTGTCGACCCCAAGGACAAGGCGTTCGCTCCCTATAAAGACAACGCGCAAAAGTTGACGCAGCTCGACAACTACGCCGATGTGACGCTGGTACGCACCCTGCGGCAACAGTGCGAGAACGAGATGCGGCAGCGGCAGCGGCTGGTCGACGAGGCACAGGGCTGGCTGTTCCAGGACGCCGACAAGATGCAGATTGCCAATTCATACGAGATGAAGTCGTGCAGGCGGCTGGAGACGATGAATTATGTGGTGCGGTAGCGGTTGGTGCGGTAGCGGTAGCAGCATATAGGCCTGAAGGGTAGAGCGAGAGCGAGAGCGAGAGCCGTTGAGGGCGTTGTCGTCGTCGTTTTGCGGGCATTTGGCGTTTTGTTTTGATTTTTCCTTTCTCTATTCCTCTTCGTTGTTTCGAAAGACATTCAAAACAACACGTTGTTGTATATCTTACCACATTCACTGGCTGTCTCCCCATGGCAACTCCAATTCTTCTTCCACCTGCCAAGGCCCTTGGCCTCTGCTTCTGTCTCCCCTTAATACTGCCTTCTTCCGTTGCCTTCTCGGTCAGCGTTCACTTATGGTCCTCGTACCGTCGCTTACTTTGTGTCCTTTATGATCCTTGACCATTTAGCCTTGACCTTTCTTCGTCTTTTCGCAAGTCGTTTAGCGACTGCCATGGTTGACAGATATTCATACGCTACGAGATATTAATAGACAGCCGCATTTTACTTGACGTCTTTCGAGCAACCTAGAACTCTGTACTCTAAACACGCGGTGTATGATAGGTGGCCATCTGGTCGGAACATGCAGCCAAAAGAACATGTCGTCTCCACGTCTCAGCGCCTGTCAAGAGACTGACGACGAGACATGACATGTGCCAGGAACATAATTCCCAAAAATAGCCCCAACCTAAACCCAAAAGATCCAGATACTGCTTAAATTCAAAATAAACCTCGCGGCTCTGATCGTACTCCGTATTCCGGTCATGGTAGCTGCGCAGCTGGCCCCGTCTTATTTCGTCTTGTTTTTCCTATTTCGCCGTCCTATGGTCTCTGCGTCTTAAACTCGCACTAGCATGCGCTATTCGCACAGCCAATTGTGTGGTAGTATGTAAAAGTCACTATCGCGCCAGTATCTCCTTCCTGTTTTGCTGCTGCCTAACACGGAAGAAACGTCAGCCAACGAAACTTTGGCCACAAAGGCAACAGCCATTCTGCAGTCCCGCAAGTTGAGACAGACACTCGCACAATAATAAAACTGAAGCAGTGCCTCAATTCGTGCGTCGTTCAGCTTGCGTCTCTCCCAATTGACGATTTATCCTGTTCTGACCAACTGGGCATCCGGGCATCCCATCTCTGGGTTTATCCGCCACAGCCAGCTCCTGCCACTTTGTCGCTCTTTCCCCTGGCAAGGAGGGCGCCGAGAGGCAAATTCGCAAACCAAGCAACTGCCCAGCTTCGCGCCTTCCCGCTCCTAACCCAAAATCACCCCCCATTGCGCGGTATTAAATACAGTGCACGAGACTTACTAGGAGCAGTTCGAGAAAACGCCTACGCGCCCGGAATTGTCACTCTATGTGGCTTGTAATTACGGAGCAGTTTACCCTATACAACGCACCTTCTTCCCCACAGCCAACATTCCATCGCGCTTCTGCCGCTAGACGCAACTGCCAAATCCGCGCCGCCAGCGGTAACTAACACCTGTTTCGCGCTCCTGCCTCGAGCCCTCCATTGTCCATTCCAAACATTCCTCAGCCTCCTCTTCCTCTCTTCCTCTCTTCCACCTTCTCAACCTCTCGACTTCTCGGCATTTCGAATACCTTCAAGCTTCTGCACCCTGGCCTCCATCTTGTTACTTTGCGACGCAGCCGTGAGGGTCTTACATCCCATAGTGCCGTCATACCGTATCACCTGTACCCTGCACACCATCCCCACTCACAGCCGCCAGCATTGGCTGCTTTGGCTGCGGTGACGCAATCAGGACGTTTTCCATTTGATGCTGTTTCGCGCTCTCGAAAGCCACTCCCAGGCAGCCAGCACAGCCATATACAGCTCGGTTTCAGTCACAGAGCGGCTACTTGTCTGCACTAGAACATTACAGAGAGCTATTTTGGAAACAACAACGCGCGATCGGGAACGTCTTTCGTCCGACAAAACACCACCACCCACTCTTCAATCCTCCCTTCCTTTCCGCCATCCACGCCCCTACAAATACCCACGATGGTAGTCCGGAAGCCATTACCGCAAACATATGATGGCACCGGCTCCGGCTCGCCTGGCGGTGTGAACAGCGACAGCGTACCGGACATTCTGCGGCCTGGTCGGAACCCGCATCCCAACTCATACAGCCCAGGTCCGCCGAGTCCATACTCCAACTTTCAAACGGACGAACAGTCGGCCTGGGCCCAGCCTGCACCGCCAGCAATGCCGCAGGGCATGACGAGCCAGAACGATAGCTCGCAGCAGCCTTCACAGCAGCAACAGCCGGCACCGATTCCTACAGCGGTCCCAACGATTCTCTTGCAGAGCGCCACCGGCAGCAGCACGGCGTCCGGCTTCTCTGAAACGAACCCCTTTAAGCGGAAGGCGGTGGCGTCCGCGGAAAGCCCACTTCAAAGTCCTGCTGTAGCGGCGCCTCCGTTGCCTTCCGCGCCTCCGCCCCCGCCCCCGCCAGTATCCCAACCTCTCCCGCCGACAGCAAGCTTCTCTCAGTTAAGTATGGACGACCAAGCCGGAAACCCGTGGCAACCCACGCCAATCGACAGCAGGCGCGGCTCCCAGGCCCCCATACCCGTGATTCCTGAAAACGAGGCCGTGGGCGGAGGCGAGAATGCCTGGGCATCACAGAATACAACTGAGTCGCCATTCAGGCGACCCTCGCCAAATCCACCAGCTTCGAATCGGGACTCGAATCTGATCAGCTTCCCTCCCGACGAAGACGCCGACATTGCTGGCTGGGACGAGGTGGCCTCACCAGTGGCAGCACCAGGAGCCGGTGCAGCAAGCATGCCTCCGCCCCGGCCACCATTTACGCCTCTGAACGGCAAAGAGACCGCTAGCGACAACAACCCTGTCTTCGAAGACAGAAATGCATGGGACGACCTCGGTGCTGGGAGCGGCCAACCCCAGTCGCTGCCAACTAACCTCGTCACCGAGCCAGCGGGGGAAGGTTGGAACTTGGTCGACAATGAACCGGTACCTGGCCAGCTCTCCCGGCAGAGCACCTGGGAGAACTTCACGGATGATGAAGAGGACGTCGAACAGCCAAACAGCAGCCAAGCCAAGCCAGCCAAACCCCCACTCAAGCCCAAGCCCAAGAACAAGAACAAGCTCAAGGAGAAGAATGTCGTCCCCTCAGCACCAGTGGGTGCAGTAGACACGTCTGCGCCTCTGATCTCGATCGACTCGCCACCCCCAACAAGCAAACCGGACGAGCCAGTCCCGGCCGCCGCACCAGCTGCCAGCCTGCAAACGGTCTCCCAGGAAGCCGAAGAACCAGCTCCTCGTCTGCCTCCGAGGAGCATGCTGGATGTCGATGGTAATACACCGCCACGACAGCCGCCGCGGCCCTCGGAATCGGCAAAGGCCGAGACGTACCAAGTCAAAAATGTTTCGTGGCACGACGTCCGTGCAGCCCAGAACCCCCGGGTATCGCCCATCCTCGTACAAAACGCCAATGGCCCTTGTCCTTTGGTCGCCCTGGTGAACGCCCTCACTCTCACCACCCCCGCCGACATCTCCACGGCTCTCGTCGAGACATTACGGTCACGGGAGCAGGTCAGCCTGTCGTTTCTCCTTGATGCCGTGTTTGACGAGTTGATGTCGTCCCGGAGAAGCAACCGCAACAGCGACCTTCCTGACGTTGATGAACTCTACAAGTTCCTCAAGGGCCTCCATACGGGCATGAATGTGAACCCACGCTTTATCCCGACACAAGAAGTCATCACTGCTTTCCGCCGTACTTCTCTCACGCACCTTCACCCGACAGAGCGCGATGATATGATCCCCGGCACGTTTGAGGATACCCGCGAAATGCAACTGTACGCGACATTCAGCATTCCGCTCATCCATGGCTGGCTCCCAAAAAAAGGAGACGGTGCCTATGAGGCGCTGAGTCGCCAGGCAGCGTCTTATGAGGACGTCCAAAATCTACTGTTTCGCGAGGAGGAGCTGGAAGAAAAGCTCAGCAGCCCAAGTAGCGACGGCTTGACAGAGGACGAACAGCAGGTCTTCCAGGACATTCTTGAGATTAAGAATTTCTTGCACGTCTCCGCCACTCAGCTAACACCTTTCGGTCTCGACATTGTTGCCAAGGCTATGCGCCCAGGCACATTTGCCATTCTTTTCCGGAACGACCATTTTTCAACGCTTTACCGCCACCCGCAGACGATGCAGCTTCTGTCGCTGGTGACCGATGCTGGCTATGCAAGCCACGACGAGATTATCTGGGAGACGCTGGTCGACGTGAATGGGGAGCACGCCGAGTTCTACTCGGGCGACTTCCGTCTCGTGGGCAACAGTACGCAGCAAAATGCGTCGTCTAGCACAGCAGCGTCCGGTAGCCGAAATGGTGGGGGTGCATCCAACAACCAAGGCGGTTGGACAACTGTGCGCGGCCGTCGCCAGAACCAAAGCGAGCAACATGAGAGCCATTCTCCGCCGCTGTCAAACGATGAGCTGTCGAGACACGAGCAGGAAGATCGTGACCTTGCACTGGCGCTCCAGCTCCAGGAGGAGGAGGAGGAGCAACAGCGCGCTGAAGAAGCGCGCCGCAACAGTCGACTGTCCGAGCAGTTTATAGAACAGAATGCTCGGCCTGCCAACCAGTCGCGCCGTCCTAGCAACGCAGCGGGTGGCGGGCGGTACAACAGCGCACAACCAGTCCCGGTTTCGTCCCGGCGCAGCTCTGCCGGCTTCACCCCCGGCAGCCTCCTTGACAGCAACCCCAACCACCGTCGCACTTCGTCGTCCTCCGCGTCTGGATCGGCACTCGGGTCCACCATGTCCAATGGCCAACGGATCGGCCAGTACAGCAGTGGGCGCACGCCGTCAAGATCCCCGTCCCATCAGCAAGTCGTCCGCCCACTTGTGCCTCCCACCTCCACTTCACGTGTTAACACACGCCCCGCGGTCAACCGCCCAGCCGACACCAACGAGAACGACGAAGCACCCCCATCATACGAGCAAGCTGCGAAGCTAGCTCCGTACCATCCGCCGCCCGGCGCCCCCGGCTCAGAATCCGCAGCGGCCGGAAGCAACAGCGCGGCTGGAAGCAGCAGCAATCTTGGCGGCAGCAGTGGCGCGTCGAGAACAACACCATCTCCACGGCCGCTTGGGGGCTATGCTACAACCTCGGGACGGCAGAATTTCGCACCAGGTACCTATAGTGCGTACCAGCAGCAGCAAGCTGCTAGAGGTGACCGCGACTGCACGATTATGTGATTTGCTATGATAGCTAATGGCGAGCGTTCTGTTTTATATATATACCTTTTTTTATTTCGCTTCATATGTTTTGCATTTCCTTTTTGCATTGATGCCGTTGAGAACCAAGTGACACGGCCATTCGTCATTCATCAAGCTTTTTTGCATACTACAAAATACAATTCCCCATCTTGTCGTTATGAATTCACTTTTTTCGTGTCCAAAAGATTTGACCAACATGATATGCGTGTTTTATTTCCGTTACCGTTTGCGTCATCTAAACCATAAAATACACGAAAGAAGTTTGGGGGCGAAGAGAACGATGAAAAACAGAACGCCAAAACCATCCATCATACGGAGAAATTCAAAACCGAAAACAAGTGCAAGACGCAAAAGGTATGTCGGAACATCCTGTCCCATGTTCAGCAAGAAAGAAAGAAAGAAAGAAAAAAACATGTCACAAAAAGGGTGTGGAGAAGTGAAAGGTTTAGGATGACAAAAGCATCGATCCTGCTCATGAGAGGCAACATACTACTCGGCGGTCCGATGTCCGCGGCGGCGGAGCTTGCGCAGGTGCGCACGCGACGCGATTGACGGCGAGCTGGCGGCCTCAATCTCAAACTTGCCCAGCGTTCCGCTGTGGCACACGGTCCCAGGAGCCATAGCCTGGACAACACTCCACTGGCCCGAGGCACAGCGCTGGAACGACCTGCCGTCATGAATGCACGCCCACTGGCCCTCTTCTGAGCAGCGTGTACCGGCAGTGGTGGCACCATTTGTTGAAGTCGACGATGACGACGACGATGAAGACGAGCCAACGGCGACGGCGGCGGCGGCGGACGAACCAGCGTTGATAGCAGCAGCAGACGGCGACACAACCTCACCGGCAATGGCCTGGGGAGAAGCCTTGGCGGCGGGCGCAACGGCAGCCTGCGAAGTGGAGGCAGGGGCTGGGCTGGCAGCAGCCGATGGAGCCACCGTGACGAAAACACCATCAGAGTTTCTACAAGGTCAGCCAAGGTCCAAACACGGCATACATGAAGATGCAGAAATGGGTGGGAGACTCACTGTGGCTTGGGAGCTTGTGCGGCCGAAGGCACAACATAGCCCTGGTTACCGGCCAAGCCGCTATCGGAGGCGCTACTCTGGCAGCCAGCGCCCTTGGGGGCGACGACACCCTGGGCCGACCTCACGTCCAGGTCCGGACCGGGCTGCGGGAACTGCACGTCACGGCTGTCGACGGTGCTGCAGCCGTTGCCGACGTTGGCGACAAACAGCTTCGGCCGGGAGCTCAAGGGAGCGTGTGCGCCGCGCTTCGGCTTGGCGGCTGCGCCTGCTGCGCCGGAAATCGTCACGGCAGCGCAGTTCATGTACATCTCGCGGTTGCCCAGGTTGTTGAACCACGTCCACGCTAGCAGCGCGTCCCCCTGCGGCGCATCGTACGGGATGGCAAAGTCCAGGGTCGTCGTCCCCGCGCTCGCAGGGCACCCGCCCTCAATGGACTGCACCACGGTAAACGACTGCCCGCGGTCGTACGACACGCTGACCTGGCAGGACCCACCACCGTGTGGTGCGCCGCCGCCAATGGTGAGGTTGGCGCTCTGGCCGGCGGCAAAGCTGGCCGTGGGACGGCCCTGCGGCGTGCCGAGGTCGGCCACCTGGTAGTGTTTGCACGGGTAGTTGGAGCCGTCGGCGAGCAGGGGCGCGGTCATGGTGTAGTCGATGGAGCCGGGGCTCGAGTAGGGGTTGTACTTGGAGCGGAGTGGCGGAGGCCAGGTCATCTCCATATGGGCGGCGGCGATGGAGGCCGAGGCCAGGATGACGGTCAACGAGGGCAACATTTTGCAGGTTGTTAAGATGGAAAGGACCGGACGGCGGTTCGTTTTTGTTTGTTTTGGTTGTTGCACAAAGCTGTGAAGACACAGAATCAGACAATCTTGGAAAGGGAGTGTGGATGTTCGCTGAGCCCGGCTCTGCGAGGGTGAACTTTGGTCTTGAAGTGGGCGTCTTTGGCGGCCTTGCTTCTTGTGAAGGAGTGGAAGAAGAGAACAACTCGTCAAAATAGAGAGACGAAGAAGTAAAGGAGTGTGTGGTGACAGCTGAAGAGCTAAACGCAGTCTTGGGTCTACCAGGAACGATGCAAAGGACTCTTCAAGGGGGGGAGAAGACAAGAAGAAAGAAGAAGAGAAGAGAAAGAAAGACCGAAATGAGAAGGAAACCGGCGAAGATGGGGGAGAGGCACAGGATCAAGGCCTTTTTGTATCTCTGGGCATGGACTGAACTACGATCTCCCGAGCCTCTCTATAAGTAAACGACGGTGAGCTTGCTCGTTATTGCATCGGCATATATGCAGTTGTGTTGTACACCTTCTCCCCTCTCACTCTCTGTGTCCATATCTGCCCGGACCCGGGCCTTCTTCCAACTACGCTTTGAGCCCTCTCGCATGTTTTTACACCTGCCGTGCCTCAATTCCCCGATGGGAGAATGGGAGTTCAGGGGTCTGGGGGTGTCGGAAACAGGCGTGGGATACGTTCGTCGTATTCATTCATCGGCGATTGCGCCGCTCGTACCTGAAGGCAGCCTTTTATCCGGCCACGAGAGATGCGTAAAGTGGAAAACACCAAAGCCTTCGGGAACAGGAATCACAGTGGAAGACAACGAAGATGAAGTACAATCCACTGGGGGGGCGGGATAGCACGGTTGAGGTGAGCAGTGAGGCAAATAATACGGTATCCCAATTAGTTGGTCAATGGGCGGAAAAGATGGGACGGGAAGAACGAGATCTGCAAGCTACCGGAAGATTGACGGCGATTAACAGGGGAGAGGGGCTAAGTAAAGAAACACTTCTGCCTACTCAATTGATTTCTGGTCGCGTCCCGAGAGGCCGTCTTTACAGCTGTGCCCTAAGCCTCCATTTCGAAGTTCATGCTTCGGGCCATTTTCCCACACAAGGACAAGGACAAACACGCGGTGCTTACACGGCAACTTGCACATAACACCGAGAGCGTGGTGCTGCAAAAAGCAAATAAGAGTCAGAGACATTCCCATTAAAGATAAGCGGTGGTGTAGAAAGATGTGTATGTTACCAACAAAAGCAAACCTTCGGTTTGAAATCGAGGTTTTTGTGTTTAATATCTGGGTTTTTGGTCTTTCTAAGAAAAGACGCACTCCGAAAATTATGTGCGTGATGATAATGAATCCATGGTCGAAAAGAAACGTGAAAGTAGAAACAAGAACAAGGAGACAGACATTGCCGACAAACTCATGGGCAGTTATACTCCGTTTGTCCATCTTTTGCTACGCTTTTCGAGGATATTATAGCCACCAGGAAACTCAACTTTACCCGGGGGTGCGTGCGCAGGCGACGGGCGACTTCCTATTTACAGTCAGGGACAAAAACAGGCAAACGAGAGACACGAATGTAAGTCGAGCGGCTTGCCGACTTTCGTTTATGGACGATTTGTTAACAGACCGCTCCATGGGGGTGAGATCTAGCCGTTCGAGGTTCTGGCAGCCGGAAAAAAGGGATGATGCCAGGACTGTTCGACAAGAGAACCGACTCATTTTGGCTACGGGCTACGTGTACCTGACTAGACCTGTTCTTATCGTTTAATTATGCCTGTACCTTTTTGTTCTTTTGTAGTTCATCACCTTCTTCCATCTATTTTCGGAGACAAGGTGCATTCGGCCCAACAGGACACGGCATCCAGATGAGCAGAATCGACACGACACTGTCGAGAATCAAGAACGAAACATAGAATTGAATGGACACGCGTCATCTTAGCACTGGCCTAGTAAGGAACATAATTCGGGACGAAATAGCCAAGACAAAAGAAGAAAACAAGAAGCGTTGTCGAAGCTTTTTGTTGCAGCACTTTGTTGAAGCTCTTTCGATCCCTGCGTGACATCCGATCTCAGGAAGTAAGGCCGCCCACGACAACAAACAGGTTACAAGCTCCTAAGCCAAGTCCATCGTTCTAGGCCCAGACACACGCCCCATGCCTGCGCCGGCTTGTCCTTAAGTGCTTGCAGACGGACATCACACATCCATCCGAGAAAGTTGGCGGGATATATGAGGGGACGGGCGGCCTGGTCAGCCACCTTGCATCTGCACCCCGACCAACACGTCTAGGATAGACGAGACTATTGCGACGCTGCAAAGAAGTGTGTCTGTGTGGCGGCTGCTGTGCCTCTGTTTGGACAGCCGCGGCGATCTCAACAGCTCACTGCAACTTCAAGACACAGCGGTAGGAGGGCAGCACGGGCGGCAGGTAATCTAAGTGTTGCAACTCCGGGGAGACGGCGCCTCGCCGGTTCGTGTCTTTTGGCTGTGTGAATATGTGAGTATGTGAGGGTGTGTGCGTCGTCTGAAAACGACGTCGCCATGTGGCGATGTCGTCAATTCCCGAGCAACATGAAACAAACAGTCTCCTCGTCGACTTTACGTCCCGAAACTATCATCTGAGCCTCGCATAGACAAAACATCTTTCACCCACGAAAGATATAATAGGATAATAGAGAATGAAAAGAAAAATAATCTAAAACAATATGAAAAATAACAGCACAAAAAAAGAAAAAAACGTACAGCAGCGGGTATTCGCTGGTCGTCACCGACCCAACTACTAATCCGCCGATTATTGGTTTAACTAGGGGAGAGCGGACGGGATCCCGTGTTCTCCAATATCTATGGCCGTACGTGGAAGACGAAGCTTTGACGTGGGCTTTTCAAGTGTCGTGACTGTCGGGTGAAAAGTTAAAATCTACGGAGGATATGTCGTATAGCCGAGTTCCAATGATGTGGCGAAGGACTTACTTGTGCAGTTATTCGTAGAAAATAAACGACAATAGATTTACCAATAAGAAAGAAAGATTTAATATGCATTATTTATAATTGGTGATTTTATTTTTATTTTTTTAAAGAAAAAAGAAAAAAGAAACAAAATGGATTTGAGGAAAAGAGACCTTTTTGAGAAAAAGTAAACGGATTATATAAACATCTGCTAGGAGCAGAGTCAAGCACCAAAATAAAACGGCTCTGGCATCTGCATGTTGTTCTCTCGTTTGCATTTTCCATTCATTCGTATTCCTCTTTTGACCAATTTGTCAAAGTTATGTAGTTGAAACGGTACGAATGAGATGGCCCGATCTTTCTCACACGCGACAAATCGCTGCTCTGAGATTCCAGCTCTCAACAGCTCAGCTCAATGTGGCTGGTCCCTGAATCCTGGCACACGCGGCAGTATGGATGGTTCCCGTTCTGTGCTAGTTCCCGCGGCCGGCGCCTGGTCCGCCTTGCCCGTTGTCGCCCTTTGCCTATTGTGGCTGTCAGCAAGCATCAGCACCAAACGGCAGTTTTCGTGACTTGGGATGAAGTGACGCGTCAGTCCGTTTGCAAGGTCTCCTCGGGCGTGTTTGATCGAGAACGGCGTTCGACAGAGGGAGTACATCGTAGTCTGCGAGAAACATGCGTTTTGGTGGCAACGCCCGCCAATCCCAACCGCATAGATCGACCGGTTGTTTCACCAAAGCTGCGGATATGAATACCAGAGAACATTTCTCGGAACAAACTCAAACAAGTGGACCGGGCAGCCTTTGCGCCCAGCGAGCGCGCCATGTCGCGTTGAGGCTCACCTACACGCACACCAGCTGCAAGCACTTTCAGGGCGAATGCCGGGGGGGGGGGGGGGGTTGGCGTCTGTGTGCGCTGGCCTTTTCTTGACCGTTGGGTGATTTTGACATGGGTTTGCGGCGGGTACATCGCAGCCCTGCAATTTCCTCAAACGACCTGGAGGGATTGCCAGACACAACATACACCTGAGGCTCAACAGGCAGCAGCACAATGAGAGAACGGTGCGCTGCCAAGTCATGTCTCCATGTTCCGAATAGGTGCCGGTGAGGCTGTCCGTGGCGGAATGAATATGTCACCCTCTTCGCGACAAATGGCAGAGTGGGACAGCTCTGGTAGACGGAGGACGGGAGACGGGAGGCCAAAAGTGGGAACAGCCACAGCTTTTCGGCCATGACAGACACGGAGTGAATGTGAACAAACATTATGCGCCTATCGAAAAGCGATGCCGTAGCTATTTGGTACGAGGCGAGTAAAGTGCAAAAACAATGCACCCTCACATGCATTTGGCTAGCCGTTGGTTCTTGCCAGATCTTGGATAGGCACTTCTTTCCATACAGGCTTTTGTCGTCGTTGTCTGGTTACTGTATAGCCCCTTCCAGATTGGTGGGAAACTCAGGGTCGCTCCTCTCGAATTTGGATTTCCTGCTAATTACTGCCGTGCCCCAGACAAAACGAAAACCACGCAGCTCTTGCCCTGCCAGAGGACCCCGAATTCAACTTCTCCGCTTTTAGATCGCACCTTCCAACCCAAAATACCACGCCGACGGCAGAACAAAGGGAGGCAAGATGGACGACGGTCCTCCGTACGTCGTATAGAAAATACATCTCCGTACACTGTTGATTGACTTGTACCTGCATTGCCCCGCACGCTGTACTTTACTTCACTTCTTTTGTGTCCGCAGCCCGTTGGGCTCAAACCTTTTTTTGGCCATTTTGTACTGACCAGGTTTCAGTGGTCTTGGATAGCTCTTCACACAATCAGAGCTCAACCGACCAAGTAATCGTTCGACGGGCCCCACGTTTTGCAAGTAACTGCCCTTTGTCTTGCTCTTTCCCCCGTTGATGCGTTATTACTAACAGCAGGAACGACCTAGAAGCGAGTCTAGATGCAGGGGCGTAGCAAAAGAAACAAGGACCTACAAAATGCAGCCCGGTGAAATTGGAATCGGGAAAGAGCCAGATGGAGAAACAACGATCCGTTGCCCGCGCCAAATCCCAGGACAATGGTTGGTCGCACCTGCGTTTGCGCTCGTTCACGTAGTGGATAGCTTCCCAGCGGGCAGGTACAGGTCTTTCCGTCGTAGGCTTTTTAGTGCACTTCCCTCGTTTTCAATAATGGTTGCACCCTCTATCTGTTGCGACTATAGCGCATGTCGTATGTTGAATGGTGATGCTCCTGCTCCTGTGTCCCGTTGCTCTGCTTGTTGTTCGACAGCCCCACTTTTCCCTTGGTGAGACACGAGACACTCTTTCCCGTTCGGCACCCAGAAAGATTTTGCAGTGCTCTCCCCTTCCCATTTTTTGCTCTTTCCTTCGCTGTGGACCCACCCTTAACTCACCCCCAGTCGAATGCCCCTTCCTTTCCTTTTACTTGTTCCTTGTGAGTCGTCAGGCGCCTTCGCCCTCGTCGTTCTGTACCTCTCCTAACCCACAGCTGACTCCTTCCTCCCCTGTGCGCTGTCTGTCCAGTCCAAACGGCTAGTTTTCCCTCCACCTTTTTTCTTTCCCTCTGTGTCAACAAAATAAAAATAAAAATAACGAAAACTCACACTCCACCTTGCCAGGACCTCATTTCTCACCATCTCCCCTTTTCCCTCCTCTTCCTCCTTCCCTTTTCATCGTCGTGGTTTGTTTTGTTCTTTTTTCTTTCCTCCTTCGGCTGCCTCTTCGCCGTCTTCTCCTTGTTCTCCAGCTCTACTGATTCGCCTCAGTAGCAGCAACTGCAGTTTGCAGCACGACATAAAGCCCGAGCCTCCCGTTCTTTCTTGTCTTTTCTCTGGCATCGACCTCTTCCTCCCTTCTCGTCTTCGCCCATCGTCGCCAATCCGCTTTCGAGCCGTCGTCTCCATCTATTCCTCGATCCCTCGTTGTCATCGCTCTCCTATCTCGGCGCATACTCTCCTCCCTCCCCTAGCGTCTACCGACGACGCCTCTCGGCCTCGACATCCTGCATCTGGTCAAATCACGCCCCAGCCACACCTTGTCCGCCCCCCGTCGACATCTATCGCATTCGTCTGCACTGGGCAGCTCTGGGCCCTCCAATAGCGTACCGTGCGACTTTCCGTTCATTTAACCTTGTCGTCCTTGGCGCTAGATTCTTCTCTTTCGCGCATTGTTGCTTGCAGGGAAGCTTCTCGTCGGTTTTTACCACCACGTGCTCTGGGTTTCGAACATGGACATATCCTTCGAGACGCTCTCTTCGCCCGAATATTAAGCTGATTGCATCTGCTCTGACTTGGCAGAACCTGTCCATTGTTGCAATTGACACCTTTTCCTTCACGTCTTTCTCTTTATCGTTCTCCCGGGAGAGATACTTTTTTGTGTTTCGCTGGTGCTCCTTTCTTTTGAGCTCCTTTCTTGTCGCCGACGGATCTCCTGATAACGGGGATCGATCCTGTCTCGGCTTTCCTCCCTGGCTGTTTAGAGCACCGAATTGCTCTCGCGACCGGTTGGCGTTTACAGTTCCTCGAGAAACGACGCTTCTCTTTCCGTCACGACTCTGGTTTTGACTCGACTCATCTTCAGTTGAGAACGTTCCCTGCGACCAAGAGCCTCCTATTTGAGGTAATTATTTTGTTTTATTTTTAATATTCAGACCAGCCTAATCGTAATGGGCCATTGGGCACGAGTCCCCAGCAAAGGCTGACGACATGCTTGTCTAGGTTTGATCAATCGCAAGGACCACTGTATTATGGTTCCACCGAAACGATCAGGAGATACAAATAGCAGCTACAAACGCGACTCGACCAGCATGCCTCCCCAGCGCAAAGATGGCCCAGGAGGTGGCCCCAGTGGTGGACCCGTCAGAACACCTAATGGTGAGTGCCTTTTGACTCCGTTCTTCTAGAGGACGGTAGTGAATTTTCCCCTTCAACGACTGACCAGGTTCGCTGCTTTAATTAGGTGCGCGATCGGGGTTTCGGACGGACACAGCCATCTCAAACAACCGCGCAGGAGCCGAACGCAACCTGACTCGGTGGGTTGCCGATAGCCCTGCAGCCCTAGATGGTGCCCTCGAGAGCTCCTCGAACTCAGGTGGAAAGTGGGACCAGTTTGCCGCGAACGAGCGCCTCTTTGGCCTGAAGACGGACTACAACGAGAACTACTACACAACGGCCATTGACCGCAGCCATCCCCAGTACTCTGAGCGCGTAGCCGTGGCAGAGCGTGCCGCCCGCGAGATCGAGGGATCGTCGGCAACTACTGCTCACGTCGCTGAAGAGCGTGTCATGGATTTTGTTGCCGGTGAAGGCCAAGGTGACGGTGATGAGGAAGACAAATACAGTGGTGTACGCAGACAGCAAGACTTCCCCCCTCTTTCGGCGTCTGCACGGGGAGAGGCCAAGTACACGCCTCCCGCACGTCGTGCCCCGACAGGCCACTCGACTGTGGTTGGCGCGCCAGTCGACCCGGCCATCATCTCATCGCAGATCAAGGGTGGCCCTTCGCGGAAACAGCAGCAGCAGCCGCCAGCCGTCCCCAAGGTCGAAGAGAACAAGGCATCCACAGCTAATGCACCGCGTCCGGCACCCCCTGCCGTCGCGTTGCCGCAACAGTCAAAGACGCCCGAGCCGAAGGCTGCTGATAAGGTCGCCGACGAAAAGCAACAGCCTGCTTCCAAGGTCGCAGACAACACATCCGATCAGACTAAGTCTGCAACGACCTCAAAGCCCAACAGCAAGCCGTCGACGCCAGCAATTTCATCTGGAACTTCTTCATTGCGTGCTACTGCGACACCAAATCGTGCATCACTTTCTCCTAGTGCCAAGGCTTCCGGGTTCGCGCCCTCGACTTCGGCTGCGAACAGCCCCGTACCTCCCAACGTTGCTGACAATGTCGAGAGTGCTCTTCTGAAAGATTTCAAGGACTTTGCTTCGCAGCAGCGTCAGCACGCAGAGAAGGCTCGGCACAACAAGATCAAGGCCGATGCTCAGGTTAAGCTACAGGAACTGAGAAGATTTGCAGATAGCTTCAAGTTGTCGACACCCGTGCCTAACGATCTTATCTCCATTATTGCCAAGGATCCCGAGAAGCAACGCCAAATCCAGGAGAAGGCTCTACAGAACGCCGAACAACTTGCAAAGTCCAAGACGGAATCTGCTGATGGCCAGCGCGGCTCAGCTTCATCTGCCGGTTCCTCCAAGCCCCCAGCCGCTCCCTCGAGCTCTGCAGCCTCTGCCGCGGCTTCAACAGCCTCTAACAATGCGTCGAACGCTACCACAAATACCTCAACCACGCCCAACCTCGTGCCTCCGTCCGGCCCAGGTTCGGCTGCTGGCGGTGCTTCTGCTACAGACAATGCTCGGCCGCCTGTCAACAACAGTGGTCGCCCACAGGGCCCTCCCCACACTTCGCACAGCGTGTCAAACCGCCACCCCAACTCGCGGGGTGGATACATGCAGCAGAACTTCCGCCCGCAGTCGCAGCCCTACCGCGGTGATCGCTCCGGTCCTCAACATATGTCGCAAGGTCACAACACCGGCCACTTGGCCGAGCGGATCAGAAACTCTGAACAAAACCAGAACCGGTACAATAAGAACTTGAACAACCATGGCCCCTCTCATTTTGGTCCTTCCGGGGATGCCCGCATGCCGCCCACTGGTCCTGCAAACCCAGCTGACAGCAACTATTCGCGCCGCCTAAGTGCGCAGCCTTCCGGAGCACATACACCCCAGAAGCTGAACCCTACTACGCACGAGTTCCGCCCGAGTCCTTTTGCTGCGTCGTTCAACCCGACTGGCCCTAGTGCGGGATCCAGCCCGCGTTCAACGATCAATCACATCACAACCGACCATTCAATCCCGATGTCTTCGACGGCGACATCAGTGCCGACCATCCCGTCTCCTCGGGTTCTTGGCACCGCCCTCATTCGCCGTAAGACTCAGAACGTGAGTGCGGACAAATGCGACATCCTGACCATGGTTCGGTCCATCAAGCCGCCTCCGGGACGCAACTGGGACGAGAATAATGGCCTACGCCCGTCATTTGACACTCCCCTTCTTTGGCGCCAGATTCAAGATGACGAGAAGCAGGATTCGACAATGCATCTCAAGTACACCGAGTACCTTGAGCGCGTTGCCTTTAGTGCAGCTTCCAGAGCGACACCCGTCCAAGGACACGTGGTGCCCCATAGTATGTCTCAAATGCCGCACCAGCACCAGCTTCCGGCGCACATGCAGCATCACAGCGGCCACATGGGCCCGCGCCCCAACCAACACATGCCACCGATGCCAATCCACGGTGGTGGCGGACCTCACGGGCACATCCCCCAAGTGTCGTTTAACGGGAGCGATGACCATCGGATGATGGCATCGAACTCGGCGCAGTCGTATGCTTCACCGCGGATGTCACAGGCTCTGATGTACCCGCAGCATGCAACCCCACAGATGGGCTATAACCAGCCGGCTATGCCATTCATGCAGAACGGACCCCAGATGAACCAGTTTCGGAATTACTCGAACAATCCCCAAGGGTTCATGCCACCGCAGTCTGGACCGATGATGCCGATGATGCCTCCACAGCACTTCGTTGCTGTTCCGGGAGGTATGATGGGCGGTCAACAGCACATGGGCATGTATCCTGGTGGCGCCCAGTTCATGGGACCTCCTGGCGCTGGCGGTGCTGGAGGTGCACCTCCACCGCATCAGATGGGCGCTTCCAACGGATATCCCAGCCCCGGGCGGCCTGTCGCGCCGATGATGGGACAACAAGGATCCCAACAGGGACAACCAATGTACGGACAGAGCCCCAACACACAGTACCAGCAACCTGCCTTTAACCCCCAACACCAGGGACAAGGTGGTAAGCTTTTTTTGATTATTTGATGGTTGTCTTCTTTATCTCTCTTTCTGGGACGAGACAAAGACTCGAAAATCCACTTGCTAACATGCCAGGAAAACCAGCCATGCGAGGAGGATATAATAACCCCGGCGCACAGCATTATGGGAGCAGCCCTCAAGGCGTACACCAGCACGGGCCGCCACATCGCAACGGCAGCGGCCACTATTCGAACAAGAATTACCAAGGGCACAACATCCACAATAATTCTTACCATCACAATGGCTTGTCTCAACACCAAGTCAATCATGCCAATGGCCTACCGGCTGCGCATCAGAATCGCCCGACCGGCGACGTTCCGGAAGAAGCCAAATGAGGCACGTCACATCCAACCGAATGAGGCCTCTTCATTTTTTTTTAACTTATCTTGCCCCCGACTGGCGAGCTTTTTGGCTCTTTTGATGTTGGTACCGCATACTAGCTTCAACTGGATGTCCGCGTATCTCCTTGAGAACTTTTATGAATTTTTAGTCTCACTACGCAGCAAGTCGGCGGGGCAGGACAACATGTGTCGCTCCCTGTAGCATTGGACAGACGGCCAGTGAACGACCACGAGCGAATTATCAGCGCCGTCGAAGTTTGGGTCGCTGGTTACTCTGACCTCGCCACCGTCTGAAAGCCTTGGAGGGGGGGACTCTCAAGGACTTCTCAATGTGCCTGCTAAGATAACATGCAATACAGACAAGACGCCTCTTCTGCACTGTTATCGATACGACAATATTTTAGGCGGCGCCACTGAGTTACTATTGAAAGTCACACTATACTGTCCAACCGCCTGGGCACACTGGCATTGCGAACTGCAGCGTCTGTAATTCGCAGGCATTTCAGCCCATGCCACTAGCATTGCCCAGGATGCCCTTCACAGCCATTCGGCACACATTTTTTTTATCCAGTTGAGAGGCGGTTATTGAAGGCTTGTAAGAAGGGGATTCTGAAAACATCGAAAAGTGGGAAACGTGATTCCATCTGTTGCCTGCGCAAAAACACTAAGAAAATGCAAATCACAAAAACAGGAGGTATGAATACGGAATAGGGGCGATTCGGAACGATGGGCAGTACCAAGTACAGGTTCTACGGCGGGGCAAAAGCGGGAGTCCGGTACGAGAATGAAGGGAGGGTTGTGGGTGGGATTCTCGGCGCCAGGCTTGCGTATCGTCGAAGTGGTATATGCAGATGGGCTCAAATATTGGCATTTGTGTCTCTACGGGTTGTCTTTATTGACTTTCGTTGAGGGATTCTGATGTCGCTTCGTGACCAGAGGAGTCAGTGAGAAAGGAAAAGAAGACGAGATTAAGCGGACAAAACCGACTATGAAGAAAAGTATGACATCGAGAGAACGGTAAACGACATGCTTGGTTTGTCGTTACTTGTTCTCTCTCCATATCCAAATTTGACCACTCATATATTTACTAGAATCGACCACTGGCCGCCGTTTCTGCTTGCCCGTCCTATTGATGTCCGTCGGTTACGTTCGCTTCGTTCCCTCTGCCCTATGAAGCCAAGTTGCAGCTAAGCAGAAATGGAATGGACAGTGCATTCCCAACGCACGTGGGGATCTTCGATGTCGCTCTTCGCCATGGGGATGGCTAAAAGTAGTCAAGCTCAACTTGATTTGTGCCTGTCAGCTACCGTTCAGTGTGCCGTTGTTGAATTGCTGCGACTATCCTCGTTCAACAAGCACATCCATTAAAACTGAAGTCGTGTCTATCATGCGGGGTACTTTAAAACAAACCCGACACCTGGTTGCAAGAAAAAACAAGTTGACTGAACCAGCAGGCCCTCCCGATCGATGCAATCGTTTCGCCTACCCCTCATGCGTTTTACCGGACGACGTCATTCCACGCTGTGGTTCAAAGAAGCAGATTTGTGTCCTGTTTGGTGATGCATGGAAGTAGAGTCCCGCCATTAATTAGTGAGGTCATCAAATCCGCCCTCCGCAGGTTTTGTTCCGTGTCGATCTGTGCCTGGTAACCAACCTTGTGCGTTGTCCGAAGTTCTGTTGTTGAAAAGACAGCATCGTCATTAGCCAGCCTCGTACCAAAACAAGTCGACGTATAATTGGTGCAGACGCGTCTGCTACGTCAGAATGATTTATCAGTCCACAGGATACTGACGACGTTGGCGTGTGCTTTGCTTCCTACTTTTTTGCAGAAAATGATATAAGGGACAAGCATAGACGACTGTTTTTGTTTTTGTCAGATGCCAAGCATCTTTCCAACATAGTTTAAAACTTTGGATACAATCCTAGTTCACTACATCTCGTCAACTCTCGGAAACTCCGAAACTAAAACATCAAACAAAACTAAACATCCTGTACAATGTAAGTTCTCTAAAGATACCTTTTCCTGTATAGAACAGAGTGATTCACTCATCTAACACATACAGGGGTCTCTTCCACCACAAAAGCCATCCCGAGTCGGCCACTACCGACGCCGATCCCGTCGAGACATCACGCTTCAACACACAGGATCCTTCGGTCCGCACTACCAGCAACCCGATGCACCTCGATATGAACAATAATGCGGCCGTTGCCAGCGGTGCCACGGACTACAACAACCGCGACAACAACATGATGTCCAACAACGCGAGCTTCACTGACACGCACGACAACAACGGCCCGACCCACGGCCACGACGGCAACCATGACAGCAACCATCATTCCATGGCCGGTATGGGCCTGGGCGCCGCTGTTGGTGGCGTCGCTGGTGCGGCGGTTGGCAACCACATGCACGACCACGACCGCAATCACAACGAGCATGGCCTGCACCATGACCGCCGCGGTACCATCCCCGGTGGTCCCGGCATGGACGCTGGCATTCCCGGTGCTGGTGTCGGCGGAGCTGGCGTAGGCGCGGTGGACCCGACCACCATGATCGCTGAGGAGCACAACAACTTCCCCGGCACCAACCCGCATCCCGACCACTCGGCCCTCAGTGGCCGCGGTGAAGGCAGCGGACTGGCCTTCCCTGGTCGCGAGTAAACAGCGCTTGGTTTGCTGTTTTGAATAATGAGGAATGAGTGTACGATATTGCGACATGCTTCAAGGAGAGAATTCGAAGAGGCGACGGCCACATTCAGAGGCACTGTACGGATAGCTTCAACGGATGACTTCAATGTAAAGGTATAATGAAATGACTTTCAAATTTGGAAACCAAAAGTGTAACCTGAGTTAAATGGCCAAACGCTGAGGAACAGTAATAATAAAGCGTGAGCATGTCAGCTTCGCGGGATCCTCCAAACCATAATAACGCCTCGCTAAATGTTGCCTCGTTTTTGGCACCGGTGCAATAGGTATAATGTAGCAGAAATTGTAAACGTAAAATAAACACAACAAAAGTGCCACACAAAGACTCGGGCAATGTCCACACTACGGCGCCACCGGTGAACTGATGTCGATTTCGACGTCTGCAGCGGCCCGCGTCTGGCCAGCCACTGCGTTGACCGGCCCATAATGGCCGTGCATGTGCTCGGCTGCCTCCGAGACGACATCCAGTTTGGGTGCCTGGGTATGCTGTGGCTGGAATGGTTGCGGATGCTGTATTGATTGGTGATGCACCTGCTGGTAGATATTACTGCGGTCACGGCTGTGGCCCGGGGTACGACTGGGCGACTGGCCGGGCGAATGAGCTGGCGTGTCGCTTGGCGTGCCATTGTTGCTGTCGTCGCTCCAACTGCGCTGGTGGCCCGACATTAGTGGTTGTTGTTGCTGCTGGTGCTGGTGCTGCTGAAGCTGTGTGCTGGCGCCAAAGTTACCCATGCCGCTGAGGGCGCTGATGTTGCTAAAGGGCCGCGCTCTCTGAGATATTTGGCCTTGATTTTGGTAGTGTGATGCTGCGCCCGCGTCTTCTTCTGGTGAATGCAAAACACTGGGCAGTTCTGGGATGAACCCGCCGTCCACGCCGAGTTCCGCCGGTTGTCGGGGTGAGCCGACGACGACACTATCCCGCGCCGATCGTTCGCTTGCATCACTGATGATGCGTGGGCGGTGGTATTGTTGATGTTGCTGGCTCCATACTAATGCCGGCGGCAGCTGGCCCTGAGAGTCGATGCTGGTCCGGGGGTCTGAGCTCATTGAATACCGACCCGGCCGGTTCTGCGCGCGGCCTGGGATATCGAAATAACCCGTGACAGGCTCCCTGTCAATGCCGGCATTCGGGGACGAAAAGTCTAGGCTAGGTTTTGGAAAACCTGTATTGTCGGGCATCGGCGGGGTCGTGCCGGTAAGGTTGCTCATCCCGGGTGGCTGACTAAACGCCGAATTCCTGCCGCCATCCAAGTGTGTCTCGGCCGCTTGGTTCTCCAGAAGATCATCGTACTCCATTTGATTTATTTCGGACGGCGTGGGAAGGTGGGCCGCCATCCTCTGCTTGGAGTTTCGTGTGCCACTCTCGCCGCTGCCGCTGGCACCACCAGCGTCGATTTCACCACCACTCAGATTGGGACCGCCGCTTCGTCCACCCCGTCTGCCTCCTGAGCTAGCCCCGCTGCCTCGTTCCGCCTTCTTCACGACCTTGGCGGTCTTGCGAAGGTTCCGGATAATAAAGAAGGAAGCCACCAGGACGACGAGCAAGAGGCCAGCAAGACCACCGACCAAGCCGCCAATCTGAGCGCCTGTGAGGCCGGACGAAGAATTTTCCGTGGTTGTTGAATTGTCGACGACGGCCACTTCTGAGGTCTTTGCTTGTGTGGCAGGAATGAATTTGGGTTGGAAGACGTTTGTATCGGTCGGGAGGTCGCTCGGAGCTGTTGGGCTTTCGACCGTGGTCGAGGTGACGGTGGTGACAACCGCCTTTCCATTTGCCTTGGTGGAAGCCGTGAAGGTAGCTGTGAATACAAATGTTGTCGGGGTCGTTGCATAGCACGCGTTTAATGCACAGCCCATGGTAGTCTCGCAACAGCCGTAATTGTATGATGCCGGGCAGAGGTAGTAGCCTGTTGGACATTGTTGGCTGTTGGATACGCCGGTCGGTGCCGTGCAGTCATTGACGCCGCAGATGTAGCCTGGTAAAACACAGGTTAGAATTCCTAGCCCCTTCCGTGAAAGCTTGCGAATTGTTGACATACCGGAGGGACAACAACCGCCCGCAGCCTCAATGCCGCAGTTCATGTACCCAGCACGGCCGCATGCAGAGGCTGTCGAAGCTAGTGTCGTTTGCACGCATGAGCTGACTTCGCAGGCGTAGTTGGTCGGACAGCACCCGCCACTTAGTGATGCTGGGCAGAGCAAATAGCTTGTTGGACAAGTTGACGTCGCGGCGGCACGTCGTCGGAGCAGCAACTCCGTCGTAACGTGGATCTTTTCGACCCGGCGCACGACCTCTGTATCCCATATCTTCTCGACCACGTTGGATACAGACGCTGCGGGCGGAAGATTCGTGACAAATAACCATAGGCCAAGCCATGCTGGCCATGAGGCTCTCGACCTCGGCATGGTTGCGAGGGACTCGATCGGTGTGAGGTACAAATCGTATTTTGTTTTCGGAACCCAGTTGCTTAGAAGGGAGCTTCCCTCGGTTGGTGATTAACTGAAATCATAGGTTACTGCCGATGCACAATCCCGCCGTTGCGAAGATAGGAAAGCGAAAGGTGTTCTAGCTAGACCAAGAGCGTTTCTAGGCTGAGAGCTGCAATGCCCTGAGTTATAAGTGCAGACGAGGATCAAGCAGCGAAAATGAAACGTATGCGACGAATGCGACAAATGCGACGAAAAAGATCGAGACAAAGGGGCAAGAAAAGGTAACAGGACCCCCCAAACTGTTAAGAAGACAAGATGAGAAATGGGTCACAAAGACCCAAAGTAAAATATACCAGGCCGGCAGAGAAACCAAAGAGCCGCAAAGGACCGCAGCAGGGAACCCACAGTATTAGGGCAGAGCGGCGTGCAAGATGCGTGGAAGTGTGTGGAAGGGAGCGAGAGGGAGTCTGAGAAAACGTGAAACGGCGCAGCAAAGCCACGTCTTTATTACGTACCGACGAATGCACCATCGGCAGCCGCAGCGCAAAGGAAATGGGAATGGAGAAGAATTAGATGGCCAAGCATGTCCCAGGGACCCAGCCAAGAGGATGCGTGCTGGCAATGAAACGGAAGCGAAGGATTTGGTCCGTTAAGCTAGTAAGAAAAAAGAAGTGAGAGATGTAAGAAAGTCCCTGAAAGGAAACTTCATGAGAACCGGCGCTGTTTCCCACTGCCACTACGGCTGGCTGGGAAGGGGGGGGGAGGGGGGGGGGGTTTGGCTTATGACTGAACGGGAAGGAGTGACCGTCAGCAAAAAGGAGGTAGCCAAGAATACGCCTGTTGGCGATCGTGGCTAAGGAAGGAGCGCACCGTTTTTCGTTCCTTCTGCTTCCTGCGAGCGTATAGAGTCCGGCCGGCCTTCTTGTGTCAACGACGCTCTTTCTTTTTTGTTTCTCGTTCCCTCCCACACCTTCTGTTCGAAGTTGATCTCGAGTCGCGGCTGCCAAAATACTGGCCTCGTGGGTTGTGGCTGGCCCTCCTAGCTCTCTTGGTTCTGCAATGCGGCCCACAGCAATGGAAGGAAGGTGCCAGCCAGCGAGGGACGGTTTGTTTTCCTTTGCGTTCATAGGGCTGTCCCTATTTAGGCAGTATTGCCGGAGACCCTGGAGAGACGTAGCGGGGACTTACGAAAATTGTAATGAAGCTGTATGACGACGTGCGACTATGGAGTATTACTCCGTAGAGATACGACAGATACGGCGAGAGACAAGATATCGAAGAACGCCTTGCCAACACGAAAGATGGGTAAGTGTTTGAAGAAGCGGAGGCGATCTTGAATAAATACTACTAACAGCGAACAAGACGAAGGCCGAACATAGCGTCCAGCAAACCATCACATTTTCCTTGCCTCCCTTTCTTTACCTATTCCGTCGCGAGTCAACAGAGGAGAGTCGGCGCAACTTGCGCATTTCCCAAAATGGTTTGTCAAGAAGGGTGCTACAGCATATGTTGCTCCGAGCGCATCACAATGACGATGGGGGCGGCACCAACAGCCATTGCACCGTGTGCAGCACCGACACTCACAAGACTCAGTACAAGAGGATGCATGAGGTGGTATTTACGGGACCAGTAGCAGCGACTCCATTCCCCTGTAGCGACGTTGCTTCGCCTCGACTTTTCTGCGCGAAGAGACTACAGCGACAACTTGCAACAGAGTAAAGCGGAATGTAGATGACGGATACGGAGTACTCCGTACGAATAATACGACGAGGCCTCAAAACTGCTCCATCGGCAACCATTCGACACTCGCCTCCCTCTGTCTGGTATGGTGCGGCGGCTGCATCTGCGATTGGACATCTAACTGCGACCTTAATCCATCCTACAGAAGTCTAGGCATATTTTGTACAACTCCTGTATTTTTTTTTAAACATTTTCTGCCCATCCTTTTTCTGTTGTCCCCGCTTTATACCATCCTCTACTCCTTGCTTTTCGTGAGGCTCTGTTGGTTTGCGATTCGTAGTCCTCCCGCGTCTCTTCACTTCCGTTGCCCCCTGTACAAGTCGACCGAGTATGTTTTTGGCGGGTCTTTGTCAACTATGAGGGCCCCCAAGGCAAGACCCGAGCCGAATGATAACGGGCCTCTTTGTCCAAGACCACATCTCGTCGCAAAAAGGCTAGCCTGCATCCGCTCAGCTTCCATCACCTGTCTCCCTTGAGCCCATTGTTTCATCTTGCAGGCAAGGGAATCAGAAACGTCTAGAGAGCCATGCTGACCGTCGAATGGAGTTCCCGATGTGTCTGGACGTCGCAATACATGTTTGTGTTAAAACTCCCTTATCATACCACGGGCAATACCGAGCCTCGGAGCGTCACGGCGCGGTCGGCAACGGGCGCTAGAACGGGCAAAGTCGTAGTTTCCGGGCTCGTGAGAGCTTTCTTGAGTTTTGTCAACGGCCACCAATACTCATTACATGGTGTTCGGCCATCGCATCGCTTCTGGATCCGGTGCCATACAGTGCCCGACTACCCTACATTTTTGTCCAACGAAACACGCCCGTATTAATTTTAGGACCTCGCTTATGACAAAAACGTGGGGTAAGTAGTTATCTTTTAGCCATCTTGACAATGGCCAGTTTGCAGGCTCGAATCACATCGGCCTCTCGCCAAGCCTGCCAACAGATGCTTTCATAAACAGGCCGAGTGCAAGCAAACGCACCGGTAGATAGTGAAGGGCATCCAGGGCACGCCGTCAGATTAACTCATTGCCATGGCCATATATTGACTTTGGAGGTCTTGTCTATTTCTATGTTCACAGTGTAAATTGCCACGAAATCTCTTGCACCTTTGACGCAACGGAGACCTCGAGGTTACAATGTACGTATTTGCGTTAAGAGAACGAGATCAACCAGCAGAGACTGACGGATCATCTCTTGAGCGTCTGATAGCTTTGGATCGCTAAGGGTTTTGACATGATCGGAACAGGTTTGGAGATGCCCGATGTCCGCCCTTGTTCTTGAAATTACAATCCAGAAAGCGAAAGATGCGTGCGGGCTTCTTATCAGTCTCACAACAGCACGTGTAAATACTTTACCAGAAAACTTGCTCAGCTGCTGATAAAACATGGCCCGTCAAGAACCTATGGGATCATCAATGAAGAAAATGGTGAAAGTCTGCGCTGCGTTTTAATATTGATGATGGCCAAGAGGTTGTTTAGACAAATAGCCGGGAGACAGCAAAAGCCGGTATCATTATCTGATATGACACGTCGATTGCTGGCTCGCTGGAGACAAGATCTGAAAGATTACGTTCTCATGGGTATTGGCGAAAAGAAAGACTTGGATCACCAGGTATATCATTTCTGTCCACCCTCTACCGAAACGAACCACGGCCCATGGCAGGTTTGATTTCAAAATGTAAAATGGCAAATAAGTGGTAAAATCTCCATGTGGATGAGATACTCCATACACGTCGTATTCCAGAACACTGTTGCATTCTTTGTGTCCAACAGTTTTTGGTTGATATGGAGTACGGCATGGCGAATCATCCGATAAATAGGCCGTGTAGCAGTACAATGAGGCCCGGGCACCTTCACTTGCAGCAGGTGGCAAGGCAGCATTCGGAAGGACAAATCCCGAACTGGACGGACAGAAGTGAAGAAGACGTATCGCCAACTATGGCATGGGGGGCTATGGTTCGAGCCGTTGATGGCCAGGGTATTACCAACTTATAAAATGGGACGCTGCTTCGAGGCATAAGCCCTCCATAGGCGTTGATGTCGCATCTCATTCGACGCCCATTCAACGAGCACTCACAAAAGAGCCGGGTGCCATGCTGTTCGTAGAGCACATATTTCGTTACACGCGGCACTGCATCAAGACGCCTGCTTTTTGCATCTGGGTAAAGACAGCGGGTGCATGCTCCTGCACCGTTGGCTCTTTCACTGCGGTGTGCAATGCACACATAGTCCTGTCATATTTCTACCTGCTTCCCGCCATCTCAGGTCTTCTTAAGTGTGCATATTAATTCCTGCACCGTCTGCGCTATTTCTACACAGCTTCTTGTTTCAGGAGACTCCATTGTCGGGTTATCAGGCATAAATCGTTATTGTGTAGTCTATTGTTCTTCTCATACTCTTTCAGATGCAACCCCTTGTGAAGACGCGATCATTTCCACACCGCCCGTTGTGACCAGTGTGCACACACCCCTGATTAGAGGCTCGCTCCTTCCCTACTTTCGTCACCCGCCTTCCCGCAACCCTTAGTTATGTCTTCCTTCCAACCCTGTATTTATCCTTCTCTCCTAAGCTGAGAAAGCAGCTGCATTGTGTGCCGGTGTTGTGCGTACCTTCCCCACATTCGAGTCTTTCGATCCTTCCTACGAAATACATATGAATACAAGTACGGGAATGTTCCGAGTTGTGTCCCTTTCCCCCATTTGTCTCCCCTGCCTCATTCTCCACGTTGGCCGTTCAGACGTCCCGCGACAGCTTGAACCTTTCCATCTTTTCGGTTCTTCTTTTGCACCTGCCCTGTGTCTGCCGTCCTTTTCTTTGTCGAGTGTGCTGTGGGTGTGGATTTTGTGAAGTGAGGGTTGCTCTTGCCTGATTCTTTACTCTCTCTTGCCTACTGTTGGCTTTTCTTTTGGCTTGTCTATTGCTCCTTCCCTTTCATACAAGTCTTACGCTATTTACGTACATCATTCTTGTCACTTCGCCTGGCCAAGCCTCATCTTTCTCATCGCCCTCTCCTCCAATCTCGTAACATCGCCGTCGCCGTTCACTTTACTGACTTCAAAGGATGCAAAGGTGGTGTGCTAACCAGCCTCAGATGCGACATTTTCTTCTGCTCGTATCCTCAGCCTCGTCCTTTGTGCAAACCGAAAAGCCTTATTGATCGTTTCTCGTTATCATCTCTATTTCCACCGAGTTGCCTCCAGTCACCAAAGGGTCCGAACTACCGCGTTGTCTACTCGCCAAGCTAGGTTTTGGGACCGTTTGGAGCTTGCGTCGCCTGCTCACCAAACAGGCGACAGGTCTCCTCTGTTCCCCATTATTCCATTCCTCTTCTCTCCACATCGCCAACTTTAGTGAGGGCCCAAGACCGGACCTTCTTTTCTCAGTCCGCCTCCTCCGGATATGATCGCCTCTCATTGTTTTTCTTACGCCATTTCTAGAACTCCTCCATTTCAAATCCTATGTGTCCTGCATTTCTCCTCCAATCACCCTTACCCTCTTCCCCGGATTTTATCTACTCCGCACCGTGGCTCCAAGGGATCATCATAGCCCTGGCCCCGCGCGACAAACATTTCCGCATCTCCACCACGTCACCGATCGTTTTCGAACTGTCACACTTGCTTCTCCATTCCCACAATTTGTGCATCCGCTCGAACCATTGAAGTGCATCTGGCTTTCTTCCCACAAGACCCACCATGGTCTTGTCATGCCTGGGAAAACCGAATAGTTCGCGATGAGCACCCTTCTCAAACCCTTACCGGCGCCCAAACAGATTCGCTTTGTCAACAACCAGGGACAGCCGCCATCGAAGCGCCGACGCGTTAATGCAGCGTGAGTCCACAGTCCCGTGTCTTGGAGACCAATGAGCGCACCAAAGCCAGGCAGACGGGCGTGAAAACAACGTCCATGCTGACCACTCTCGTTCCGTTGTCCCAATACAGATGCCTGACGTGCCGTAAGCGCAAGACGCGCTGCGCCGGAGAGCGCCCGACTTGTTCAACCTGTGCGAGTAATGGGCATGAATGCCTTGGCTACACAGACTTCGCCGAGAAGCAAAAGGAAACAGTCGGCGCTGCCAGGACCGGCTCCTTTGTGGCCGGAACCCGAGAGCGAGGCTCAGCAATAGACGCCAAAAGCGAAATTGATGACGACGAGAACGACTATGACGACGAGAACGATTCAGCTGAGCCGAACAATGACCGACAAGGCGCAGCACCCAGTTTCATCTCTGCTGGCAACAGCAATGCCATGCGTGATGGTGGCGGCGACGACGAGGCCGTCAGCGATGGTGACGCAAACCACAACCAGGCTAGTCCGAAGCGGCGACGGAAATCCTCGGGTAAATCTTCCGGGTCGGATCCCAGCCAACGCGTCGAATGGGAGTCCACTGTGCAGCAGTCGTCCAAATCCCAGCAATCGCAGCAGACGCAGGCAGCACATTCACAACAACGACGGGATGCACAGACACATGCCAGTAGTCAGCGGCCACGGCCGAATCCACGGTCTGTATCATTTCATGATACCAGCCGCAAAAGCTCTGCACGACCGTCGCCTCCGCAGGTGCAGCAACACTCTCACCAACACCAACACCAACATCAACATCAACATCACAATGAAAGCCACCGAGTCCCCTACTTTCGCTATTTTGGCCCGACTGCTATTGTACCCGGTTACAAGCAGATGGTTGTCGACGTGTCCGTTCGCGATCGCCGCCGTAGCCGTGGCAGCAGCCTTTCTACAGTCTCCCCGAGCACTACCTTAACAGACGGCGCAAGTAGCCACCGTGGTCAGCACGGACAGAACCGCCAATCACGCTTTGATCCCGTGTTCGAAAGCCTGGAAGACTTACCTGTCTACGATCGTAATGACACGGCTCCAGTCCATCCGGTCATTATCAACCTCCTCAAGACCTTCTTTGTTCATCTCGGGTGCAACTATCCCTTTTTACGCGAGGATCGAGTTTTGAAGATGGTACGTGAGAAACGTGTGGAGGCCATCCTTGTTGATGCCATGTGTGCTCTTGCCGCACGCTTCTCCGACCTTCCTGTGTTTACGAACGGTGTCGATACCGAAAGTGGTGGCGCCAGCAACAGTAGCAGTGCTGGGCAAACCACCGCTGATGGTCAAATGGCCCGCTCAGAATATGGCCATGTATTTGCACAGCGCGCCAAAGCGGCCACCGTCGACACCTTCCCTTGTCCCTCTGTGGCAGCTGTTCAAGCCTGCCTCCTTATGGCCTACGAAGGCTTCGGTGCTGATCAGGATAGTGCGTTATGGATGTACCTGGGACTTGCTATCCGCATGGCGGTGGATTTGGGCCTTCAGAAGAAGGTGGGCGTTACTCCACAGGGTGAAAAGGATCCTTGGTTTATGCGTACCTGGAACGGCAAAGGCGGCGACAATGACGATGGCGAGGACAGCGACAATGTTGAAGCGACGTACAATATTGACTCTGGAAGAAAACCTTTCCACAACAACAGCGATACCATGCACGACGGCGAAAGCGTATACGCTTCTGCAGAGCTGCGTGCGGCAGAGCAAGAGCGTGCCGATACGTTTTGGGCCGTGTTCTTCTTGGACCGCGTCATCTCGTCAGGTACGGGACGTCCCGTCACATTTCGCGACGACGATTTTGAGCTCGCACTGCCTGAGCCGACGTTAGATCCGCTTACCGATTGGCCCGCACCGTTCCCCATTCTGGCACAAATTATCCATCTATATGGTCGGGTGTCCGACGTTTTGAACAACATCCACAGTGCCGACGATCTCACACACGAAAAGATGCAACGGCTCGGCCACATGGAAAACGACCTGACGCAATTGTACCAGAGACAAGACCCGCGGCTCAACTTCAATGCATCCAACTTCCAGGCCTATGTGCGCGCCGGACAGGGCACAACGTTTATCTTGCTCCATTTTTGGTTCCACACCCTCATTATCATTCTACACCAACCTACCCTCTTGGCCCCATTTGGAGGCCTTCAGCGCACACACCAGCTTTTGCCAAATAGCCACGAGCTCTCCATGTCCAGCGCAAAAACTATTGCCGATATCCTCGCATTTGCAGAGCTGATCGACCCGAAGAGCTTCATAGGCAATCCTTTTACGTCACAACCAATGTACATTGCCGCTTGTGCCTTTTTGATGGAATCCGTTGCGAATGCCTCGCAACCGGCATCTCGGGGCACCACACCACCGGCTGCGGATGCCCAAACTCGAGGCGCTGGATACTCTAGTGGCGACACTCGAACTGGAATCTCGTCAAAGCACTCGCTTCTTGCATCGAATGCGAACCAGAATTACCAACGTTGCTACAAATCACTACAACAACTGCACCTTTATTGGGGCGGCGTACGGTATATTTTAACGGCATTGGATCAGAAGTCAAAGGGCATCTGGGATTGCGAGACATTCACAACTGAAGAGCTTGAAAGCACAAAGCAGCCCGTCCGCCGTGGCTCCCTTAGCCAGATGCCGCGCTTCGACAATCCCTCCTCGCCGAATGCACCACCCATAGCTTGGTCACTGACAGGAACATCGAACTCTGCAAATCCTAGCTTGACCTTGCTATTTCAGAGCCACACAAATGCCGCTGGCCCTGGCGCTTCGAGCTCCAAGGCTCAGGACACGATACCACGGCCGAAAGACAATCAAAAGCAACGCAAACAAGCAACTCAACAAGCCCAGCAGAGTCAACAAGCCAGACAGTCGAGTCAGAATCTTTACCATTCGCCTCAGCTTGCTTCCGCTGCCACTCCACCTGGAAATATGATTTACGATCCAATCCGACAGAGTATTCCTGGGGCCCCGCCCATGTATCCCCCAGCCTACCCGCAAACAAACATTTCGGCTCTGCGGTATTCGACGGACCAGTCTGCGCAACAACAAACGCAGCAATTCCAGCAGCAAAGCTCCACACATCCTGTCCCCCCAACATTCACCGATAGTCAACTGGCGGAACAAGGGCATGATCGCAGCGCGTTCAAGTTTGGTGATCTGGACTCACCCAGCCCCGGATCGGGGCAAAACGGACCGCATGGACTCTATGCTGCCGCCAGCAATATAGTGTATTCGGGGCAGCATCAACCACAGTTCCAGGTACCGCAACAACTGCAACAGAGTCAGCAGCAATTTAACCACCAGCAACAGCAGCATGGCCAGGACCAGCCTCTACACCAACAAGACTTCTTACACCAGGCATCGCATCAATCACAGCAGCCTCTGCCTGCCCCTGTGCAATCGTACAACACGCCCTCGTCACACCATTCGTCTGGTTATGAGGGTGCCATCCTGCCAGGCACGTCCCCGTCCAACAACGGGCTCGCACACTTTGACCAGGCGAATGCGAGCGCGAGCGGGAATAGTCCTCGCGCGACGACCGCTCTTGGTCCCCTCGACGGCAGCGGGATGTATCAACCTGACCTCAGCCAAGGTGGCCTCATGGGCGGTGGTCTGTACTCGTACCTCGAGGCGGGGCCTATTACCGACATCATCACGTTTGACAGCCAGGAAATCGACATTAGCTCCCTAACACTGCCAACGGAGCTGATGCCTCAGTGGCTTGAGTATCTCCCGAGCAATGTGGTAAATCTCTTCGATGACGGTACAAACAGGAGCAGCCAATAAATTTTACCTTCTGGGTTTCTCGTTCTTGCAATGGAGCACTTTTCTTAATAACCTTCTTACTATTTCCGGATCACTTTTTGTTTGGATTTCTTTGCAAATTTTGCGTTAATACTTGCTTCTTATGCAACATGATTGGGTGTTAAGGGTGGGATGGGATAAAAAGTATCAGATACCTCACTTGCATTGGTTCAGCGGCCATTTCTTTAAACTTTTCTTGAAAAATTTATTTTTACAAATTTTCTTTATATTTCCTCTGCTCTTTTCGCGGCAGACTTGAAGACTGAGTCAGGTCTATCACGTAACAACAGCTCACCATTCGGATGCAAATTCAAAAAAAGGAGAGCCAGTTAATTTGAGTAGCTTGGTATACATCACACAATATTCATTACAGCGACCCGGCAAACTCCGGTCCTCCCGCCTCCTCATCTGTCGTTACGCCTCTTCCCACTCGGCATCCAGGTCCAGATCAATCTCGTCTCGCAGCAGATCATTCAGCGCCGAGCCGTCCTTGAGGTAAATCCACTGGCCGCTAGCACCGTCACCGCTGGTCCCTGCATCGAGCACCCAGTCGTACCGCTTCGGCCCGGATATGGGCGACGACAGCCAGATCTGCTTGTTGGGCGGCTGCTTGTTGATCACATATGTCCGCGGACGTGCGCCAGGCTCGCTCGGCGAAAAGGACAGCGTCAGCACCCCCGAGGCGTACTCCACATCGACATCTTCACGGGCATCCTGCATGTCCTCCAGGCGCACAAGCAGGCGATCGAGGTACTCGTCGGCAAGAGCGTGGTACTCGGATTCGGTCATGACGGCAGGCTCGGCAGCGGACTGGGGTGTGTAGGCAGACAGGAAGGGTGCTGCGGCCTGTGGCGGTTGTGCGAAACGAGCGGCCGTCGGGCGGATGGCGGCAGGCGAGGTGGACGAAACGAACCGCCGCGAGGCAATCGAGGACAGGGCCGATGGCACTTGTCGGCGCTGTCTGCAGGCACAGCGGGAGACGAGAGGTTGTGTTGAGGCAGGCGTTGCGGTCGCCGAGGCGAGTCGACGGACGATTCGGGACGACGCCGAGTGTGCAGGACGTGGCATTGTGCGAAATCTCTGTGTGTCGTGCGTAGGGAGGAGGAGCTGAAGATGTAGTCATGCGTACAAGCGGGAGACGTAATTCTGTGTCCAGGAGTTTCAGCGGTGGAGCGGTGTGGTTTGTCGAGCTCGTGTGAGCTTTTCAGAAGTGGTACGTTATTTTTCCGGCTCTTTTTCATGATATGAATGTATACTGACGGGAGAGTCCCTAGCGCTTGGCGACCGAACTGACACTGCTTCCAGACCCACTTTTCCCAGGCGCAGCGCACTTTTCGCGGTATGAGAGAGTCTGCCCCGCGCCTGCCGTGGATTGCGACATGTCGCACCTGCATTTCAACTTGCCCACGCCTGCTAAACAGGACTTCGACGACAGCCCGATTCGCGATCCCTGGTGCACCCACCCGCTATTCATCGAGGCTCTACCTGTGCGCGCCAGTTTCCTACGGCGCAGCTTCTTGCACCATGATCAACGCTTTCCTGGTCTTCAATGGTCAAGGCCAACCCCGCCTGACCAAGTTCTATACACAGCTGGTAAGCTTCACGACGTTGCCCGACAGAGTTGCCGTACCGTCCTAACTCGGTTTCCCTCGCTCCCCCCATTGCTATTGTTCAGGACACCAGCATACAGCAGCGCCTGATCTCCGAGATCTTCTCCCTCGTTGCCAACCGCCCACCCGGGTCGTGCAATTTCCTGCCCTTGCCGCCGTTGCTGGCACCGCCATCAGGCTCGACCAGCGGCAGCGAAGCGTCCGACTCACCCTCCCTCGTCACCTACCGCCACTATGCCACGCTGTACTTCATCGTCATCTCTACGGCCACCGAGTCGCCGCTCGCCCTCATCGACCTCATCCAGGTGTACGTCGAGTCGCTCGACCGCCTCTTTGAAAACGTCTGCGAGCTCGACCTCATCTTCAACTTCGAGTCCATGCACGCGACCCTGGCCGAGATGATTATTGGCGGCGTCGTCATCGAGACAAATCTGGACCGCATCGTGGCGGGCGTGCGAGCCCAGGGTGCCGTCGCTAAGCGGCCTGTCAACAGCGGCAACAGCCTGACCAGCAACGGCAGCAGCGGCACGGGGATTGGCGCGACGCTCGGCATGGGCGGCAACTTTGTGTGGCACGGCCGGTGAGGTCGGGCGACCAGAAATGGGACGCAAATAAATCATTGTCACTATAATGCATACAGCCATACAGGATCGGAAGACAGGTGGGCTGGACACGCCCCGTTTCATGCAAAGAGATGGGGACGTTGGAAGTCGGGTATGTTCCCAAGTCGAACAAAAAAATAAAAAACACCGACGCGAAGGCCTAGGAAAACAGAAGTTGCCAGGATGCCAACGAAATATGATATGCAAAAAGGGGAAAGAGGAGTAAGAGGGAACGAAATCGCAGTTCATTTCCCAGCAGCTGCGTTTCCCCGGGTGCTCTCATCGGCCTTGCGGACAGCACTGTTCTGCCCGCCGCCCTTCATCAGGCCCAGCGTGTTCCAGAACCACTCGCGCACCTGGCATTGGATTGGTTAGCTTGATATGCATGGGGATGAAACTGGACACTTCAAGCGAGGGAAAGCAAAGTCCAGTCTGACTTGTCGAATTGAGAGGAAAGGAATCCTGTCCCAAATGCAAAGAAGAATAGAACATACCCCGGCGAACGGCTGAGGGCCATACTCCCACTCCATGAATAGGACGCAATAGATGACCACAACTTGACACATGTTAGCTGGCATACGACACTGTGACGCTCCATCTTCCCACTAGACGACGTACAGGTAACGCTGAACAGCTGCACCAGCTTGATAAACTTAACCCAGCGAGGTCGTGCCGAGGCCAGTGCCACCCGCCGCTTGAACCGCTTTTCAAACCGCAACTGCTCCTGCGGGGACAGCCGCGTAAAGTCGGGCGGCCAGACCTTTTTGTTCTTGTATTTTTGCTGCGCTGGAGGCGGTCGCACATCGTCGTCATTGAGACTCGGGTCATTAGGGTTGCGGTATGTCGCAGCACGGCGGAGTGCCAAAGCTGTGGGCACCGTCCGCACTGTTGGCCGGAGCTGGGCCGGGCGCAGAGCTGGGCAGAGCGCCGACAGTGCCGACAGTATGCCCAACTGGGGCCCTGCACGGACAATGGCCCTTTGCAAGGCTGCCGACATTGTTCGAGGCAGAGATTGTCCTGGATAAACCGAGCGCAGGCGTGCGTATGCAAATCGTTACGCTGGGACGTCGAGTCGTCAAGGCGAAGCTGGTGTTAATAGGCTGGCCATCAAATGCGCCGAGATCAAATATTTGAAGATGTGCAAATAGCCAGATTTGCATATAAATTCACTAAACGCACAAACCCCCGCACCCAAAGGCAACTAGTAAAAAAGCTTGGAGCCGTTTGTCTGACGACCATAACGCTTTCAGACGACAAAACATCACTTGTACAATTCACACCCCTTGGCCATAGACGACACTCATCCTCTGCACTTCACAATGCGGACCCCGGCACTCAAGGCTGCCTACAGCGCGCCCAACCACGAGTCCTTTACCGCGAGCCAGGAGCTGTCAGCTGCACCTGCGGCAGGCTCGACCTTGTCCACGGCAGACAAGACCGCGTACCTGGCGGCCCTCCGCAGTGCCGTCACCGCCGTCCAGGACAACGTCAACCGTGAACTTACTGCGCGTATGGTCATTGACGCCCAGGCAGCCAACCAACCCGCCGTCGACCAAGCCGCCGAGAAGGAAGAGCAAAACTACGGCGAAGAGGTCATGGACGAGGACGAATAGTGTTTTGCTACAACAAAACAAACAAAAATAACAAAATAACAAAATAAAAGAAGAAAAGAAGAAAAGCGAACAGTCATGCCAATGGCTCGTCCTTTATATTTATATATACATCTAAACGCCGCCACATACACACGAAACCATCTACATATGCGTACATTCGAACGGCAACACTATCGCCATCGCGACACGGGTACTCGATCAACGCCATGTCGGCGTCCGATGGCCGCTGTTCTGTCCCGCCCGGTTCAGGCAGCCATAGTGCACCACTGTGTTGTCGGGCAACACGGCCACCACGCTGCCGCCCAGCCGCTTGTGGCAGACGCCGCACGCACGCTCTTCGCTGATGGCCACGCGACGGTTGCGTCCACCAGGCGCCACGTTCCCACCCACCCCGCCGGTGGCATAGTCGTCCCGACCAAGCAATAGGGTTGCTTGTGCTGCAAGCACAGCCGTCTGCCGCAGACCCTTTTCGATCCGGCTTTCGTTGACGACGCTGTTGGCAGCCCTCATGCGGCCCCGGAAGTAGGAAGCCAGCTCCGCCACGGGCAGGCCGTCCGGGATGAGCTGTAGAGTCGATGAGGCTGGGAGCCGCGAGCCATGCCGGGACAGGAGGTCAAGCGCCGGTGCCAGTTGGCGCTCCTGCGGTGGTGGCGGCGTCAGGTACAGCGATAGCAGTGTGTGGTAAATCGACGGTGCCGCTGCCTTGTCTTGGTTGTCGCCAGACACACCGTAGCTTCCGTCGTCTCCCTTTGATGCGGACGTGCGCCGCGACTGGTTGTTGTTTAAAGACAGGAGCAGAGGACCAGGAGAGGACATCGGCACCGGTTGAGCTAGCTCTTGTGCCTTGTGGACTTGGTTGCAGTACCTGATTATGTTAGTTCGGAACCTAGCTTTAAACAATCGCCATGGCGAGAATCAACGAAAAACGTACTCTTCTGCCTTAGCAAAGTCTTTCATTTTGAAGACATAGATCTCAAGTGCTTGCTTGTGCTGGTCCATGTTGCTAAGAACTGTCGCCTGGGCTTCGTAGAATGCCGCATCTACGGACTGTCAGTAAAGACATAGGCCACAGAGACTGTTATTGCGAGGTAGACGGGCATCAACTCACCATCTCGGGGTATCAGGCCAAACGCGCGCAAAAGACTGTACTGCTTGCTCTCTTTGAGGAACACAACCAGCCGCGCCATGCTTTCCTCCCACGTTTCCTCTTCGTTGCGTTCGCCATCCATGTCACTGTCCGGTGTGCCTTCCTTCGCGTTGCTCTTCACCTGGCTCGTCTCCACTCTTCCTTCGCTCTCTTTGAGCAATTTGATCCATTGCTCGATCAACCTGTTATGAAAATCGGGCGTCAGGTCGTTGAGCTCACTGATGATGTGCTCCAGGTATCGCAGCTCGAGCCGCGCATCGATCCCAGCAAGGAATCGCACTACACGGTCGCGTGGCAATGTTTCGGCGTTTTCCGAGTCTGCTAAGAACACGTCCATGCCGAGCACCGGGTCGGCCCGCAGTGTCCACGCGGAAAACTCAAGGATCAGATCAATCATCGCAGGCGGCAGGCTCTGTAGGTATGCGATGGTGCGCTGTGGCCCACGTAAGGTGGGAGGCACAGACACAGTCGTGTCAGACGCGTCGCCCGACGCCGACGTCTTCTCATTCTCGCCATACACCTTCTTGTCTTCATCGGTCTTGCCGCCAACATCGCCAAACCGCTTTAACAGCTCGAGAGCTGGCCGGTGCAGCCGCTTTCCGTAAAAGAAGTCGACGAGCTCGTTGAAGCGGTTGTTCTCCAGCAACCGCTCATTGACAACATCCGGGTCGCAAAAATTGGGAATGCGGAACAGAGAGCTGGCCAACTTGGGCCGGATCAGCATCAGAACACGGAACATGGTCGTGTCGACAAGCGTAAATATGGTACGGAGTCGAGATTCACGGGCTATGTCATCGTCCACGTCGGATCCCGAGTCGCTGTCGTATTGCGGCGCAGAGGCCTCTCGTCGTATGTCCGTGCCCCGCGGCTTCTTGAGCTTGCCCGTGGCCGGATCAATAACTCGCTGCAGTCGTGCGCGCGTGCCGGCAAGGTAGCTGTTTAGGGCTTCGGCGGCACTGATGAGCTCCTTGCCTTCAAGTGGAACGTATCCGTTGGCATGGACAACTGGTGGCTGCGTTTCAGCTTCTTCTGATCCCGGCACTGCCTGCTTTCCCTTGACACTTGCGCTGTCCGAGTCTGTGCTACCTTTGGGTGCCGAAGCTACAGAAGCTGTTTCGGAGTTGACTTTCCGGGGTCCCCAGAACGCCTTCGTGAAACCACCACCTAGTGGCAGGGAAGAGGATGGTTCAGGCTGCGGTGCCGACGTACTCGCATCCGTGTTGTCCGTTTTGCCGTTCGTCTGGTGGTTGCTATCACTGTTGGTGGGGACTGTGTTGGTGCCGTTGGCATCATCCTCTTTCACTGTGCCGTTCTTTGCTGGGCCTTTCTTGCCTCCTTCGCCATCTTCATCTGCGTCGGTCTCGATGACCACGGCAGTCTTATCGTCGGACATGTCACCAACGATGGACCGCGGGAAGAACCGAAACACCCGTTCAGGCGGCGCGTGTACGTCTTCCTCGTTGAACAAATCCATTGCAGCAAGGTATTTTTTCTGACGGAATAGCTTTTCTGCCTTTTGCATCTTGATGTCGCGTAACGTCTGTGACTTGCTTCGCAACAACGCATCTTCAAGCAAGCCCAGCAGGCTGATAGCCTCGTCAAGGTGGCCCTGAGCCACAAGCGCATCGACCTGGCTATCGTAGCCGGTTGCGTCCATTTTCCAAATCCCACGCTCCGAGGATACGTGGAAGCCTTTGCCCGCATGAGCGAGACTGACAGAAGGTGGTGGCACATGCAACTGTGTGGCATTTGGCACGGTTATTGTCTGTAGGAGGCTGAGGGTGCTCGGGTTGCGCACCTCGAGCGAGCCCTTGCTTGGTGGCTGGAGTGCGAGAATGTATGGATAGCTGTAGCCAACGCTCTCCGGTGCCACTGGCCAGGGTATTCCTCTCCGATCGACAGGCTTGCCAGAATCTGTGATGAACAGCGTGTGTACGTCTTTGGCCAGGAGCAGCTCGCCGTCCGCAAGCTTCGCGGCCAGAGGCTTGGGCATGTAGTTGCCAAGGCCCATATAGCCCATGCTGGCGCTGCCGAGTGCGCCAAATCGGCTTACTGCCGAGACACCACTAGAGTCGCCGCTACTGCCTCCATTGGCCCCAGAAGGTGTGTTGCCGACAATCTCCTCGATGTTTCGGCTCACCACATCGACGAGCACGTACCCGGCGTTCATTCCAACAACCAGCTTCGTAGCACTCGCCCACGTGAGTGACCGGATGGTCTCCGAGAGGGTGATTTCTGCAGGCGCCATAGAATCGCCACCTCCGTCGGCAGACGCGATCCCGTCCTGGGGTCCCCCGCCACTGACGCCGACACCGCTTCCGCTGAGCTCGCTCGCATACCAACTCCAAAGCAGCAGACGCCGCTTAACAGCAACAGCCAATCGCGAGACGATTTCGGGGATACCCGTTGCCGGGTCTTTTACGATGTTGCTCGTGACAGCAAAAGCCGAGGCATTTTTGGTTCCTGGCAGTGGCGCGGCGCCTGGCAGAGGAGTGAACGTCTGGAGGTCGTGGAGCGAGACGGCATAGTTGGAGAGCGATATGAGGGTGTTGGCCTCCTTGATAATGGCGAGCTGCTCAATGGCACGAGGGGAGAACTTTTCGACTTCGCGCAGGAGGTGGGTAGGTTCGTTGGCGGTTGTGGGGGGAGTAATCGTAGCTGCAATAGGAGCATTGTTGTTTGTGTTGTGATTGGCGTTGCCGCCATCTGCCGCGGCTCCTGCTGGCGGTGCTTCGGCTGGTGCGCCCGACTGCTCGTTGACGCGGTATATGCGCAGGACGCCAGTATTTAGACCGACCAACAGCCGGTCACCGTACGCGACAAGCGACTCGATCTTGGCTTTGTTGCGCGCCCTGAGCTCGACAATTGGGCGGGCGGTGAATGCGGAGAGCATGACGACGAGTCGTGGCGAACGGCGAGCACGCCGACGCCGGGTATCAATAGGGGAGGAGCGGAGGCTGTGATATGATGTCGACGTCCAATACGGCGTGTTCAGGGCCGAGTGGTCGAGGAACGAGAGGAAGAGGAAGCCGAGGAGGGACAGCCCACGAGTTGTTCGGTGGGTCTATCAGCCAGACGTGGCCGACGCGGCCATGTCGCGCACGTGCGCCGTAAGGTGGATATGCGATCGCAAAAGTGATCGAAAGCGTATTCGATACAGGATAGGCAAATCGCTGCAGGGCCGCTGGTGAAAGAGCGCGATGTTTGAAGAACAAAGCCTCGTGGTTGTTTGGGGGGAATTGTTGGGAGGTGAAGTGAACGGGAAGGCTAGGCGGCTAGAGTGGAGGCAGGAGCTTGAGCACCTTATTGGGCGGCAGGTGCACTGGGATGCTGGGCTGGCTCAGCTGGGTACTGAGAGGTGGGTGCTGCCGAAGTGCGACCAGAACGTGCTTAAAGGGGCAACACACGTCATTGCTTAGGCCTAGCTTTGCCTAAGAGCGCTGGAGCTCGGAGCAAAAACAAAGCTCTGGCATCTTCTACTCTCACCACGGACTGAAAAGGTAAATATCGAAACTTATAATGTTGATATGAAAGCGCTGCAATTCAGGTACAAAGGAAAGAAATAAGAAAATGCGAGTTCCAGACTCATGAAGCCGGAAATGGGCCAATTCCATCCACGGTGAGATATCATCAACCAGCGACCTCACTGCGCTCTGGGTAATCAAATTTATGCTACACATCTACATATGAAAGCAACATCCGAACGATGTCAACGTGCGTATCGAGACTTCTCGCTTGGATTTCTCTCGTGGACAAAGGAAAATTGTTCCCTCTCGTCGCCTACATGCCAGTGATGCGCATCGCTGCGTAACCCAGCGTCAAAACAACAAGAAGAGTGAGGATGCTGCTGGGGATGCCTCGTGTGATAAAGTGCTTGACCTGCAGGTAGCGCTGGCCAGCAGGGTCCTCCTTCATGATCGCCGTCATGTTGGGGAAGCCGCTGGTCGGCAGACCCATGGCTGCGCTGCACATGAGCACGCCCGCCATGACCAGGAGATTCGGGTGCGGCTCGTCCATGTCGGCGCCGACGTTGTTGACCAAGGGCAGCAGAATCAAAGCGGCTACCGTGTGGCTAATGAATGTCGCAATAACCAAGATCAGCGTCGAGAAGACGACCAGCACGCCGTACAGGCTCATACCCTGCACCAATTCAGTGATAGAGGCAGCAACTGTGTCCAGCAGGCCAGACGCCTTGACAGCCTTACCCAAGGCGAGGCCACCAGCGGCGAGGATAATGATGGTCCAGGGGAAGTTGTTAAAGTCCTCCTTGGTAAGTATGCCGATACCAAAGAACAGCACGATGGGCAAGATGGCCACGACGCCCATGTCGCCAAACGAGTCCTCGAGCTGGTGGCTGGCACACCACAGGCCAATTGTCACCATCGTCACAATTGTCACGAACCACTGCACGCCGTTGAACCGCTCGCGCACGGGGCGGATGGCCACGATTGTGGTACCGCGGCCCGGGCGGAACGAGACGAGCAGCAGCAGCCAAATGAGCAGGATAGACACGACGCCCACGGGAATCGAAATGAAGAACCACTGAAGCCATGGGGGCTCGGGCCTCATGATGCCGATCGCGACGATGTTCTGCGGCGAGGCAATCGGCGACAGCATACCGCCGATGTTGCTGGCCAGGGCGATGCCCATGATCACGGCCTTTGACATGTTCGAGTCGGACGGCAAGTTGCGAAGCATGGGCTCGATGATCGAGAAACACAAGACCGGCGCAGCCACGTTGCTAATCAGCATACTGGCAAAGGCAGCAACGAGCATATTGGCCAGCAGGACTGTCCGCGGTTGGGTGCCGGCCTTGCTCAGCACAAAGGTGGCAATGCGCTTGTCGATGCGGCACTTGGAGATGGCGGCTGCCAGCGTGAAGCCGCCCAGCAACAGCATGATAACAGGCGTCCACATAGAGGCAAAAATGAACGACGCGGCGTCCTTGGAGCTTAGGCGCTCGTATGGCTTGTGGTCAGTACGAGCCACACGCAGCACCACGCACAGGAAGGGAACCATTAGCGAGGTCACGAAGAGCGGGATCGCCTCGGTGGCCCACAGCAAGCTGACAAACACCAGCATCGCCAAGCAGTTTTGCTGCTCGGGGTCGTCGGGCAGGATTGGTGAATAGAGCAAGACGAAAAAGATTCCCACAATGGCCAACAGCGTGAGCATGGTGCTGCTAAGGAGCCATGCCGGCAGCGTGATGACGCGGCCAAAGGGCGTGCGGATGCGGCGAGTGGGAGCAGCTTGGCGCTCCTCGTCACCCTGCAGCAAGAGGTTGCTTGCCGCGTCCTTGGCATCGTCGCCGCCGGCTGCCATGAGGCCGAAGCCTCCACCAATGCCGCCGCCACCGCCAAGAAGCGTACGGCCAAGACTGGCGGCTTCGGCACGACGCTCAATACCAATCATGTCACGCCACACCGTATTGCGCTCCCACACAACATGTTCGCGGAGATGGGAACGAAGGTCGCGCTTGGCCGTTTCGGCATCGCCACCTGTGACCACCGTCGTGTACGCAGCCTCCATCTTCATGATGTTGTCGACAAGCAGGTCCCAGGCCTCGGGTCGGAAGGGATAGGCAGGCTCGACGACGGTGGCCATGTAGCGGGCACGCAAATGCGTGTCGATAATCTTATCAAACTTCTTCAGCACCTTCCGGAAGCCCGTCCTGTTCAGCTGCACGTACGATTTGAGCTCGCACAGCTGCACATAGATGCTGATAATGCGCTTCTTCAGCATGATGCCCGATGAGAAGAGCACGGCATCTTCGGGGTGGTCCTCGAACGTTGTGCTATACCGGCGCGACCGTGTAAACTCGGTAGAAACAGTCATGTCGGTCGATGCGACCAGGTTGGATATCGGCCGGCGGCGGCGGCGATTGGCGGCGCCAAAGCTGAAACGACGACGGTGTTGCTGGGCCTGCTGCTGGGCCTCCTGCAGACGACGCTCCGTTAATGCCGTGTTATCATCGGCGTCCTTGTCGTCGTCGGCAGCCGCGTCCGAGGCATCTCCATCATCGGTGGAGCGTCGGCTGTAGAGGCTATTGCGGTCCGCAGATGTTGGGCGGACCGACGACGGCCCAGCGGCCGCGCCGGAGCTGGATGCAGCGCCAATCTCGACCTCGGACCTGCCGTTTTCGCCGACCTCGCCATTCTTCTGCTTCTGCAACTGTTGCTCCTCTTCGTCGAAAGCGCCGATGTCTTGCAACAGCTGGTCAGCTTCGTCAAGTAGCTCGCGCTCCTTTAGCGTATAGAACGAGCAGATCTTTTCGAGTTCGACATCGAGGGCGCGGGAAAAGACGGTCTCGGGTTCGGTCTCGTCAACAATCAGGGGGCGGGACTCGGCGTCATCGGTCGCCGGGTGGGTGTCGGCCTGGTTGACCGACCGTTCCAGCTGATAAATTCTGTGCATTTGTCAGTACAGGTCTCTAATAGTCCCCGCTCCATTCGTTTTCTCGGTCTCTTGAATCCAGATAAACATACAACTTCTTAAGGTTGCTGTACGCAATGTAGTGCGAGCTCCAGTCAGGGACGGCATTGAACTGAATGCTGTGGGAGAACTTCATGGCGTCGTCGTCGTCGGGCCGGCGCGTGGCACGGCGGGAGTGCGGTGGGTGTCGTCGACGGGTGCGACGGCGGCTGCGTCCGTTGCGTGAGAGATCGTCGAGTTCGAAGCTGCCAGCGAACGTGCTACCACCTTCGATGTCGAAAGAAGACGGCCCTGTCCTCGTATTCGTCTTCGAATCCTCCGTCCCGTCGCGTCGATATGCAGGGTTGGCGGTGGTGTTGGCAATTGGTGCGCTGCTGTGAACAAGCGTCATCGATGGACAAGAGACGAAATGGAAGAGAGGAAGAGATAGTGAAAACGGCGGGAAAGAGGAGCGGTGTTAAGAAAGGACTAGACCACTGGTAGACCAAAAGCTAGACAATGAAAAGTGACAAAATCGGCGACGTTTTACGTCCTCTAGCTCCGCCGACAAGCTTAAGATATGCCCACGGATAGTCGTGGTCTCCGCCAGTAACTGTGTCGCAAGTTGGGTTGACGCAATTTTTTGACTTGCAGGGCCATTCTGCCGTGATCCTACTTAATACACGTCGTTCTTACAGCACGCCCTCTTTTTCTTCTCCTCTGGATCCAGAGGCGTTAGGCGTTTGCTTGGGCTGCGTCCAAACAGGGGTTCGGGGTTGCTGGTTTCCCCAAGATAACGTGGGCCCGTGGGCCAATACCCTTGGGAGATTCGCTGGCGATGAACTGTGGCTTGACAGCAATAGGTCGTATGACTCGGTGTGTCAGGCTGAGGAGGGTGCCAGTTAGGTACGCGAAAAGCAACACAGCCCTGTCGCTTGGCGTGGTATGGGCCGCTAGTCGACGTGATGAGCGACGCTTGAGAAAATGACGAGGCACGTTATGCCACAGAGGCTGTATTAGGCAAACGGATGCGTGCCACTACAAATGTGCCTTCGTGATTTTTATGTCAAGATATATTACCATTATTTTCATTAAATCAAGTGACATATAAAAAGAGCAAAAGTAACCAAAAAAAAAATATGATGAGACCAAAATACATGGATGGGCACAGCTACATAACGACGTCAAATGCATAAAAATGGGTATATATGGCGTTTGGAAGCGGGTAGGAGACAAACAAAGCAAACAACAGGGAAATATCCAAATATCGCGTCCCAGGCCCGAACTGAAGTCAAAGAAAAGGGGTATCTGTTCCAGTTCCAGTTAAAGTGTAAAAATGCAGCGGCAAAATAAACAGTGCTGCAAAGAAGCATATATGGCGTTAGATCTGCTTTGTGGACTGCCCGACGGAGCCGATGGACAGCGAGTGGCCGTGGCCGCCAATGCTCGCATTCGTGTTTCCGCCTCCGCCGTGAGCCACGTAACCCAGGCCAAGCACACGCTGTAGGCTGCGGCGAATGCCACGCTGGCCATTGATGCCATCCTCGTCTTTCTCATCCATGGGAGGCGAGGCAGGCCCGGCACTAGCAAGTGTTGCAGTTGTCGCCGGTAGGATAATATTACCGGGCGACGGTTTGCCACCTAGAAAGTTGGACATGCGGCGAGTGAGGCCGGGCGACGGAAGGCCACCACTCCCAACATCACCAACATGGTTCGCCGTGTCTCGCTTGTCTTTCTGGATTTCTCGCTGTTCATCACGGCGCTTCTTGCGCAGTGCCACAGACATGGCAGCAACAGCTGGTGCCGACATCTCGGTGGGGCGAGGAGGCCATTCGTTGTCGCGTTTCCAGCCAGAGACACATGAGCGGATCATGTCGCTCAGGTTGATCGGGCACGATGGCTGCAACGAGCTCGAGACAAGCTTGTCGTAGAGGCTAAGGTAGATAGCGGGCGTGATTGACGCACGCATAGGATTGCCAGGTGGTAGCAAAGGGGGCGCCACAGGAATGATAGTTTCGACAGAATAATCAGGGTGTGCCTGGCTGGCACGTGAGGCACGACTACGCGTGAGCCCAAGTTGCGCAGAAGTGACGCTGGTACGCGAGGCCGACTGCTGCAGCATACCGCCGTCCACACCACCGCCGCCACCGCAGTCTGATGTCATCGGAGTGGTAACGACCGTCTCCTGGCCAGCGGATTGCTGAGATTGATGTGAATGCTGGGAGTGCTGGGAGTGCCGCGAGTTAGATGTGACGGGGGACAATGGCATAGTGGTCGACGCTCTTCCAGGAGGGCTGCTCGACTGGGCCGGTGCAGTCGGCGTCGTAGATGCAGAATGCGAATCCTGACCGTTGGTCTTCCCACCTGCAGCGACGGTAACAGCATTGGTGTGGATGGCCGCAACCGGTGCCGGTTCGGATTTTGTATGGCTGTGGAAGCGGAAGAGCCCGCGCCGAGGTGACACAGGCGACGTGGGTGCAATTGGCTTTGCGGGTTTTAGGTGCACGGTGCGGGCACCGGTCCACGCATCACGGCGGGCGGTGAAACAGGCCAGGCCCTCGTTCCACACAATCTCTGCTCGCACGTCGCGGCGGGCCTTTGCCTTCCGTTCATCGGCCGGTATGTTGACCGATGTGCCCACTGCGTCGGGCGAGTCGAAGCGGAAGGGCGAATGGACATATGTTGGCATTCTCTGGTAGTAGGCACCAGGCTTCTCGTCCTCGGACAAATCCGAAGTCCACTCCGCGCGTGGCCGGAAGTGGATCGCATCCTCAGAGACTGTACTGTAGACAGAATCGGCGTCCGAGTCGAACTCGTCGAAATTTGGTTCGTCCCCGGCTCCAGCTTCATTTGCAGCGTCTGCAGCCACAGCCGCCGACACAGCAGCCAGGGACAACGGTGCGTTGCCATCCACGGGCGAAAGTGGGCTGGCGAACGTCTCCGACGGATCAAGAAGCCCGACCTGCTCAGATCGTACCAACCGCTTCTGTATGGCCCGGGCCCGTGCCTTGGCCGCCCCCGTGTAAGCCCTACTCACGTCCGCGGATGGCCATGCAAAGTCCCAGTCGTTTAGAATCTTCTCCGCGAGGTACCGGCGAACGGCCTCTTTCTGCTTCGACTTATCCCGGCTCAAAAGGTCCGGGTCACCATAGTCCAGAAGCTCACTGGGTTGCTGGCCTTCGGCCTGGTGGGCGCTCTGTTGCTGGCTACTAGAGTGGAGTTGACGAAACTTGGCGAAGGGGGACTTTGGTGACTTATACAATTCGGAAAAGACCATCTTCGGCATGGAAGCGAGTTGCGTGGTGTGTCCGAGATGATCAGGAGGCGGAGATGGCGACAACGTTGGATGGGATGAAGGAAAATGAGGAGGAAGAAGTGACGAAGAGATGACACGCAAAGCTTGGTGCGAGGTAGGAGGGAGGTAGGGGGATGATAGAGGAGGCGAGGAGGAGAGGGCTGGAGAAGAAACGTGGTTTATTATTGGTTGCTCCAGGGGTATGGGACGTTGTGCAGTTGGAGGTTGTTCTTGAGGTGGCCCCAAGAGTGGTCCTTCTGGTGCGGCTGCTGCAGCTGCGACTGGTTCTTGACGTGACGCTAACACTTGTGCGGGGTTCCGCTGGTGTTGGTGTGTCAAGTAGTGGATTGCGTCCGGTGCAGGCGCCAGCGATGGGGCCCGTGCAGAGGCGGGCTGGTCCAGGTATTTGAGCGAAGGCTGTCGTGGGTTTTCTAGGTTTTCTGGGTTTTCTGGATTTTGTGGGTTTCGTTGGTGTGCAGGTTCAAAAGCATGTGGTGGTGTGACTCTGGCAGCTAGGAACGGAAAACGGAGGACGCAGAGACGGCTAGATTAGCGACGTGCCAGAAAAAGAAGTGAAAAAGGCGAAAGAGGCAGAGGCAGAGGGAAAAAGAGATAGTAAAACAAATATTAAAAAGATGCCAAACCAGAAAAAAAGAGCAACAATGGAACGAAGATGTTTTCCCGACGACTGCAAGACCAAGTGGCCACGAGAGCAGAGCGTAACAATAGACACGCGGAATGTGATATTGCCTGGCAGACAATACGCAACGCAATCTATGTTGTTCGCCCAGTGCTTGGTCGCGCAGATTGATTCCACAGGACAGGAGCGTAAAGCTGCGCAGCTGGCTGGCTGCTGTGGCTGATCCAGGTTGTGCAGTTGGAGAGGGGATGTCTTGGCCCAGGGATAAAGACAATGAATGTGTGTAGTCGTGTGGGAAGAGAGGTAGGGTAACGTGGAATATGTGAGGAGAAGAAAAGCGGTCCAAGGGGCGATCGATGTGTGGGACCAAGAAAAAGAATAGAAAACAGACAGAAGTGGGGATGCGATGTGAAAGAAGAGCCAAAAAGGAAGGGGAAAACGATGGGCGAGGCCCCGACTGGCGTCACCAAATTAGAGGCCCTAGACACAATGTCGGAATGCGGACAGGAGGTGGGACTGAACGACGAAAAAGGGACGAAACCAACCAAATGTGGGCATTGGACTGAAGGGAAGAGAAGAGGCCGCAAAGAATACGAGGGCAAGAACGCTACGCTGAACGACAATGGGAAAGAGAAGGCGACAAGAAGACGAGAGGCCCAAGCTAGGAAAAAGCAAGCAAGCAAGAAAATTAAGCATTGAACAAGTCACACACGCATACGGAGGACAGACACGAGACACAAAAGAAGAAAAGAAAGAAAGCATGAAAGAAAGAATGCGGTAACAGGAACTTTGACGCACCAGCCAAGCCATTGCCCAGGCGTGTTATGCCCTCGCCAAGTCCGGCGCCGTCAACTGCATCGACAACATCATAGACGGCGTCCACGCCAGAGTCGCCTTCCTCGTCTGCAGGGGACAGCATGATGATGGGCCCAGTGTCCAGTGGGCTGTTGTGGTGGGTGGTGTGGTCTGGTGCCTGTATCACTGGCAGGCAAGGTTTTTCTCGTGTGGCAAATGAAGCGACAAAAGGGACGACAGGGGCGGGGGACGGACGCCGACAATACAAGCCGTCTCTGTGCGATTGACCCGGCTCGCCAGGCTTGGAATAGGTCTGGCTGTGAAGGGCTCGACTAGGCCATACTGGGGACAGAAGCCTGGCGTGCACAACAGGAGAGGGGGAATGGGGCGATGCACGTCAACACGGAGTACTGTGCGGCGTGAGCAGGAGCGAGAACAAAGGAACAGACTTTGGGTTGAGTGGTTTGGTCTACTGTTGTTTGAGACACTGACGCCTGGGGTTAGGTGAGGAGTAAGGACCGAGATGTTCTCGTTTTTCTCTGATTCGTTTCTTGTCTCTGCTTTCATTAGCGGGTGAAAAATTCGGGTGATCAAATGGTCTGGCCCAAGCGGCCCGCCCACTATTATAGTAGAATGAGCAACGGCGAAAGCCGACCCAGTCAAACTCCGAACGCCATCTCCAGCTTCTCCGAATCACGACGGGGATGGTAATGAAAACAAAAAGGCAACTCAAGAGCAAGTCAGTGCCAGACCCTGTCAGAACCATAAACAGCGGAGAAGAGCCTGGCCAATGCCCGTTTTCGTACTGCGGTTTTTGATTCCAGGCTCATGGCTGCTTCTGTTCCCATCAAAATGCTTGGCTTACGTCGGCTGACGGCCAGAGTTACCAAGCTGCACAAGTCAGCCCCAAGCACACGTTGGGATGGTCTACGGCGTAGTACCGCGGACGCCAATGGGAAACTGTTGGTTGACTTGCATAAATTTGCCATTTGCCTGTTCTCTTAGTGGCGATGAGTTACGAGCTGCTTCTACGAAGGTACCATCGTGTGGCGAAAAGCTGTCGTTCTACTCCCTATTGCTCCCAAATGCCGACTCCAACCACAAGTCTGCCTCAAGTGTCTCGTTTGGCGTGCGTTGCAACTGTAGAACACTACTGCCCCTGTCTATTTTCGCCTAGTGTCACACTTGCAGATGAGGAGCCAACTGGTCTGCCGCCGGTAAGATTTCGAAACCTTGCGACAGGAGCATTACTCAGAAAACTTTGTGCGACGTACGCTGAAAATCAGACGTGCCAGGTCCGATTCGAAGCTTGCGACACTACAGTTAACAAACGTTGCATATGTAAAAATGACCAGATACACATGTGCCAATCTCCCCGTACATTATGTCAAAAGGAACTCCGTCGTAAAACAATAAAACCAATAGAACAATAGAAAGAAGCGCCCATAGTGCCCTGCAGTGTCATCGGAGCAGAGTCGAGTCTGATATACTTACGCAAGCCGATACTGGCCCCGTAATAATAAGCTATGACACCTCCTCGACCATCTTCTGCGGTACCGCCCTGCTGCCGGCCGGTGCGGGGCCAAACAGCGCTCCCACGGGCCCGTCCAGGACTTCATTCTTAACACCCACGCGGTTGCCTTGTTTGTTGCTGGTCCACCGGATGAACATCGCTGCGGAACGCCCAGATCCATCGGCAGCGCCTTCCTCGTCGTCGGCCTGTGCGTTCTTCTTCGTTGTCTTTGGCGCCTGACGCTTAAGCAGCTTGTTGATCGTCTCGGCCTTGACTTCTTCGTTGCGCTTGTCGCTGAGGTTGCGACGCCTCCGCGCCATCTCCTGCCGCCGCATGCTTAGTTCCTCCGCTGTAAATACCTTCTTCACTTGGACCTCTGCACAGCACTTCGGTTAGCTCCTGGCCCACACGAAAAAAAAAAAAAAAAAAAAAAAAACCGTACGCCGGGTTGGCACTTGCGGGGTACGATGTAACTTACCGTCGGACAGCTTCATATACTCCTGTGGTGTCTCCTCGAAACGAGCACGCTGCCGGCGCGTCATCTTGGTCAGGTCGGGGGTTCCGTCGCGGCTGCCATCACCGTCTTCGCCGTCGCTTTCACCCTCGGCATCCTGCTGGTCGTCGTCGTCGTCGTCGTCGTCGTCGTCTTCGTCTTCATCATCCTCATCGCCCTCAGCATCCTCTTCATCATCACCTGCCACCATCTCTGTCTCGCCTTCGACATTGCCCTCGTCATCGTCTTCACCTTCGGCGTCCTCGTCGCCCGCTACCTCGACAGAATCGTTAATCTCGCCTTCAGGCAAGCTCTCAGTTTCGCTGAGCTCTTCGTCATCGTCATCATCGTCCTCTTCTTCCTCCTCGTCGTCTTCTTCGTCCTCGTCATCGTTTGCACGGCCCCTCTTTCTGCCGGAGCCGCTTGCCGCCGATACCGGCTTGTTGATGGCTGGTTTAGCCTTGGCCACTGCAGCTTCTGCCTTTGCCTTTGTGCTTCCCGACGGTCGCGGCTTCGACACCGTAATAGCAGGGACAGACTCCATGTCAACATCGCCTTCGGCGTCCTCGTCGCGCAAGTCATCTGCGTCGCCTTCGGCGTCGATGTCCATGTCGTCCGCCTCGCCCTCGGCATCCATCTCGATATCGCTTGCGCCAACGCGAATCTCATCCTTCTGCTCTTCCTCGTCCTCTTCCTCGTCATCATCGTCGCCTTCGGCGTCATCGTCGTCGCTCGACTCGGACTCGATGTAGCGCTTCTTAGGCCCGCGGGTCGGCCGGCGGCTATGAATGACATCGTGGCTTTCGGATCGATCACGGCGGCCTGTCGCGTTGTTGCTCTTCTTGAGCCGCTTCGCAGTACTGGAGACGCGAACAGACGAAAGGTTGGATTCGGCCGAAAGCGCGCGCGCGGTGGTCCGGCCATCGCCTCCCCGCCTCGATCGTGACGGCATTGCGGTGTCTCTATCGGCCATGTCAGTAATTGCCACAGACGCGAGTCGAGCCGCAGTTCTACGCGGTCGGGATGCCATAGTATGCGAATTGATATGAACGCTGAAAAGAACGCCAACGGAGAAGTGTAAATGAGAGAATCTGCTAGGGACGCCGACTTTGTCGAAATTGGGTGGAAGATTATGACGCGTATGTGCAAGGCAAGCAGGGCTACTATGGAGAAGGGAAGAAAAGGCAGCAAGGCTAGAAAGGGGATCATATGCATGCCCAGGTGAGAACGACAAAAGACGACTCCGAGTTGGAGGGGTGGGGCAACGGCCGTGAGATGGTCGTAACTGCCGCCGGTCGTAAAGCAATATGATAGGATCCGAATGAGGGAGCAACGAAGAAGAAAAAGGCACAGGATAACATGTCCGATACGCCCCAATATTCCACAAAATGGGTAAGAGCATAAGAGCGCGGTCCGTTTCCAGGACGGGCCCCAGTGGAACGCCAGTTCAGTGCACCCGTTCGTTTGTGCAACGACGCGCAGGTAGTGAAAGCATTCGTGCATCGACATTCAGCCAATTGCTCATTCTCCGTGAACGTGTCTAGCTCTTTGATATCCTATCGTATGCCGCAAGCCATTTCAAAGCAATGAAAATCCAGCATCACATTTGCATACGTACGACCGTGGGACACAGAAGAGCCATACAGCCAGAGCAGACGCAGGCAAGCAAAGGTAGAGGGAAGGGGGAAATGAAGTGAGCGGAGGTGCGAAGGTAAAAGCATCTGGCTGTGACACTGCCACCAACCTTCGTTTCTAGTACAGGCCAAAATCGAGTACAGAGCGAGTCTTGAACAGCAATGGGATGGAGTTCTCACCAGAAAGAATGAAAAGGAGCGACTCTGTTCCGTAGGTATCAACCCAGAGCCGACAGTCCACCAAGGCAGGCAAACTTGGGTTTGCGCTTACCCCTGCTTGATTTCAACCGTTCACAAGAGGCCTGTATACGTCTAGAGACAGTACCGGAGTGACCGCAGGGCTCTGAATGGTCCAATGGCAGTCTAATTGTTCAATTGGGCGAAATATAACATCAATGACTTGGTTATCGATGTATGAAGCTGGATGCATGCGTTGCGTTGCCTGGCTCGGTTTGAACGGCCCAGATGGTGGTAATATCGCTTGTGTCGTTAGACTGCTCGGATTGGGATTTGTTTGGGATATGCGCTGGTTGGATTTGCTCTTCTGGCGTGTGACGCGCAATGTGTTTTCGAGACTTGAGCGTGTTCGATTTCGAGATTCGGGCTGTTGCAGACCTGCTCCTCTCGTCCTAGCCCACATCGCCCAGAAAGCTAAACTAGCGCAGGGCACGCACTTGAGACCTTCTTAGCACCTAAGATATCAGGCAGGAAACTGTGCGCCTTCCCCAAACTTTCGGGAACGCCCCACAACAAATGGCGCCAGTTCTGCATGCAGCACAAGCCTAGCCTGATTGCTCCCCAGCCGCAAGCCGAGGCTACAGCTGCAGCCAAATACAACCATCTCGCCCAAGGCCCTGCCAACAAAGCACAGCGAACCCAGCAAATGCTTCGCATCTTCCTTTCATCTCCAGCAACACAAATTCTACCTCAGACACGTCGCAATAGACAACCATGGCCGACTCCGATCCAAAAGACGGCCCCATACCGTCGGCGCCCCCGGAAAGCATTGCAGAGTCGGCAAACGATGTTTCCGCGACACATCCTGAGAAGACACCATCTCAAGACGAATCGTCGTCCTTCGACGCAGCCAGTCGTGTGAGCGCTGATGTTGAATCCGAAGCGAATCCAGCCTCCTCGCAGACTGAGCCATCACCGCCAACTCTAGAGCAAGCCCGCATCTTCCTTCGCGACGAGACCGTGCAACGCGAATCGCGTCCACGCAAGGCCGCCTTCCTAGCCAGCAAAGGCCTGGCATCTAAAGAAATCGACCAGCTGTTGGCCGAAGAGGATGGGGTGGCTGCCACGACAGAAGTTGCGGTGACGCCGCGAGAAAGCAGGGGCTCTTCGGCCGAACAGACACCCTCACGGCCCCCGATTGTCACATACCCAGAGTTCATGGCGCGTCCGCCCCAGCCACCACCACTCGTGACCCCTAAAGTCTTCCTCGGTGCTCTCTACGGCAGCGCCGCGGTCTCCTCACTTCTCTATGCAACAGCTCGCCTCGTCCTTGCGCCCATGGTTGACGCTCTTACCGAATCGCGCGCCGAGCTGCACGATACTGCAGCAACCAATCTGACCCGCCTTCTCGGCCAGCTCGAGACGGTTGTGTCTCAAGTACCCGAGGCCGCCAAGGCCGGAGACAGCGGTACGGCAGCCCGGTCTTCTCTTGCTGCTGCCTCTACACCAGCAGACGACGACGGTGCTTCTACCGCCGACACCAGCGGCTCATATGATGACCCGACGGAAGTGTTCCACCGTGACATTGGTGTACAGACGTCGCTGCCTCCAAGCCCGACCTTGGCACCAAAGGTCACCATGGACTCGACCGTGCCAACGACGTCCACCTCGTTGAATCTGCCCGCCGCGGACTCTGCAAGTGAACCCTCGCAGAGCTACTACCAAGCCGAGCGCCTATCTAATTTGGTTTTGTCGGTTCGTAGCTTGAGCCAGGGATGGGCCGGTCCTTCGGATGTGCTTTCTGAGATTCAGACGACAGTTGATGTGTTCCGCGAAGATGTTGACAAGCTGTCACGCCCTCCTGCATATGCGTATGGGGGCAGCTTTGGCAGTAGCATATACGGCTACGGAAGCAGTATTTCCACAAACGGCAGTTCCAACAAGTACCCTGGCTACGTGACTACGACGCGGAACGAGCCCGATGACGAGATTCGCAAAGCCAAGGAGAATATCCGGCGGGTGAAGGGCGCGTTGCTTACGACGCGAACATTCCCAACCGCACGGTGAAGTTTCCCGAATTAAGGTTCACGGCCGGGGCCATCAAGTAGCGGCAGTCTTAATAGGAGAGAAATTGTACAATAACACTGCGCCAATGGGCTTGCCTTGGTTGTCCCCAGATAGTGCATATTACCATTCCGATGTTATCTTCGGCAGTCATTCAGTCATACCAACCTTGAACGTTTTGAAGAAGCCTTCCCAGCTGTCAACGCATATGTGGTCGTATCCACGACCCTCATCCACTTGTTCACGATACCACTCTGTTGTAGGACGATACTCAAACTCCATCGTTGTCGCTCGTGCATTTTTCATCCTCGCTTGCCGTGTAGCATCGTAGAAGCGGTTGCGACATCTGGAAGATCCAATATGGCGCTTCCGCTCACCTCTCGGTGCGTGAAAGACAATACTCGTTTTGTCTCTTTTCCCCTTCGTGCCCGTCATGTCCTTGGCGTTCTCGCTTTCAACGAATCCTTCCTCCCTTGGATCACCAGCCATCAGCACCTCTTTATAGCCTTTAGCTTCGAGATATTTATGTGTCGAGGGCACGACATTCTTAATATCGCGTGCCATGTGGTCGAGGTGCTCCATAGTTGCATCGAGCTCGTTCACAGGCGAAGAAATGAACCCCTCGTATTCCTTTCGTCTGCACGGCTCGCCACCGATGTATATGCGACTAAGTGGTAATTGTTTGTTCTTTTGAGGACCAAACTCTCGGACGTAGTCAATCACCGCACGTTGTCCAGCAGTCAAATCCCTTGCCTCGTGGAGCATATCTCGGCCTCGAAACTTGTTCTTTGCTCGGGGATCCCAGAAAATCAGTTCCGTTTTTTTGAAAGGCTGCACGTGCGGTACCGTAGGGCGGTATATGACCAAAAACGGATGTCTTGGCAATGACGAATTGTCTCTGTGCCCCATACTTGGCCCGCCGCTCGAATCTTCGGTCAAGTAAAAGAAGCCAATGTAAGCTCGTAACTTGGAGTTGATGAACGGCCACATAAATGAAAACCAGTCTCGTATCGTGTGTAGTTTTGCATCTAGAGAACCAGATCGGAAGGCCTCGTCTGAATTCTGCCAGCAAACGGCAAAGCCGTATAATTTCCAAATAGTACCATCTATGTTGGAATTCATCAAATGGTCAGTAAAGGCACCCGGAGAGTCATTAGGGAATCGTCGGCTTCGGAGGGCCTGCAGCGGCAGCCGCGGTTGAGCCTTGGATAGAATTGAATGTGGAGAGTTCCCTGTATCAGAGGATCGGGCTACCGATTCCACCTTCTCATGTATTCGCTGTTTCGCAACATCCGGGTCAGCAACCGTTTCTGGGCCGAAGTTGGGCAACGTAATCGTGCGTACTGCGAGTCCCGAATGATTGTACTTCAGTGCCATATCAGTGCCCACAACTTGGAATAGTCGGTACTGGTCAAGACGCGATAATGACCACCACCCAAACCAGTTAACAAGGCTTTGTTCGTCGTTCCAGTCAATGGCATTGTCAGCGAAAGCAATAGGAAGAAAAAGTGCTGTCTCGGGAGTTTCGCAAATCTCATCGGCCAGGAGGCACGTTTCATAGCGAAGGTGGCAGTCCATATCATTATCAACATCCCCTGTTGAAGCAGCACCCTCTCTGCGATTCGAGCCCGCATTTTTAGCTCTGTCTCCGAGACGTTCGTTCCGCTCCCGGTCCTTTTCCTCTGCAACGGAGCGGAGGAAAGCACATATATCCCATGCAGTCACCAGTGTCACAAGTATGTCGCCGGCTCGGTGAGCATTGGAAACCCATCGAAAGAGGTCATATGTGCGGCGTGGTTCAGACACGATGAAGCTTGGTGTAATGAAAATAGCCAGCCCGTGAGGAAATAGCTGCGTCCAGTTAAATTTCCCAAAATCCATCAGTTTTTTAACCCGTCCGTTATCATCTGGCTCGTCGAGGTCATATTGTCCTCCAGAGGAAAATACCGGTGGTGAGAGAACGGACTGAGACAGTGCCCAAAATTTGCAGACCCCATTCTCTGCAGAAACAAGGCTATAGAGATCGGGAAACCGCCGAATAGCGCCTAGAACGAGTTCATGAACGACGACCGCTCCGTCATCCGAATCAATGGCGATTTTGTCATGGAACGCCATCCAAGCTCCTGGGATCGAGCTATCGAAGATTGCACAGTTGGGATCCCTGGCACGGACCCAGAGAGCCAGTTGTCGCATGTTGGGAGACAGCGACGGCGGGAAAGCCAGAAAAATATTTCTTTTAGTCTTTTCTGGTTCTCTGCGGCGAGGAAAGAGGCGGCCGTATAAGCCAGGGTCCAATCCACTGAACACTTTCATAAGATGCTCCCTCTCGCCCACGTTCGGTGAAATGCTAAATCCATAAGCAGCTCCATTGGGAGGTCGCAAAAAACATGACCCGTCGAAATATGTCTTAAACACGACATATCGAAGAGGCGCAGCTGTTTGTCCAGGCTCGGGAATAGGGAAGCCGAACATTTCCTCATTCCAATATTGGCATCGTGTGGGATACAGCAAGATTGCAAAAGTGGGCCTGAGAAGAAAGAGGCCGGAATTCATCGTCATAAGCCTCTGACCTATAGTGTCCAATTTCTCGCCGCTGAGTGTTGTCTGTGAGCTTGCGTTGACGTCACCGCAAAACAAATTTCGTTCTCGAATGCCCCCTAGTTGATGTAGGAGCGTATCTGCTAGGCAAGAATAATCGAAACGTAAAACATTGTTCCCAAACACCTCGTCTAGAAGCAGTTCGGAGCTCTGAGGTTCGGCCATAACACTGAAGACAGCTTCCACGGGTACTTTTTGCGACCCTGATAGAAGTTTCACAGGCCGGTCGGGCATTGGTATCGCTATCTTCTCGAGTCCAACGTCCATGGCTACGTCGCCGCCGCCGCCGCCGCCGTCGTCATGGTCTGTAGTAACAAAAGCCACCGCTGGCGGTGATGTTAACCGGGTGCGGTTGGAAGACGGCGAATTGCCGTCGCCGCTTGAATCAGAAAAGTGAACGGACTTCTTCCGTTTAGGCACAGCTCCTTGGGGCCGAGCCGTGGTAAGGATCGATCGTGATGTGCCTTGTTCTGGTTCCACAATCGAGACTGGATCCAAACCTGGGCTGGATGGAGGAGGTTCATCAGTCACATTATCTTCGCTGGTCACTAATTTCGCTGAAGAAGCAGTGGCGATAGGGGGTCCCTGGGAGATGGGGAAGAGACCAGACAGCAGCGATGGTTTTATGATACCATCCACTTTGTCTCTCTCGAGTATCTCGGCCTGGCGAAGTGTGCGTCGCTTCGTAAAGAGTTGCTGGGGCTTCGAGGGATCAGACATAGCAGTAGCGAGATTGGCCCGGGTGCGGATCCTTTTGCCGCTGATGAAAGCATTACCTGTCGCTTGGGGTGTCGTTGCGGATCTCCGCGCCGAAAAAGACTTTGGGTTTGGGGGAGCTGTTTCCAAGGTCTCCGTCAGTTTACTCGAGGAGACCGTGCCTTTTTTTGTCGGTACCCTGGACTCCTTTAGGGTCTGCCCCGAGGGCTGTGGGTTGGATATGCGATGAACGGTTTCCGACAGCCCCGTAGTAGCTTTCGCGGTATCTGAAGTACTGGCTTTCGTTTTACTGTCTAAGGGCTTCCGCTTCTCGGTTCGTTTCGGTTTCCCTTCGAGGATAACCGACGCTGCCAGAGATGTAGTAACCCGGTTTGTCGGGTGCGATGGACCAGCCTCAACAGCAATTTTGTGTTTGGAGAGAAGTTTCGGAGAAGTGTCAGTTTTGTCCTTTGTTGAAACCTTTTCCTTCGTTTTCTTCTTATTTTTCTTCGTTGGCTTTAACGCAACCGGGGTTGAGATGTCGTTTAATACAACAATATCGTCGTCATAATCGTTGGTGAGTTCCGTAAGCTGCATATTAACACCATTCGCGATGCCCGTCTCTGTTGTGCTAGGTGCATCCGCAACAGAGGATAGTGAGGTTTTGGCCGTGGCAGCACCTGCAGTATCCGTGTCGACTTGTTCCGCACCGGATTCTCTCAGAGTCGCCTCATCCCTTTCCAGAAACGGATATGTCTCAGGCAGGCCATGTCTTATCCGCTTCATATTTCGGCGGCGATGCCTTTCGTTCCTTTTGGCGAGAGCCCCAAAATACAAGTCGAGATCAAACGGCTTGTAGTCCGGCCGCATCCTTTTCTCCTCCCACATATCTGTAAGCAATTCAGGGCCCATGTTCTCCTCGGGCTCCCATGTGCACTTCTCAAGTGGATAATTAGCCCATCTCACGAGATACTTCGTGACGCCATCCATGTTGTCATCCTGTGCCAGAATATCCTCGACAGTATACTCTGCGTCCGGGTCTTCCGAGTCATATGGAGTCGACGTGACTGAGATACTGTCATCGCTGTCGTCTGTTGTGACACTGACAGATTGCTCGACTTTTGTGCCAGTGTCGGAACCCGAGCCTGCCAAGTTGTATTTGATAGCCGTGTCGCGTGCCATTGTCGGTTTGGATTCGGCCTTGCCTCCCAGCAATGCTGGTCAGCTCACAGAAGCTTATAAGCTACCTCAGATTCTTGGAGATTGATGCAGTAAAAGTTAAATATTGACCAGATGTCTTTGGGCCACAGTAGCTCTATGCGTAATACGGACGAGACTCTAGCCCGTTTGTTAATATGTTTTCCGATGTCATGCATAAAAGTAAACAACAATAAAACACACGATGAGATTTTGCGCCTCATGAAATGGCGGGAGGGATGGTTGTTTTGACTTGATCTTGACAATGCACGTGCTCGAGCAAAGGATGTTGGGCTTAACGCAAAACAGAAATAAGTATCGTACTAAAAGTGCAACAAATGAAACTGCAGCCCTGCTAAGGAAGCAGCTTTGAGCATCCCAGCTTACGGCATATCAAGAGATCGCCCCGGCATCAAAAGTTCCGAAAATTCGAATGAATGAACAACGGATGATAAAGTCGCCGGCTAGGATTAAAGTATCAAAGTATTTTACTCCGTAGATTTTGAAGGCTTTCAGTTCGTTTCGAAAAGGAACCGCTCTGTTTATTTACTTAAGCGATCATCTACTTAACAGCCCCACCCAGTGCTATCGTTCGTGGTGGGGCGTGTGAAGCGAGGCCGTTACAGGCATCCCCTCGTGAACAAGGGGTGTTTTGGCTGCCCACTATCATCTAACTAGTCCAGCGACCCCTAATTCAGCGACAATATGGCCCATAAATGTTCCCCGGAGTGCGTGGCATAGAATTCTGTTGCCTGCAGGCTGCTGGTAATAGCACCAGCACTGAAGCGCCTTGTAAAATAGCGCCTTCAGCTTTGCGTTCTGGAGGCACTCGGCCCTTGGCAACAAGAGCAACAGGAAGGAAGCCCTTGCGCCCAATCCTCTATTTCTCCTGCAAAGAAGCCGAACCTCACCACCGCTGAACATTCACACAATCCGCATCCACCACTGCATTTTCAACCATACTCACTCCAATCCATCCTTCGCTTCATTCACGACCGCGCCTTCGCGACCCACGTTTACGACCTCCAATCTCATCGATCTACTTTACGAACAACAGCGACCATGGCCAACGACGAATATGATGTGAGCAGCACAACCCCTCCCTTTGCTTTCCCTAGACCCCTCGGTTTGCTCCACGCTTCGAAGGCGCCCCTTTTTCTGAACTCCCACCGCCCTTCCATACTCCAGCACGCGGACAATGCATGTTGCGGTTGCAATCCAGGCTGCCAGCCATGCTCGACCATACGACACTTCGATGTGACAATTTTTTTTTTCATTTTTGCTAACTATGAATCGTGCAGTTCCTTTTCAAAGGTGAACCAACTTACCCCCACAACTATGTTACACGCAAAGCGAGAACCATGACGAACCCATCTGATGACGTCGGATACATCGGCAGAGGATGACGGAGCTGTGTCTAGGATTCGCTTCACGGTCTGCCCTGTCTGTTTGCCGTACTGTGCACCTGGCGCTAACATTCTTTCTTCACACTCCTCTAGTCGTCCTAATCGGAGACTCAGGCGTCGGCAAGTCCAACCTGTTGAGCCGTTTCACCCGCAACGAGTTCAACCTGGACTCCAAATCCACGATCGGCGTCGAATTTGCTACCCGGTCCATTCAGGTTGATTCCAAGACAATCAAGGCGCAAATCTGGGATACCGCTGGCCAGGAGAGGTACCGTGCCATCACCTCTGCATACTACCGCGGCGCTGTTGGTGCGCTGCTTGTCTACGATATCAGCAAGCACCAGACCTACGAGAACGTTACACGGTGGCTGAAAGAGCTGCGAGACCATGCCGACGCAAACATTGTTATCATGTTGGTGGGAAACAAAAGCGATTTGCGACACCTGCGTGCTGTTCCCACAGAGGAAGCAAAGGCTTTCGCAAGTACGTTAAATCCCTGAGCACAAACGTGATGGGTTTTCCAGCTTCGGTACTAACCATAGCAGGCGAAAACCACCTCTCCTTTATTGAGACCTCGGCTCTTGACGCCAGCAATGTCGAGCTCGCTTTCCAGAACATCCTGACTGGTAAGTTACCACCTCTCTTTCTTTACCCTGCCCCATGTTTGCCAATGCTAATCCTGCCGCACACTTTCAGAGATCTACCGCATTGTTTCCAGCAAGGCTCTCGACAGCGGCGATGGTGCCCAGGCCACGATCGGCGCCGGCACCAACATCTCACTCAGCAAGCCTGCTGAGGACGCCTCTGGAAAGGGCGGCAAGTGCTGTTAAGCTCTTTCCTAATATTTACGGCGAGGGCGCACAGTGCTCACGGTCGAAAATTTACGCCGGTCATGTTGGAAATTGGGCAACTGGGCATAGGAACGAGAATTTGATCCGTGGCGTACTGCGAGTTATCTGCTGGAGGTGACGTGCATCATCCTATCTATCGTCTCTACCGAGCGGTTGGGTTGGCTGACGAGGAAGGACAACACAAGGGCGTGTACGGCCGCAACAAGCTGCCCGTAATGAGAGCGGCCTTGGTCGTAATCGCCATTTTTATGTCTTTGTTTTTTTTTAAATTCTTTCCGTTCATTTTTTTTGTCTTTCCCCTCGCCTTTGACGTTTATTGATCTTGTCAGGATGGTTTCTTTTTTGTTCCCCTCTTCACATGTATACTCTCCTTGCGTGTCTGCTCTTCCAATAATGGGGTAGAGAGTCAAAACAGTTGTTTATGATGAAATGGCCCGTTAAAATGTTAAGATGGCATGGGTGCGTCATGGCTTTTCAAGGGTAATACTTTGTGACATGTAATCCCCGATATGCAATTAAACCATCCAGGAATATGTGAAAAGTCTATGCTGACCGCTTTCCTTTAATGGACTAGTGTATTTAGTCCTGCCGTCAAAAAGAAAAAAGTTTAGCAGCAAAAAATTTGACGACAATTACTACAGCACTGTACGACTCTAAAGCATTGTTCTGGCAGTGGGAAACAAAATCGGAAAAGCTTCTCAGCAACAACCCTCTCACCTCCCACCCGAATAATCGCCCAAAATGGCTGCCGTGTACAAATCTTTGGCCAAGGTGAATGGGGAGAAGAACGACGCTCAGAGCGACGCGCGCAAGAAGAACCGCCAGCGCGTACTGATTCTGTCTTCACGAGGCGTTACATACAGGTTCGTATTCCCAGAGAGGCAGAGAGGAGAGTAGACATAATCCGGTCGCATAGCGGAGCCGAAATGAAATACAGTCTAACATGAGCAGACACCGTCACCTCATGAACGACCTCGCCGCAATGATGCCCCACGGCCGCAAAGACGTCAAGTTCGACTCGAAGTCGAAGCTGTTCCAGCTGAACGAACTAGCCGAGCTCTACAACTGCAATAACACCCTGTTTTTCGAGGCGCGCAAGGGCAAGGATCTTTATATGTGGATGAGCAAGGTTCCCAATGGTCCGACGGTGAAGATGCATGTACAGAACCGTGAGTACTCAAACGCCATACCGTTCTGCTTCCTCAGCTATTCCTGACCGATGCTAACCCTCTGGCGTAGTGCACACAATGGAAGAACTTCACTTCACCGGCAACTGTCTCAAGGGCTCTCGCCCGATTCTTTCTTTCGACACCGCTTTCGACCAAGAGCCACACCTGCAACTCCTCAAGGAGCTGTTCCTTCACATCTTTGGCGTCCCACAAGGAGCACGGCGCTCGAAGCCGTTTATCGACCACGTCATGGGCTTCACAATCACCGACGGAAAGGTGTGGGTGCGCAACTACCAGGTCAACGAGGTAGCGGCCAGCAGAGTGGCAGCAGGTGCTGACGCTGATGAGGACGAGGCCAGCAGCAAGTCCAAGTCAAAGGATTCCAAGGACAGCAATGTTGACCTTGTCGAGATTGGCCCCCGCTTTGTTCTGACGCCCATCGTCATCCAGGAAGGTTCGTTTGGCGGCCCAATCATCTACGAAAACAAGCAGTTTGTCTCGCCCAACCAGGTGCGCTCCGACCTGCGGAAGCAGAAATCCGAGCGACACAGCGACCGCACGGACCGGGAGCGCGAGCTTTTGGTCAAGAGAGACAACCTGGGCCTGCGGACAAACAATGAGGCAAAGATCAAGCGAAATAGTTTTGACGCCAAGGCCCTCTTTGCATGAGAGAATAGCCATGAAATAGAGGAACGGGAAGTGGACGCCGGAGGTGGTGACATGTTGCAATCATAGTTTTCTTCATGGCGTTTCCAGGGTTTATTTTCTACATTTTCAATATTTTCTGATTGCTTTTCCAAAATAGAGGTTCAAAAACGCGTACGGAGTACTCGGGTAGCAAATTATTTAGTCATTCCACGTGAAAGCCATGCCGCATGGGCAAAAGGCCCAAGGCACTTATACTTTCATCTCATCCCATACGTGTCACGTGTGCTATTTCGACTGAAATGGTTTAATCCTACGGTTTCGCAATTGACTTCAGGCAGCTCGCCGTAATTTAGTGTTCCCGTGTGACGGCCGGACCCACACGACCCCAGCCAGAGCTCGTTTCGCCTCCAGCTCCGACGCGTGCTTTCCCCTTTCTCGTACAGCCGTCCTCGGCCCTTTCTTCTAGTTTACGAAACAACTCTTGTAGTTATCTCATCACTGGTTTCTTTCAACCATCTCTGCATCACTTCGTTTTTCGCCTCGTTCGAGACGGAGACCTTCGTCCATCCACGCAACCGACTACCACCTAGTTCTAGCGGCTCGCTCCACTACAATTCACATTTACGAATATGGCTGCCGCGCCTCTGCGCAACATAGCCTTAACGGCATCCCAAACAACGACCGTTCCAACCTCCGTCAACATGACGAGCGTCAACAAAACCAAACAAATCAACGACTTCAACAGCGACATCGTGTGCTTCTTAGATAGCCCCAACGGCGGGGTGCGCAGTCTTTGAGTCGCATCACGAGGAAGACGGGTCGGACCTCTCGATTCACATACATCGAGACAGGCTCCGAACCGTGGGCGGCTTCTCCATCCCAGTTGCTCCTTGTCCCCTAGATCAACAATCGTGGGGAGAAAACAATAATTTTGTTCAATTACCATCCGTCTATTGCTTTTAAACCGACCATATACACATTGTTTCCCCATATTATATCTTCCTATTCATTTTACAGCCTCATCTCAACTTTCGACACATTCAATCGACAATCCCACTCTGTTTGTTTATTTCCGCGACTACCAAATTCGTCATATTGTGGTTGGTTAGCATCCCTGCTAACTTGCAATTGGTGTCTCTCCCGTTTGTGACCACCACGGTTAACTGGGATAAGACATCAAAAGAGCAAAGCGGCCACGACGTCCTACAATCGGCATCGAAGCACTCGACCAAGGCGCCTAAGACCATATCGACTAGTACGCTTCTATGTGAATAATCTCATTTTTATATGACAATCCGTCCGTTTTCACAGGAATTTTACCAAATCATCCAAGTCGTGCCCGGCACAATGTCGCTCGCGGTTTGCATGTCGCCCAACCGGACGGCACACTGCGCGTCCGAAGGTCGTTTTGGGAATCCTTCTGGCATTGGGAGCATTGGGTGTCTTCCACCTACATCTGCCCCAATTGGCGTGGCCCAAGAGACAAAAACTGTCCTAGATAGGACACCTGTCGAGGTTCTAGTGGAGGTGTTTCAACACCTGGACATGGCGTCCGCCTTCAACCTGGCTGCTACGAACAAGCGGTTCTCCGGTATATTTGCAGAGAATCGAACCTCTATCGTGCTGCGGATAGCTCAGGAGGAGTTCAGCCCTCTCGACAACCTTCTTCAGATTGTCAAGGCATCACCTGCCGATTTGATGATCCCGTGGGGTACGTGGCTGGACAAACGTATTCGTCGCCAAAACACAATTCTCAGTCCGGGTGGCACGCTTCCGAGGCACTGCCCAGGCCATACTGCCGCCATGAAAATATCGTGCGCAGAAGCAAGGGTTGAGAACGCTGACATCAACCGACTTTTGTCTATTTGCCGTACCGTGCGAGGCTGGGAACGCATTTTCCCACAGCACCGCTTCAATGCATCGCCGCTAATGACACGGAGCCTGACACCGCGGGAAAATTTTCGCCTGCGCCGGGCCCTCTACCATTGGATGCGCTACGCATATTATTTCCACGGGGACCTGGTGCGCCCCAACGTCTTCGTCCCGTCGGGAAGAGACATTCGTATCAACCAGCTCCGTTCATTGTCAAACAGCGAGCTAGGCGAACTCAAGGATCTTTGGCGTACAGTTGAGGACATCATTGAGCTGACGATGTGTCCGTCGATTGCGAATGTACGCATCGGTGCTGTAAGTATTCATTCCACCAGCGCGACAAATTCCTACTTTGTGAAGGGCTATCGCAGCTGACAATGTTGCAGGATTTTGAGCTCTCCGAGAAGGATGCCGCGCGTATTGGCTGGGGTGAGCAGCGCGAGAACCGCATCGTCGTAGCTACTATGAGTAAGCTGTCTCCCGATGAGCTGCTCTACTACATGGAGAATAGTCACAAGTTTACCAAGCTACGCCTGATCCAAGATATCCGCCAACGCCACCCGCACTTTGAGTTTGACACGGAGAGCCTCACTATTGCGCTGTCCTGTGTGATCCACGAGCGCTGGCGCAGAATGCAGACGGAGTTTCCTGCAATGACGCAGCCATCGAGCGGCACCCTTTGTCTGCCAGTGTACACGCGGATTATGGGCCAGTGCCACGGCGGCATTCTCGACTGGGATGATCCGGCAACGGAGGCCGACTGCGCGCGTGTCGGTGAGATGATTGGTCTCAACCTCGACTGGCGCCCAGAAGAGTCCTTCTTTCGTTCACGTCCCGAGATCCCTACAGGCCTCCTGAATCCATAAAATCAAGAAAAACGATGAAGATTCCTCGTCAACGCAATGGCCCTAACTCGTGAGAGACCTAATTAAACAGTTCCCATATTTAAACAGTCTTGTCGACGTTCCTGTATACAGGAGCCTTCTGTGGGGTTTTGTTTTCGCTTGGTCCGCAATACATAGTAGAACACGTATAAACGTAGACAATACTAGACCGTTAATCTAACTGCGATCTCTTGTTATACAACTCAGTATTATATGTGCTTTCATCTGGCTTCCGGAAGCGATCTGAGAAAGTATGTGTTTAGCGGCCCAGGATTGGCTACAGTGGCATACATCAGCATGGCCACTAACTCCCAACCTCACCAGGCTATCGGATGCCCCAGCCAATTTAGGCGTGGGCTGCCGCCAGCCTTTCCACGCGCCTTCCAACTCCGACAGCACTCCTTGGTTTCCACTCGTCGCCAAATTCTAGCGGAATTGCACAGGATCTAATCACCATCCCCAATCGGCCTTTGTTGGTTCAGCACGACAACCAAAGTTCATCAGACCCCACACCCCTTGACGGCGGTCAGTGAAAAGACACCCTTTGCGGACGCTATCTTTTGTCTACTGCTGTCTTAAAATCACCAGACAGGCCGCGTCGGCGCAGCAAGCTTATATGAAAAGGCGAATGGCGGTCGCTTTCCCGTGTTCAAATTTCAAAGACTTCAAAGACTTCAAAGACGTGATCCACTTCGTCTCAACAAAAGACCTCGGTATGTTGCTCTTTCTTATTTTTGTGACGGACTGCCGGTGGTTTATAGCCCTTGACCAGCAGGTCTTCTCGTTGTTCTTTGGGACTAAGTAGGAGAGTTCTGCGTTCGTGAGAGGAGTTACATCTCTCGAAGCCGGTGCTGCTTGTCGCAAGCGCGTCTTGCAACCTAAATGCTTTCCTCGATTTGAACCTCAGTTCTTTTCAGCTTTACTCAGCCATGAAACGAGTCTCCGAGACGCAAACTGCTTACCAAACGCTGACCTTCACAGCCCCCGAACGCGTATTGTCGTGGGCCGGCTTTTCTTCGACGTCCTCTTTGTGACCGATATTCACGAGGTAGAGGGCGGAACGCATCTTCTGGCGCTCTATCGTCTGTTAGAATTCTCTTGACGCGGATTCCACAGGCACGCTGGGATCTTACCTATCACAGGCCAACTTGTTTCGGAGACAGACTGGGCGTCTCTCCCTCATTCCCCTATCGTCTCTGCTCGATACCTCTGGCGCAATGGTTGGTGCAGATAATGACGTCCTGATGGATGGCATGGAGTTGCCACAGCCTCATCCTCCTATTTTCGGGTTGACGGGTGCTGACACAAACGGGTTTGTAACCAAATCGATTGGCAACAGCAATGGAAGCAGCAACGGGAACAACAACGGGAGCAACGGCCGATCAGCCGCCGACGACGACGATGAGGATGATGACCTAAATGATGAGGAGGACGATCCTATGGGCTACCCCGTTGATTTTAAGCGGCGCGGCCTTCTGCCAACGGGTTGCTGCTACGATGACCGCATGAAATTGCACGCCAATGCCGATTTTGGTGCGGGTCCTCACCACCCTGAGGATCCGGCACGCATCTCAGAGATCATGGGTGCCTTCAAGCGTGCCGGTCTTGTCTTCAGCGGATCTGATGCTGACCTCATCAAAACCATCCGCAACTGCCCGACAAAATACATGTGGCGCATTGCTGCGCGGGACGCGACAGAAGAGGAGATCCTGCTGGCACACCATCCCCGCCACTTCCACTGGGTTAAGGAATTGTCTGAAAAGCCCACATATGAGCTGCGCATGATTAGCAAAGTCATGGATGAGGGACGCGACTCCCTCTATGTCGGCTCCATGACGTACGAAGCATCGTTGCTGTCGGCGGGTGGTGCCATCGAGACGTGCAAGTCTGTTGTGCGTGGAGACGTCAAAAACGCATTTGCCATCATCCGACCTCCTGGACATCATGCCGAGTATGACCAGCCCATGGGCTTCTGTTTGTTCAACAACGTGCCTATCGCCACGCGTGTCTGCCAGAAAGAATACCCCGACCTTTGTCGCAAAGTCCTCATCCTAGACTGGGATGTCCACCACGGAAATGGCATCCAGAACATGTTCTACGACGATCCAAATGTGCTGTACATCTCCTTACACGTCTATTTAGATGGCCAGTTTTATCCGGGCGCACCCAGCGACCCTTCCACACCCGACGGTAACATCGACAAATGTGGTGCCGATGCAGGCCTGGGCCGCAACATCAATATTGGCTGGGACCAGCAGGGAATGGGTGACGGCGAGTACATGGCAGCTTTCCAAAAGATTGTGATGCCCATCGCCAACGAGTTCAACCCTGACTTTGTCATTATCTCGGCTGGTTTTGATGCTGCTGCTGGAGACGAACTGGGCGGTTGCTTTGTCACGCCGGAATGCTACGCGCACATGACGCACATGCTGATGTCTCTTGCATCTGGAAAGGTTGCTGTCTGCCTTGAAGGCGGCTACAATCTCGCGGCCATCTCGGCATCGGCCCTTGCGGTGGCTCGTACACTCATGGGCGAGCCGCCACAGAAGTTCGAAATCCCAAAACTGCGCAAGGATGCCGCTCGACTTCTTGCCCGTGTCCAGGCCCACCAGGCCCCGTACTGGGAATGTATGCGACCGGGCGTCGTTGATGTACTCGATCTACAGTCCCAGGGTGCGCTACGTCTACACGATGTCGTCCGCTCTTTCCAGCGCCACATGTTGTCGGTAAAGCATGGCATGTTCCCACTGTTTATTCAGCGCAGCTCCATCTATAAGTCTTTCGAAGACCAGGTTCTTGTCACGCGCAGTTTAAGCACTACCAAAAAGATCATCGTCATAATACACGATCCGTATGTTCGGCAAAAGTATATACTCATCCCAGTCGAAGCCCCGATCACTAATTCATCGACAGGCCAGAACTAGTAGCACAACCCGATGTCTTGGACAACTCACTTGACTCCCACAACTCATGGATGGTATGTGTATCCTCGCCCCAATCCTAGGCACTTTGTCGATTTCAATCCACTGACATGACCGCTTGAAGAACGATGGCGTTATGCCGTATATTGACTGGGCCATTGAACAAGGCTTTGGTGTCATTGACATCAACGTCCCACAATACAGTAACCAGCCGGAGGTGAGTTATAACCGCTGCGACAAATTTCACTATGTCCTCAGGAATACAGTGTACGCAGAATTGCTAACATTGAACCAGGACAACGAGTCTTTCATCCCACGGATAAATGAGGAAGTCATGCAGTCTCAGATCCAGGAGCTGGTTTGTTATATCTGGGATAACTACCTCCAAATCTCCGAGACTGCCCAGCAGATCTTCCTTCTTGGAGTCGGCAATGCCTATCTAGGCGTCAAAGTCCTCTTAGTCAACCGCGGTGTGTACCTGCTCAAGCCCCAGCATCGATGACGTCCCTTCTATTCCTACTTCTGTGGCAGTTTCTAAACAACTCCAGACTGCAAATCTCGCATTGACGGTGTCGTCAACTTTGTTAACGGCAGCCTTCGGGCTGTTAAGAGCGACGCGGACCCAGACCTAACTCAATGGTACAAGACCCACTCACGCGTCTACGTTGGTGCCGATCATGCTTGCTGGCAGACCAGTGAGTTCACACGTAAGATCAGCAAACGCCGCTTTGGTGACGTTGTCCGCAGCCCGTTCATCGGCCTCAACCGCATGCTTAAGGAGCACGCCGACGATGCTCACGACTGGATCCTTGAGCGCTTGCCCGGAACCGAAGGCAACACTACCGAGGACGAGAGCTAGAGTCTCCAACGTAACGGGAAGCTTCGCGTTCGCCGTAAAGGCAAAACTCGTATTCGGCGTGGTAGGAAGGTCCAGCGCAATTAAATCAGGGTTGTTATTCTTTTGGTGTTACTTGAACTATACTAGCTGTCTTCGTCTTTTCTTATTTTTGGTCTTTACACATAGTAGGACTGTTTCCGGACTTTTCTCTTATTATATGTGCAGTTTCAAACAGGTCATTATTTAATTTGTTCTTTCGTCTGGAACGATTCTACTTTAGTTCGCGATTTCTATGCACGGTACCTTACATAGGATACAAAGGTGTTACCTTTACAAAACCACGTAACATACAGCATGAATACAATACAAATGCCGCGGCATCGAAAACAAAGGGATAATAGACCAAAAAAAACCTTATCAGGTTGATATCGTTTGAGGATACGACAAAGTAGCAAATATATATTATAATCACGTGATAAGCCGGCGCATTACATAATTGAGGCGATTCCAGTTTTGCTAGCTTTGCCATCACATCGCGATAAAACCTTTCCGCGTCACACCTTTGGACTAAAGGTATGGCATCTGCGTTTGCATTTGATCTTCTCCCTACGCGTCATTCAACCGATACAGCACCTGGATACCGAAAGCTTTTCGCCACTATATTTTGAATCGCCAATAATCTTTAGTCGACGCTTTTATTTGAGCCTACGACGAAATAGCCTTTCGAGCGCCATCGGCGCGACTGGCCCCTTTCTTTTTCGCAAGTGGACCACCACCCACCGAATAACCCAACATGGATAGGGATAGAAATAACGGACGAAGGTGAGTCGTTATACTGTCCCGTTGATTTGCTGTTTTGCGTGCAAGTCCACCACGTTTTCTATTAATGCTGATGGCGAGTCCTTGCAGATTCGACGACGGCGAGGTCACGCGCTACGGCGCAGGGGAATCATGGCGACCATCCGCGAGAGAACGATCGCCCTGGCGAGATAGGAGTCCGATTAGGGACCGGGAGCGCATGCGTGACTGGGATGGCCGCGACAACCGAGACCGGAGGACATCGCCACCTCCCAGCAGCGATAGCTACATCCCTGGGAGATCGCCGCGACGGCCACGATCGCGTAGCATCGACCAATATAGGACATCAGAGCGTGCGCGAGAGTCTGAGAGATGGCGGCCAGTCGAGCGAAGCCGCAGCCGCCCCAGGAGCCCCGGTATGCGGCACGCTGGCAATGGCAACGAATTACGGCGAAGCCCGCCGCGACGTATGTCCCCCAGATATGGCTCGCCGCGTCGTGGTGGCGACGACCGCGGTAGGATACTAGACCGTGACCGCGGACGGTCTCCACCGCGAAGGGATGCACCCACTCTGCGAGATATGAGGTATGTCCCAAGCATCTGTTAAGTACTTACGGGCGCTTCTTTTACTGACTTGCATCCAAGACGGCGGTCTCGAACTCCTGACCGTGGCCCTAGGAACAGATCCACAAGTAGACGCTCGGCCCCCCGATTTCGACCGCGCTCGCGTTCGCCAGACCGACCGCTTGGTGACGACCGCATGGGCGGACCTGTGCGACGCACCTCTCCTACGAGAGATTTTGGAAACTTTGTTGGCCAGCCACATTCGGCCATTGGCTCGCGCTCTGGGTCTCGTCCCAACTCGCCCCGGAGAAGCCCAGTGGGGCGGCAACGCAACGATCGTTCCCGGCAGGCGTCGCAGACGCCTCGTTCACCTCATCTTGGAGGGCTGGCAGGTGGCGGGCCCAATGCCCCCATTGGATCTTCTTACAGCGTAGGTGCCGGCCGAGAGGGCTATTTTGACTCACCCGTGTCCCATTCTCAACTTGCGACGCCGGCTGTTCGATCTCCACCATCTGGCCCGGCATCTCTCCGCCATCCGCAGGGCGGCCCCAACCAGAGCCGGAAATTGGGCCCCTCTCCAGGCCCGTCTACGCCGTTGGCTGGCCGCCCTGCCCAGGGACATGGCCGCGGCGAAGTGTCTCCTCTCTCAACTTCGGGCCCGCCGACAGGTCCTCGAGGCTACGGCCAAGGTCGTTCTGGTGGTGCAGGCGCCGAGCGAAGCACCGGCACCAGCGGAAATTCCGGTATCGGCCCAGGTGGTCCGAATGGCCCATTCACGCCTCGTCAAGGAGGTCGCGGGAATGGGCCATGGGTTCTTTCGGGCGGGACTGGGCGCCGAATGAGCTCCGCAGGCCCGTCGCCAACTACGGGAGGACCTAGTGGCGGCGGAGGAGGGGGCGGAGGTATCCCTACCGGGCCCCGTGCGGGACCGGGTGGTCCGCCTGGGTCTTCTGCCAATGGGCCTGAAAGGCCCAGCGGCCGCCGTAGCCGCGGGGGCTCGCCATCCCTGGGTGGCGGATCGCGGCCGTTCAACCCGCCGACAGGGCCAGCGTCACAACAGCAGGGCAGTCAGCAACAGTCATCTGGCGCAGCGATGAATGGTGATCGAAACAACTACCACCGTGATCCACGGGATCGTGACCGGGACCGTGATCGGTCTGGTCGTGGGTCGTTGGCCATGTCTTCATCGACACAATCGGTTGCGCAACAAGCCATGGCCAACATGCCGGTGCTTATCCCAGGTGGAAAACTAGACCCGTTGTTGCACATGGGCATCCTGCCTGAGATGCTACCCCACTACCAGAGATTACGAGAGGAAGAGGAACGGCTTCGGTCGGAGTTGGACGTGAAGCAGGACCGCCTCCGCAAACAACTACGCTCATGGGATAAGATGGAACGTGAAGCGCGAGCATTTGAGCTGAAGAGTGAACTCAGCGAGAAGAGCCTCAAAACGATTGCGGGCGAAAGCATGGGTGGTGCTGCTTTCTGACAACCTGTTAATTTAGTTTCATTATCCCTGGCCAAAGGGGGAAGGGAGCTGTATTCTTTACATCTTATAAGTAACGTGCACGGCATTTGAGACCACCAACGCGTCTAATTTACGAAAGGCTTTCTGTGTCACAGTAGGTGCTTATCGAGTTTAGGTCGTTTGCGGCAACGGGTCTTTTTTAGTATTTTTATATGTGCTCACATCTCGAGTACACACCTGTTGTGCGAGTCGTTAAAAAGAAAAAGAAAAAAAAAGTAAAAAAAAAAAAAAG